>CM029013.1:135642623-136131155 GCA_016801055.1 Panax notoginseng | reverse complement strand
TAAATAATTCTAATATCATTAATATTTATTTATTAATAAAAATTCTCCAAAAATATTAAAAGTTATATTTTATAACTTAAAATATTTTTAAACACTTTATTCTTATTTAAATAATTTTTATAATATTAAAATCATTTTTTCTCTAATTTATTTAATATACTAATTAAATAAATTAAATACCATTAATATTCAAATAAATATAAATATTAATAAAAAATCCTAAATTATCAAAAGTTATTTTCATAACTTAAAATATTTTTTAAAACCATTTTTGTAATTTTTTAGAATGTATTTTCTGTTTTAAAATATTTTCCAGAAATTTAAAAAATAAAAATAAAAAAAACTGTCGTTGTAGGCTATTGCGACAGTAACCGTCGCTATTGGTGTTCTTGGGGGCTCAAGAACACTGACAGTCAGTGTTCAACATGCAATGTTTGACCGCTTCGAATTTCCAATCCAATGTGTTTCTGGGCTTGCTTACGCATCGATTTTGTAGTAGGTATGTAGTACCACACATCAGGAAGATCTGGGCTCTCAAACTTATTGTCAGACCAAATCTGGGTTTTCTGGGTAACCCAAAAACCCAGACAGTGTCGACTAGGTACTTTCTAGCTCACTTTAATCTAGGTTCTGGTCATTAACTGGTCAATCTCATGGTTCAAACATGTAATACACATGTCAAAGAACATATATACATCAACAGATCAGTCCAAGCACATTTTATTCTCCAGATTTAGCCCGGTCAAACTATATCAGAGGCTAGTTCTTATGAGTTCTGGGTTTTCCAGAAACTTTAAGTCAGTGTCGAGTGGCCTACTTTGACCATTCACTCCGTTCGATCTATTGATGTTTTGAAGGGTCTAAAGACATGGATCTAGAGTCCATCTAACAAGCTACAAACTGGTTACAAACACATCATCATATCATCTAACATCTGACAGATATAGGCCTTAGAAAATCTTGTCAGACTCGGTTTAAGGATTTTTGGGTTACCCAAAAATCACTCGGTCATGGTCGGTCAACAAACTTTGACCAATAATATCTTGTAATCTGGACATGGAATAGCCATGATTCCACTTCCAGATCACAGTCCTCATGTCAGACTACAGTTCTAAACCATAAAATAACAAAAATCATAAACAGAGAATGATCTAGGGCCACTGACATTAACTTGTCAGAGCACTTTTAGAGTTCTTGAGCAGTTTTTGAAAAACTTCATTTTTAAGACATTTGATGCTATAGATCTATGATGTATCATCATAGATCATCATAAAACACCCTCTAGCATGAATCTAAACACATAAACATAAACTTTGACTAAGCATACATGATCTAAGATGGGTTTAGGGTTTTACCTTTCTAGTTCAATCTTTGATCTTTGATCTCTTCTACTGATCTTGGTGATCTAAGGGCTTATTTTGTGACTGATACACTTAGGATTTTCGAAGGTTTGAAGAGAGAGAGAGAGAGAGAGAGAGAGAGAGTTTGATGAGAGCTTGAGTGCAAATGAGCCAAAAGTGTGAACTTTCTCTTTCTTTATTCTATTTATTTCTTGATGCAATGTATGTTGCTGATATAGCTGTCAATGAGAGGCTGATGTGCTGAGATATAAGTCAAATACTAAGTCAAAGTTGGTCACCAACTCAAATATGGCAAGATCTATACTCCAACCAATTAAAGAATGCCAAAAAGGGTATTTTGGACATTTAACATGCAATTTTAATGGCATTCTAGACTTTTGTCCTAACCCTTATGGTTTAACCCTAAGGTTCTAACCCTTAGGTTTTACACATATAATTTCTTAGATTTTCTAATTAGGGTTTTAAAATAGAAAATTAAGATTTTTAAAATATAATTAGGGTTTTCTAATTATATTAAAGTTTACTAATCACATTAGGCTTGCTAATTAGGATTAGTATTTCCTAATTAGGGTTTAGGGTTCTCGAGTTAAAATTAGGGTTTTCCGGCATTCGATTAAGGTTCCTAACTATGCGTTAGGGTTTTTCAATTTAAGATTAGAGTTTCTAATCTCTTATTAGGGTTTACTAGTTTATACCCTATCTGATCAATCATTGATCATTAATTCTATACAGTACAAACACGTACTCATCAATACAATTATTATAATTGTATTTTTTATCGATTCCCTATCCGTAACTAGGGTTAGGGTTTCTATTCTCTGTTAAGCACAACTCTATTCCTATTTCTCAGTCAATAAAAAAATTGACCACATCTCTAGACTCGTATCACAGTTACTCAGCACAATATTGATAGTCAATATCAATATTAAAAAAAAATTATTTGCAAAATTCCAATTATTCGAAATCCCGGGTTATCACATTCTCCCCTCCTTATAAGGATTCCGTCCTCGGAATCACCGCTTTCTTATTCTCTACAATCTTTTAAAGTTATATCATCAATTCACTCTTAACAACACAATATTTATTTATGTTTCATATACTAACCTGTGACTTGAATCTATTACAGAAAATAATTCACAACAATATCTATCCAATATTTCTCGCGTAATTAAATTATTAAGCGAAATCGTTACCTGTCGCCACCTCCTGGGCAACTACTGCATCTTGCACCCGTCATGTTGAATGTATGGGCCATTGGTCTTCCTGGCTGTGTAGGTCCTCGAATCGCCAAGGTTCAGCTACCGGGTCCCTTGTTGACACTTCCCTTCTCCACATTCTCTCTCGGACAATTCTGAATCAGATGATCAGTTGATCCACAGGCATAACAACCTTGTATCTTCTTTGGACTGGGGCAATTGGGCGACATGTGTCCCTCTTGTCCACAGTTATAACAAACTCCTTTCTTCTTCAGACAAACTCCTGCATGATTCTTCCCACAAGTTGCACATGGCTCTCCTACCTTCTTCTTCTCTTCGAACTTATTACCCGTCTGGGTATTCTTGCTCCACTTTCTCTTGTTTGGGTTACTACCACCACTATTTCCTCCATCATTTGTCTTCTTCTTCTTCTTCTTCTTCTCCTGCTGAAATCGAGATGCAGCTTCGTTCCCTTCTTCAGCAATGATCGCTTTCTCCAACATACCCACAAACTTATTTGATTAGGGTTCCTAACTATGCGTTAGGGTTTCTCAATTTGAGAGGTTTTTTAATCTCTTATTAGGGTTTACTAAGTTTATACCCTATCCAATCAATCATTGATCATTAATTCTATACAGTACAAATACGTACTCATTAATACAATTATTATAATTATATTTTCTATTGATTCCCTATCCGTAACTAAGGTTAGGGTTTATATTCTCTATTAAGCACAACTCTACTCCTATTTCTTAGTCAATACACAAATTGACCACATCTCCAGATTCGTATCACATATACTCAGCACAATATTGATAGTCAATATCAATATTAAAAAAAAATATTCGTAAAATTTGAATTATTCGAAATTCTGGGTTATCACAGAGTGTGATGCTTCAGGTTTAGGGATTGGAGCTGTGTTGATGCAAGAAGGGAAACCAAAGGCGTATTTCTGTGAAAAGTTGAGTGGGGCAGCTTTGAACTATCCTACGTATGACAAAGAGATGTACGCTTTGGTTAGAGCTTCGGAGCAACATTACTTGTGGCCTAAGGAGTTTGTGATCCACACCGATCTTGAATCATTGAAATATTTGAAGGGTCATCACAAGTTAAACAAAAGGCATGCGCGATGGATGAATTTTATCGAGACATTTCCCTATGTCATTCGATATAAGCAAGGTAAAGAGAATGTCATTGCAGATGCTTTATCTCGAAGGTATGTGTTGATGAATACTCTTGATATGAAATTGCTTGGGTTTGAACGAATCACAAAGTTATATGTTACTGATCTTGATTTCGGTGAAGAGTTTAAAACTTGTGAAAAGAATGTTATAGGTAAATACTTTAGAATTGATATATTCTTGTTTCGTAATTCTTTGCGTGAGTTATTGGTTAGGGAATCATATGTGGGTGGTTTAATGAGACATTTTGGTGTTAATAATTTTTTTTCTGTTTTGAAAGAACTTTTTTATTGGCCTCATATGAAACGAGATGTGGAAAGAATATGTGATAGATGTATTACTTGTCACCAAACTAAATCTTGTGTTCAACCCCATGGATTGTATACACCATTTGCCTATTCCTAATGAACCTTGGATTGATTTGTCTATGGACTTTGTGTTGGGTTTACCTAGGTCTAAGCATGGTTATGATTCGATATTTGTGGTTGTGGATGGATTTTCAAAAATGGTACATTTTATTCCATGTCACAAAACTGATGATGTATCTCATGTTGCTGATTTGTTCTTTAGGGAGATTGTGTGTTTGCATGGTATGCCTAAAACTATTGTTTCTGATAGAGATGCAAAATTCTTAAGTTACTTTTGGAAGAATTTGTGGTGTAAATTGGGTACTAAACTGTTATTTTCAACTACTTGTCGTCCAAAAACTGACGGTCAAACTAAAGTAGTAAATAGGACTTTGTCGGCATTGTTACGGGCTATCATTAAAAAGAATATCAAGTAATGGGAATAATGTTTACAACATGTTGAGTTTGCATATAACCGTTCTGTTCATTCTACTACTAATTTTTCTCCATTTAAAATTGTATATGGTTTTAATCCTTTGACACTGTTGGATTTTTCACCATTACCTGTTTCTGAATATACTAACATGAATGGAAAGAAAAAGGCTAATCTTGTTAAACAGATTCATGAAAAAGCCAGACTAAACATTGAACGGAGGACGGAACATTACATTAAACATGCGAACAAGGGACAACATCAAGTGATCTTTGAGCCCGGAGATTGGGTGTGGTTACATATGCGGAAAGAAAGATTCTCAATTCAAAGAAGTTTGAAATTGCTTCAGAGGGGAGATGGTCCATTTCAAGTTCTCGAGCGTATCAATGACAATGCCTATAAATTGGATTTGCCAGGTGAGTATAATGTTAGTGCCACATTTAACGTTACTGATATAAGTCCATTTGATGTAGGTGACGATTTGAGGATAAATCTTTTTCAAGAGGAGAAGAATGATAAGGACATGGCATGCGTGGACTTAAACAAGACTAAAGGGACGTGGGGATCAAGCAAGGCTAGAACTAAGAGGTTCAAACAAGGTCTTAATGGATTGATCCAAGATGTTTGGTCTGAAGGAAACACAAGGAAACCCAAAGAGGAAGCTAAAGAGCATGAGACACAAATTTGGGTCAATTTAATACAAGCCCAATTCTAATCATCTTAGTAAAGCCAACATATTTTACATGCAAGAAAGTCCAAATGCGACAAGGATTATAATATTCTAGGAAATTAAATTTTTAAAAATTCTATTGTAATTAGGATTTCTTTTTAATTAGAATTTCTTTTCCAAATTGACTTTTATTTCCTTAAAGAAATTAGGGTTATAATTTATAAATTCCTATTAGGATTAGGATAATTTATTCCTATTATTATTAGGATTTGGATTGTTTTGAGTAGTATAAATAGAGGTCCAAGTTGATGTAATCAAACACATTATTCATTATTTAATATACTTGTGAGTTTATTCTCTACTTTTGATTCTTTGAAGAATTCTTAAGTAATTCTTAGTTATTTCTTTGAGATTCAATTTGACTTCTCATACAATAATTCATAATTGTGTGTGGTGTCTTTTACCGCATCAATCGTCGATTGTACCGAGATCACCGCTTCAATATAAGCGAGGGGTCAAGGTGTTGTTGGTGTCCATTCAATGCAGATTTTTGAACGCGAGAAATTGTACCAAGATTACCGTCTACATATAGACAAGAGATTAAGGTGTTGCAAGTAATTCACCCAACAACTGTGCTAGAAACGATCCAGGCGATGATCACCTCACGCAAGCGTGCTGTGGAGTCTATCACAAAGAATAATACTAATAATCTCTATCAAAATTGCAAGTCTTACAAAGTTCCATCTTCGAACATTTGTTTGATGTGCAAGCAGAGTAATGAGACTCATGCTCATTTATGTTGCTTGGCTTGTGTAGGAGAGGAGTGGGCGTGTCCTGGTTCAGTGAAAGATATGTTGCTAGTTCATTTTCGAGGATTTGGAAACAATAGAGATGCCAAAATTTTATGGAAGAAGTGTGCCTTTTTCCATTTTATGGGGAATTTGGAATGAGCGTAATGCTAGACTATTTAGAGGAAGTTGCTTTTCTTTTAAACTGTTGAATGATAGTATTATTTTTCTTGTTTCTCTATGACCTTCTTCTATGGGGGCCTTTAGAGGTATCTACGTGTCTGATTTGTGTAGAGATTGGATGGCTGCGTTTTTTAAGTGCTCTTTTTTATTATTGTTTTTTAGTCCGTTGAGGGTGGACTCCTTGTTCCCCTTTTATACATCTTTTCTTTTCTATTAATAAAATTTCTTCTTTTATCAAAAATAAAAAATATGTTCATCTTAATTTTTTTAACTATTAAAAGTAAAATATCATTTAATTTTTAATTTAATAAAACAAGTTGACATCAAATTAATAATATAAAAAAAATAAATTCTGCACACGCATCGCGTGTGCTCCAAGTACTAGTATCAGTGGATAGATTTGGACATTAGATATATGTCGACGTCGTTATTTTTATTAGTCCCTTTCTGTTCTTGTCTTTTGGTGTTTTCATTTGAGGTGAGATTTATTTGAAAAAACAAGTTTGAAAAGGTCCGACATATATATGTCAATGATTTGACTGTTTTGAGAGTCGCCAGTTGGTTATTTTTAAATGGTTGTACCAACTCAACCGAGGAAAGGTTTGCACAAAGACCAAGTGATGTGACACTATTTAACTGGTCTAAGAAACCAAAATTTGTTAGGGTCCGGGGGCTTGATTAAGCGGAGGGAAGGTGTTAGGCACCCCCCGACTTCTGTGATTCTGTGATGACACAATTACTGCCACTTTTCATTAAACTTTAACTGTGTATGTGTGTGTGTGAATTAGGTCTATGTGCAGTTATTTAGAAGTAGTGGTATGCCTCGTTTGCACCTATATACAAAGACTTTTGTATAAAAGTTCAATTTTAACAAGATATAGCAGTGAAGTTTTGTAAAACAGGTTTTTCAAACCCTTATACTCAATAGTAATTGAGGCCTTTGATACTTCCATTTTATTATGTGTTTGGCTTGATTACTTTTATTTTCGAGATGCGAGGCATCTTTGAGAAAATAAGACACATAGCAGTGTCGAACTCCTTGTGGGCATAAGAGTCATCTAAGGATATTCAGATACCGTAGATAATTTACAAGCTGACTGCAGCTGCAAAATGTCCATCATGGGAACTGAATCTAGATTCAGAAGCTGAATCTGTGATCACATGATTCCTAGGCTCACATGAAAAATAATATGTACAAAAGATAGAAACAAGAACTAGATTTGAGTAAATCTAAACCATTCTAGCTTCAATGGTTCCAGTTTAGGCACTATGAACCGATTAAAGTTAGAAATAGCCAGATTGAGGCAAATCTAGCCTGCAGGCTGAAAGATTAAATATCTATATTATGAAAGCAGTTAAAGCAGATATTTATATAAAAGTAGTATATATATATAAAAGCAGTAAAAGGACACAAAGTAAACTCTAGACCAGACATGAATGTATATATATATATATATATATATATATATATATATATATATATATATATAATATATATACCATCGAACTCTGCTTAGATTGAGCCTAGATATAATATCAGGTGTGTTTACAGCTTATATATATATATATATATATATATATATATATATATATATATATATATATATATATATATATAAGCATTAAAAAGCCACGAATCAATGATCCAGGCATACCCACACAACGCGACTCTCACCGTTAGTAGATATATATGTATAGAAGTAGTAAAAAGCTTAAAAATCTAAAATTTCTTACAGTGGGCTATTAAGAAGACTTCAGATGGCTTTTGATGCCTGAAAACTCGGTTTCCACCGGTTAAATTTTAGTATGTAGCAAAACACAAGCTTACAAGTGTTTAGAAAGAAGAATCACTCAGTTTAGAGCACTTTAGCATGGTTTACAGGCTGAAATGGACAGAGTTTTCTATCATTTTCTCTTTTTTTTAAATGTACTGCCAAGAGCTTATATGTATAGACCAAGGTGCCTCGGGTCTACCTGCGGCTACCCGGGTTGCCCCGGGCTCTGCGAGTCCTATTTTCTCAAAGTACATGCACTTTGGCTACGCGATGTTTCACTCGAACCTTCATAACTTTCAATCCGGGCTTTCGATAAAGGCGTTCTGTACCTTTTTGGAAAGTTGTTGTTAAGAGCTACAAAATGACATGAGATTAGAGGTTGTACAAAGCCGGGAAGATGGGTCCATGACTAGATCTCCAAGCCTTCAAATTCTATCTGGTGCTCTGTCTTGTGTAGTAGTCACTCGGGATTTGAGCTATAGTTCTTGTGGGACACCTTGATATGCAGTGTGGATTAAAAATGTGTTGCGACGTCATGAAGGTGATGTTAAGGTGGCAAAATGATGTTTTTACCTGCACCGGGGTCATCTCTGACTTTTGCGCAGATGTAGCAGTCGTTGCTCAAGGTTATATATGTGATTGGGCTGCTGTGGATGCTGAATGTCCTCGAGGTTATCTCCGAGGTGTGCTTGACCTCTCGAGGTTATCTCTGGGGTTTAAACCAGATTTTTTGGAGTTATCTCTGGAACATGAACTAGATCCCTTGGGGTTATGTCTGAGATTGGAACTGAATCTCCTGGGGTTATCTCCGGGATTGAAACTAAGTCTCTCGGGGTTATCTTCGAGATTAAAAACTGGACCTCCCAGGGTTATCTCTGAGATTGAAACTGATTTGACTTCTAGGGTTATCTCTGGAAGACGATTATGCCTTCTTACAGGGTTAGTAACAGGAATGCAAAATTTTGAGTGTATACAGATGCCCCTCTTTATCATATTCATGCAACATAATGACATGGATATCATAAAGATCACTAGACACTTGAAATGTGACAAGATAATCATGATGCAATGTAATGCAGCATGATGCAAATGCAATGTTTATTTGTTGGAATGCTTTCCAACTAGATGTGATAACTGCCATGCTCCCGCTGCTTCTATTTGGGGATGGAGTTATCAATGATGACACTGTTGAATTACTTTGATGTCTACTCGATCGGTAGTTTCCAAAGCTCTTATCACAGGAATATCCATGATGCAACACTGTGGTTATCGCCAGTGGTTTGAATCGTCCATCAGTACTATTTGAGCCTAATTTGTCGACAAGTTGCAAAGATGTCTTCAAAATCTTTAGAATGGAAGTTTCTCCATGCTTAAGACCACAAGATGTTGGCATTGGGGTTATCAACCAAAGTCGTTAATCCTTTGTACAGGCTTTCCACCGAAGATGCTTTTCTCATGTTTGAGAGATTCTTGGGGAATTGTACATTGATTACTGAGGATCGGTATAATAGATTCCATCATCGGTCCTCCCCGATGAGGATGATTTTCCATGGTTTTCATCGTCAAGTATTTCTGACGCTTTACTTGAGTTACTGCCAACGATTTGTACTGTCAGGGCTGCCTGACCCTCGTCGAAATAGTTTTCTATGGCTAACATCATCGAACCATCTCCGATGCTTCACTGGAGTCACTGCCAATGGCTAGTGATATTAGGGCTGCCTAATCTTCGTTGAAATAGCTTTCAATGGCTAACATCATTGGACCATCTCCGATGCTTCGCTGGAGTTACTGCCAACGACTGGTGATATCAGGGCTGCCTGATCTTCGTTGAAATAGCTTTTAACGGCTAACATCATCGGACCATCTCCGATGCTTCACTGGAGTTACTGCCAATGACTGATGATATCAGGGCTGCCTAACCTATGTTGAAATAGCTTTCAATAGCTGAGGATATATGAAATCTCCGCTGGGGTTGGATTTTTGACGAGATGTATACTTTTCATTACAATTACAACCCTAATGATGGTCGAACCTTTGTGAGGTATTGCCAAGGGTAGCTTTCAATAACTTTGATCATCGGCTCTGTGAACCCTGTGTTTGGGAAAATACCAATGATTGATATGTAGACTCGCAGTTTGGTCTCTGAAAATCAGGATTTCAGGCTTTTTCGTTAAATCGCGTAGCGTCTTTTTTCCCGATTTGACTTTTCAGCTTGTGGAACCTCCCTTTGCAACTCAAATTTGATTGAGTCGGAGGGGGTGGGGACCACCCTGGGTAGTCACAGGTAAATCTACGGCTGCCGCGAGTACACCCGTGGCCACCTGTGGGTTATATCTTACTTGCCTTTTCCTTTTACAAGTTATTTTCAACTTGGAGCTGCACAAAAAATTCGAGATTTCATCTTCAGATCTTTTGAGTTCGGGCTATTTTCTGCAAAATCCGTCACCGTAGAGTTGTTCTACACTATCCTGGTAACGTTTACATGTCTTCTTTTCCAGTTTTAACCGTTGGAAAGTGAGATATCATATGAAATGCTTCAAAACACATAGTAGTGAATATGCATGCTCATATGACTTGATCAAAATTATTCATAGTAAATCTTAGCATTTTACCATACTGAACGTATTGATGTGAAAAAAATTAACTTTTGAAACAGTTAATTTGGCACATTTTTCTGCTATTTTTTCATCCTATTTGAGCACAAATGAGCAAAGGTTTTGAAGCAAAGTAATCCTGGTAATTAGGCTACCCTTATAGATTATAACTTTGATATTTTTCATGCATATAGGATGTTTATGACTTTAAGTTGGTGTGCTACTGAATGGCTACCTAGTCATGCCTATGCGCATATAGCTATGAACTGCATTTAATGAGCTCCAGGTTAGAATTTACCACACCCTTTCTGAGGTGATTTAGAGACTTTTATCTAGGAATATGGATCCAGACCATCTGAGTAGCTCCCGTAGGACCTCTTCAGGTGTGAGGAGGAGAGCTTCAGATGTGCCTCGGCCTCACCCAACCCGACAGCCTCGTTGGTTGACGGAGTCAGTGATTCGTCCTATCCGGGTTGAGAGACCAGATGTTGAGGAAGAGGACGAGGATGTATTGGTTGCGGATCCTGCTCCTTCCATTCCTCACAAGGAGCTTTTAACTATAAATGTGATGAATCTAGAGCTTCTGGATGATTTAAGTCGTCACCCCTCGATCTATCTCTATGCGAACGAGGTAAAAGCCGTGTTGATCTTCCTTTTTCCATTTGTGGGGTCAAGGGTTTTGATGTTGATTTGCATTGTGATGCAGGTTCTCGGCTATACACAGCCTAGAGGGAACTGGTTCATCATACATTCTCTGTACCAGACTTTTCATCTAGAGTACCGAGAGATTGTGCATGCTTGGGGCTTCAAGGCTTTCTTATCCATCCTCCCCCGTCGTTGTCCCTGGGGTTATCTCAAGGCCTTGTCTGAACACCGGTTTTACCAGACTCAGTCTCTCCATTTGCTGGATTGTGAGGTGATTATGACACCGATGGATTGGTGGTTCATCACTGGGATGGATTTTTTCGGGGTGCTAGTGCCTTTTGTGGCTTACATTTCCCCGACTACCGTCAGTGTAACACCCCTTTTCAGAAATAGAAAGAGGGGTTACTCAAAATATAACAAAACTGAAGAATTTAATAGCAAGGCTCAAAGCCACACAACAATAGTCTTAATATCTGATAAATACCACAAGTCAACCAATATAAATATCAAACTGTCTCAAACCACAATTTAAAATAATTTTTACAATTCTAAGCAAACTAATGTATCACAACCTAAACATAATATATCTAAACCATTTGGATAAAAGGGAGCTCTCGTCACACTTGCCCTTGATTCCCCTGATTACCTGCCGGAAGAAAAAAATAGTATGAGCCAAATGCCCAGTATGGATATAGAATACAAATAATGAACTGAAATAACTAACTCAATTAAATGAAATGAAATGAAACGAACTAAAACGAAACGAACAAAACTAACACAACGAAATTATAGGCTGAATCAAATGGCTGGGTGTTATTTCATACCGAGCTCAAAACAAATAGTAATATATCTTGCCACTCAGGCAAGTCAAATAATGCCATACAGGCAATCAAAATAATGCCACACAGGCAATCATGCATCGGACTGCGCAATCCAGATGCATGCAAAATTGGAAGGCGTGTTTGGCACAAATATCACCACTCCGCAGAACAGAAAAACTAGGGTCGACCCATACGACTCCCACAACAAAACACCAAATGGCCAACTCCCTCCAGAGCACAAAACGGAGACGCCGTGGACTGATCACACCGCCACGGAAGGTGTCATGCCTCGGTGCCAAGAGGACATGCCTGTGGTACCCCCACAGGTGGTTATAGCTCAGGTATACCCTACGGTATTCTAACAAAGATATAATGTCACAACACATGCGACACAATATCCTCACAAAGGGGTTTTAACGTGTACATGTTAAACTGAAACGAATTATCAACACAAAGTCTCCAAAATATATATTAACATGTACATCACTACAAATATCAAAATAAAATTTAGACATGATACACTAGTCTAAAGAGTACAAATATGAGTTCTAATACTACGCCAAAATAAAATTATCATAATAAATTGGTAAGGAATAATTATGATAGACAATACTAAATTTCAAAACGAATAACGAAATGAACAAATCAAAAATAAAAGAGTCTCGCTAAAAAAGTACGAAATTCGTACCTGGATTAAGCAATGTAATACCCAAAATTTATATTCCAAATACACTCCTTAAATTCCCTCAGTCCGATCTAATAAAAATAATAATAATACAATTTTAAGTTGCCTAATAATTATAATTTATATTAATATGAAATTAATTCCTCCAATTACATCAATTTTACAAGACAACCCAAGCTAAATTATAATTATCTTCTAATCATATTTTTTTAATTATTATTCTTTAATAACTTAGCAACCTTAATATATTATAAATATCATATACATCATTCATTCATAAAGTAGATAGCAGCTAGCTTTTCTTTCTGTCAACGAAAATATTTTTTTTAAACAACACATGGCCTTTATCCATACATACATACATACATACATATATATATATATATATTTATATATAGTCCGGTTCCAGTCCGGACGCCCGGATTTTAGTCCCGTTTGGACTTTTTTTTTTTGCTTTTATTTTTTAAAACAACTAAAAATAATAATTAATATTTTATGAAATTGAAATTTATCATAATACAATATTTTGGGTGTGATTTGGGTACGTATAAACAAACATGTATGTACAGTCTGTGCAGACTGTACATATATTTTTAGTATAGGTATCCAAATCACGTCCAAAACATTGTATTATGAAAAAATTTCAGTTCCATAAAATATTAAAAAAATAATTTAGTTGTTTTTTTAAAAAAAGCAAAAAATAAAATAAAAAAATTAGGGTCCAGATTTGATCAGGTCAGGGAGGCCGGACCTGATCTGTGGTGTATATATATATTCCGATTATATATACATATATAGTACTGCAAACACCTTTCAAGAGTTCATGTAATATTTATATACCAAGGATCATATAATATATATTTAAATATACCAATCATCATTCCAGGAACCATTCTTATATATATAAATTAGTTTACTTTTCGCTCCAAACAAGAGAAGTTACACATGATCATAACAACAAAATCATACCCATATAATAAAAGCATACATGATGTTTCTTTCTTCCAAACCCTGACTTCTCTCACAAATACAATAAGAGGTGGCTTGTTTCTCCTTTTTTTTGGCTGCTATCTCCCTCTCACAATCTTCCTCCAACTCGTATAATGCCAGTAAATTTAGGTCTAACTATTTATTTATTAATTAATATATTTTTATTAATTCTCTTAATTTAATAGAATTTATAATTACATAAATATAAATTAGACCCAATATATTTTAAGGCCCAATAAGTTTTAAAAACCCAAATTAATGAAATTTTATATTTATTATAGTCCACATAAATTAAATACAATTTGACCCAAATAAACAAGTCCAATTAATATGTCTTAAAACAAAATAATTTTTATTATTTAATATTTATTTATTATTATTATTATTATTTTCGGGTATTACAGTCAGATCCTTGTTAGGAGTCTCGGCTACGGCACTCAAGGGCAGGATAGTCCGTACTGGTCCTTTGAGTGTAGATGCCATGAATGGGGCTTTGACTGAGCCATTATCCGATGATCGAAGGGTTAGAGATCGCATCCTTCGGTGATTGTTTCTGATCATCCTCAGGGGTTGTTTTCTGGCTAATAACTCTTCGACGGTGTTATTCGCTTTAGTCAGTGCCACATGGGAGGTGGACCGTATTGGAGAGTTTGATTGGGGCTCCTACACCTTTGCCTACTTCCTCAGGGGAATGCGCCTATGCTCAAAGGGCGTGACGGAGGCTTGGCTAGGGTTCTACCTATTCCTGCTGGTGAGTATTTTCTCTTTTGATTTCCCTTGTTCGAGTTGAGAGTTTAACTGACCAAAGATATTAGATCTTGTATTGGCAGTTTTGGGCCTACGAGAGGCTCCTATGTCTTCGTCCTGTTAGCCTGTTAGGTTTAGATACCTATCCACGGGGACGACGATGGCATCACTCCATTTTAGCAGAGGTTCCTGTAGCTGAGGGTTTCACCCATTCACGCTTACAGTTAGAGTTGTTGACAATCGATGTCATTACATGAGTTCCTTACTCTGAGGATCACTTAACAGTTGGATTCGAGGGTGGTTTTGTGACTGGTATCGAGTATGTATTGTCCACCCGTCGAATTCCTCTTTTCATAGTCGGAGGTTGGAAGCTCTATTTAGGAGAGCGTACTATTAGGAGCACCACAGAAGAGATTCACATTCCGATCCTTCCTCCTGCCAGGCGTTATTGGCCTTTGTTGTAGCCGATCATTGAGGTCCCATTGATAGGTGTTGATGACTTCACTTTTTTTGAGGGACGGTTCACTCAGGAGGCATTTTACCGCTGGTGGTTCCTTCACACCATTGGAGCCCAGACCTGCGCCACACAATTTATTGGGGATATGGTTCCTGGATCCATTATAATGACGGATTGGATTGCTTGCATCCGAGAGCCTACTCATCTGGCGTAGATTGATAGTTAGACCCAACAGTTGGACCGGTCACATTTCTTTATCTGACATTTGGGCAGAGATCCTTCCGAGGCAGATACTTTTAATCCTTCCAGCTCTAGGGCTGGCCCTTCAGGTGGCCCATATTCATATGGTTTTATCGGTGCAGATCCTCTGTTATATCGGCCTGATATCCCTACTGGCAGAGATTCAGTAACTCGGGAGGAGTTCCATCAGATGGATAGGTTGGATGATGTGGACATTAACACTATTGACTTCTTCTGATGCATTTCTCGCTATATCTTTTCATAGGCCTCTGTTAGATATTGGGCGGTTGTGCCCCATTCTCGTTATATCTTTTGATAGGCCTCTGTTAGTTGTTGGGCGGCTGTGCCCCATTTCCCTATATTTTCCAGTTGTACACAGAGATGATGTATTTAGATGATGATGTACTTAGGAATGTATGTATATTTTTTTCCATTCCTTACATCATATTGTCATCTATTATTTATCATGCATGCATTATGTTATGGACATGCATTTCCAAAGATGAGTTTAGCCATGACCCCTGGATGGTCTTATAACAAGGCCCTACAGATGTCTGCATCTTTAGTTAGCCGGATTGAGCATACCCCACCAGTATTAGTGGCATCTTCCTTGAGATTATGGTATGACAGTTTGTCCTCCCTAGATCGGGTGACAGTTGATCAGTTGTTGCGTCACTCTATGACCCTCCTGACATTTCAGGTTCCATCGGGCTTTGTAAAAGGCATGCTGGAACATTGGGTACCAGAGAGGCAGGTAGTCAGATTTGATACCCAGGAGTTGACTCCTACATTGGAGGAGTATGAGCGTCTTACAGACTTGTCATTGGATAGGCCTTGCACTCGAATGGCTGTCGGTAACATGAGCCAACAGTTTATGACCTTCATAGGCTTGAGACGCAGAGTTACCCTGGACGAGATTTCCTTGGGGCATGTAGTGTCCATGAGTTTCTTGATTGATATATTTGGGTCATTGGACAACTATCTACGATACTCCGGGGACTTCACTATTTCTAAGGGTGATTGACATACTCTTGATGTGTATAGTGGCATATCTGTACATACCGTTGTACATCGACCACCTGGATATCGGCGCGATCATGGTAGTCTAGGCTCTCCCTGAGGGACATATCATCTTACCGACGATTCTGGCAGAGACCTTGAGGTCGGTCATGTATTACCATACTCATTCTGTGGGGGTGTTTATAGGCAGTTCGATCTTGTTGTACGTGTGGTTTATGACACACTTGAGACCGATTGGCACTTTCAGACGCCATGGGTATTATTTTTCCCATGAGATAGCCATGTCATATTCCTTTCAGCCAACTGAGTGTGCAGACGCAGCTTATTAGTTGGTATTCGTGTCAGGGATAGAGGACGCGTTTGATATTTTGCCGTGTTTAACGCTCAGCTCTCCCTACAGCTTTATCACTCATGCAGCTAGCATGTACTATCTTCCCCTGGCTGGTTTGAGAGGTGTGACCACATATCATCCATTGACTGTTATAGCACAGTTTGACCAGTTTTAGGATGTGTATCCCTTTGACGGGGTTTGTCATCTCGACTTCTGTCAGTAGAGGATTTGTCCAGGATTTATGCCTGTTGGACCCGGTATGAGAGGGCTGACTTTTTGACTAGCCATCCAGGTTGCTCTACAAAGTATTCTGCATGGTTGGAGGCAGATATTGTATCGGCTACGGTTGTATCCTCAGAGTCGGGTATTGATTCTGATGATGGGAAGCCTATGGAGTACCCTGATTCTCCCATTGAGGATGAGCTATTTACTGGTGCGTCAGTAGCTCTGGTTAATTTCCCCAGTGTTCATGCTACTATGACTCCACATTCTGCAGAGTATTTAGAGCAGAGTTTACATCTAATGACATTTGAGAGGGATCAGGCTAGGGCCTTGATATTGACAGCTCTTTCTGATAGAGATGTCGCTCTGGTTGAGAGAGATGATGCTCTAGCTCACAGAGATGCTGCTGTTGTTGAGTGAGATAAGGCTCGATCATATAGGGATATAGCTGTTGTTAAGCGGGATGATGCTCTAGCTACCCGAGATGCTGGCACTACAGATAGTATTGCATTGAGATCTCATACTGCTGCCATTGTTGCAGAGATGAGTGCATTCATTGATGAGCATGGTAGCACCATGCAGATGGCCGTAGATCTCCTAGCTCGTATGGATACCCTAGGATAGCAGCCCATAGATTTAACTCCATCCACTGAGAGGGATGCTATGTTAGACTTGATGGCTCGCTTATCCACTGGTTTGTAGATTAGCTTTGATTTTCCTGCATAGACTAGGTTAGCCATTTTTGTCATGTATAGGATACATTGTATATATCGAACAATATTATATGGCAAGGAAATATGTTTTGATTCACTTCCCTTTTAGATATGCCTTGTTACTTGCTTGATAGTTGCATGTTCTCCAGGGCTTATGATCTTGATGTATTCTGAACTCCTCCTTGATGGATGGACATTGAGATGTCTCAGGATCTTTCAGAATGGATCATTGATCTTTGTATTCCCCTACCTTTTAGTGTCTTGGGACTGGTTTCTGAATATGGTTATGAAGAGGATTTTGGCTTTCCTCTCTGAGGTTGACCGCCCCACAGATGGTCACTAGTACTCCCTTATATGGAGGAGCCCATGTAGTTCCATCTCTTATGGTTGGTGTTTCTTTTTGAGGATTCAACCACAGCTTAGATGGTCACCGATTTTTCTTCCATTTGTGTGGGGAGACCAGGTAGTTCCATCCCTTTGGTCTAAGCCGATGAGGTGTAGTTTAACTTCCCCATAGATGGTCACTGATGTATTCCCGTGTATTGAGGAGATCACGTAGTTCCATCTCTTATGGTTTGGTTTGAAAGTTTGAAGGATGATCCCAGTACTATTGACAAGGTTTTGTGTTTTTGGTAGGGGTGAGATCGCACCGTGAATAGCTACCTACGTACTCCCATTAATGAGGGGTAGATCAGGTCTGCGTAGTTCCAACCTAGCGTGAAAAGGCTGAAAGTTGTATGTGGTAAAGAGTGTGGAGAGATGTTTTTTTTATTTTTTTTCTGTAGTTAGACTGGACCATAAAAATGGCTGCTTACGTATTCCTATGTATTTGGGAGATCAGGTCTGCATAATTCATCCTTGATAGGACAAACTGATGTGGTGAGAAAGGTTTTGAAAACCTGAGTTGAATAATGGATTGATGATCCAGAACTAGGATGCTGGTTTGCAGGTAACTTCAGACATAATACCATTTCATGGTGTCTGAGTTGATGAGTTGAGGAAATTCCTCGCCATCCATCTCTTGCAATCTGAGGGCTCCTCCTGTCAATACCTCCTTGATAACAAACGGGCCTTCCCAGTTTGGGGAAAATTTTCCTTTAGATTGATCTTGATTGTCAAGGACCTTCTTCAAGACCAAGTTATTTTGTTTGAATTATCGTAGCCGAACTTTCTTGTTGTAGGATTGAGCGATCCTCTATTGATATAATTGACCATGGAAGATGGATGTGGCTCGCCTTTCATCTGTTAGAGATAATTGGTGATACCGATCTTATAACCATTGGTCTTCATCCAGCTGAGCATCTATCAACACTCTCAGGGATTCCATTTCCACCTCTATGGGGAACACTGCTTCCATGCCATAGGTTAATAAGTAGGGGGTTACCCCAGTGGAAGTAAGCATTGACGTTCTGCAGGCTAATAGAGTCAGAGGCAATAGGTCAGGCCATCCTTTATGATTGGCGGACATCTTTTGCATGATCTTTTTGATATTTTTATTAGCCGCTTCAACAGCACCATTCATCTTTAGACGATAGATGACGGAGTTGAGATGCTTGATGTGGAATTTACTGCACAATTCCTACATTATTTGATTATTGAGGTTTATAGCATTGCCTAATACAATCACTTCTGGTTGTCCATATCGACAAATATAATTATTTTTGATGAAACCAATGATCACCTCTTTAGTAACCCTGGGGGAAGAGGCTGCTTCTACCCACTTAGTGAAGTAGTCGATCATGGTGAAGATAAACCGACGACCATTGATGGCTTTGGGCTCACTTGGCCCGATCACATCCATTTCCCACATTGAGAAGGGCCAGGGAGAACTCATATTGTGGAGATTCCTTGGAGGGGCGTGGATATCATTTCCATGAATTTAGCATTGATAACATCTCTTGACGTGGTCATCACAGTCAGCTTTGAGAGAGAGCCAATAATGCCTTGTTCTCAAGATCTTCTTGACAAGTAGAGGGCAGCTCATGTGTGGGCCACATACTCCACCATGAATTTTATCCATGAGTCTCTGAGCTTGGTCTTTGTTTAGGCATCTCAGAACGCCTAGTCCTGCATCACTTTTGTAGAGTGCGTCTCCGCTCAGATAGAATTTCATGGCCATTCTATAGATTCACTTTCTTTCAGCTTGACTAGCCCCAGTGGGCATAGATCCATCTTGCAGATACTCCTTGATATACTGATACCAAGGGTGTCGGATGGGAGGCAGCTCATCCGCTACTTCTCCGATGTAATTCCCATAAGCTGGAGCCTTTTTTCGGGTAACTGTGATATTTTGAATGCTTTCCCTCTCAGGTATTTGATCAAGGAGGCTAAAGTTGCTAGCGCATCAACAAAGTCATTCCTATTTCGAGGAATGTGGAGGAAGGATATTTCTTTAAACTCCGAAGCCATCTGGATAACTTGCCAATGGTAAGGCAGTAAATGTAATTCCTTGGTGTGATAGACCTCGGTGGTTTGTCTGCTTACCAGTTTGGAATCTCCAAAGACTGTTAATCGTTTGACGCCCATGGATTGGGCTATCTTCAACCCCATGATACAACCTTCATACTCAGCTATGTTGTTGGTGTTGAAAAACTGCAATTTGATGGAAATGGGATACTACTCTCCCGACATAGATACCAAAATTGCTCCAGCTCCGGCACCTTCCATATTCACAGCTCCGTCAAAATACATCGTCCATGATTGGGGTGTATTGTCCTGATGGTGTTGCTGAATTGTCTTCATCGGGGAAATATGTTTCCAAGGGTTTGAAGTCCCCTGAAGGTGTTGCGGCCAGTTGATCCATAATTCCTTGACCTTTGATAGACTTTTGAATCACGTAGATGATATCAAATTGCTGGAGGATCAACTGCCATTTGGACAGTTGACAATTCAACATGGGTTTGCCGAATGCATACTTGAGAGGATCCATGTGGGATATGAGATGGGTTGTGTGACCATGGCGATAATGCTGTAATCTCATGGAAGCTCATGCTAATGCACAACAAGTCTTCTCAATCAAGGTGTACTTGTGCTCACTGATGCTGAATCTTTTGCTAAGGTAATAGATAGTTCTTTCTTGGCCTCTATCATCTTTTTGTCCCAGCATGCAGCCCATGGCATTATCATTGATTGACATGTACATAAATAGGGGAACACCATCCCTGGAAGGTAACAAGATAATAGCTTTGACTAATTGCTCTTTGATGGAAAGGAAGGCTTTTTGACACTCTTTTTTCCATTTCTTGGAGGATTTCTTCCTTAATAACTTGAAGATAGGTTCACAGGTTGCTGTGAGTTGGGAGATGAATCAGCTGATGAAGTTGATTCTTTCCAGAAATCTCCGTGCTTCCCTCTCTGTCTGGGGTATGGGTATCTCAGTAATGGCTTGAATTTGTGCAGGATCCAGCTCAATGCCTTTGTGGGTTTCTAAGAATCCTAACAACTTGCCTGACTTGACGTCGAAGGCGCACTTGGCCGAATTTAGATTCAAGTTGTTCTTACGCAACTGGTTGAAGAGCTTTTTGAGATGATCTAGGTGGTCTTCTTCCTTTCGGGACTTGACAATGATGTCATCGACATAGACTCCTATCTCTTTGTGCATTAAATCATGGAAAAGAGCCATCATAGATCGCTGATAAGTGGCTCCGGCATTGATGAGGCCGAATGACAACCGTCAGTAGCAAAAGGTTCCCCAAGGAGTGATGAATGCTGTCTTCTCCCTGTCCTCTTCAACAACCATGATTTGGTGGTACCCAGCAAAGTAGTTAACAAAGGAGCACATTTTATTGTCAATGAGTATGTGGATGAATGGTACGGGAAAGTTGTCTTTGAGATAAGCTTTGTTCAGATCCCTGTAATCCACGCATACTCGCACCTTCCCTCCGGGTTTAGGTACGGAAAATATGTTTGATAGCCACTCAGGGTATGTTGATACCATAATGATGCCAACTTGAAATTGTTTCACAATTTCTTCCTTGACTTTCAAACTCCACTCAGGTTTTAATCGCCTGAGTTTCTGTTTGACTGGCTTGAATCCCTCTTTGATGGGAAGGCAGTGAATGACTATGTTAGTTAACAAATCGATCATGTCTTTATAAGACCATGCAAACACATCTTGGAATTGGGTCAATAAGGTAACCATGTCATTCCTTTGGTTTAGGGTAAGGTTCATGCCAATCTGGATTTATTTAGGGTTTTCTGAGGTTCCAAGGTTGAAAGAGGTGGTTTGATTAAGGTTTGGCTTGGGTTTATCTTCGACCCATTCTTTGATCTTCTCAGGAACCTCATAGTACTCTTATTAAATCTCCATCAAGTCAGAGTCCAACTTTGCATCAAAGTTGCTGTCCTTGTGAAGAATTAGCACTCCATTAGCAAGTTTAGACAAATCTAACTTTATAGTCCTGAAACAAAATGCTTTCACTTAATATATGAAACTGTTTAATCATACAGAGTGTTAGCATGGCATGACAAAAACAACTGCTAATACTATGCAACCAAAGTAAGCAGTTATATCTATTTACAGGGCAGAGGAATTTTGCTGCCCTTTTTACCCTTTTCGGCAAATGCAAGGAATGTTGCTCCAATTGTTGAGGGTCAAGTCCTGGTGGATAGCTGTGATGAAGAGGCGATTATCGTCCTCCTCCTCTTGAATGATGACCATGACATCTGGGCAGTCATCATCTGGGATGTCCCTGTTCATACCCTCTGTATGGATCAGCACACGCATATTTGACAAATGTCTCTTTATCTCTTGTTTGCGCCTTTGATTCCTTTCCTCAATGTCTGGATATGGAATCAGGACTTCTTTCCCATGAATCGGTATCGGCTTAGGAAACAACATACCCGCTACAGAGACATAAATTCTTCTTTAAGGCAGTACAGAAGTTGCATCTGTAGGTTTAGGCAACAACCTTGTAGATGAAGGAACCGGTGTATGCTTGTGCGGGTTCCTGTGACTGAACCCAGAGGAGTAGCCTAATCCGACCTTCCCTGTCTGGCTGGGAATTTGAATTGGGCATTTGATTCCTTGCTGATTCTTTCCTAGGTTGGAAACCTAAGGATATCATATCTTGACTGTCCGACATTATTTCGGGGAAAACTCTAGGTTTTAGAGCTGGAGCCCCAATGTGTTGATAGTGAATGTTGCTCACCTCAAGGGCTTGGAAGATGACATGCTCAACTTCTTCATTGAAACTGATTAGAGGTATATCACTTTGGATATGATACTCTGGTTTAACATTGACAGTGACCAGATTACTGTTAATGATATACTTGAGTTGTTGATGACGAGTGGATGGGACGGCTCCCGCTATATGGATCCAATGTCTTCCCAAAAGTAAGTTATATCTTGTAGTGATTTTAATCACTTAGAAGGATATGTAGAATGTATGTGGACCAATTTCCCCAGGTAATTTAATCTCTCCGACATCATTTTGCCGAGATCCATCAAAGGCTTTGATGATTGTATGGCTGCTTTGAATTCTGTTGAGATTGATCTTCATTCTTTCTAATGTGGTATAGGGGCAGATGTTTAGGGATGATCCTCCATCTATTAGCAGTCCTCCGACCACATATCCGGAAGACATCACTGCTATATGCAGTGGCTTGCAATGACCAGTCCCTTCGGGAGGTATGTCATCATCGGTGAAAGATATCACATTACTATTGAAAATGTGATCTACTAGATGATGAAACTTTTCAACATCCACTATCTTTGGCAAGTGGGCTTCTTCTAATATCTTCATTAAGACCTTTCGATGATCTTCCGAAGAGAATACCATGTCCAGAATATATACATGTTGATGTGCTTCTTTCAAGCTTTGCACCACCTTGGCTTCATTGTGTCCCATCTTGCGGAGGAATTATTTGATTTTCTCCTTAGGCACTTTTCCCTTAGATCTGATGACTGGCTTCATCACTCGTTGAGGGAGATACAATGAATTTTCTTTAGATACCACAACAATTGTATTTGATGTTGATCCTTCAACCTCTCCATAGTTCCATGGGACTTTCATAAGGCTGATGATAGGATAATGTGGCCTGAATGGCAATATGAGTGGTGCTGGTGCAGCTACCTTCAAAGAGTTTTTAACTCCTTTGAGCTTGATTGGTTGAATTACAAGTGGTGTGACAGCCAAATCTCCCTCAAAGGATATAACTGCTATGATTTCCTTCCATCTTTGTGATCCTGGAGGAAATGTGTTCCCACTCTCAAGTGATACGGTGTCATCGTCAGCCATTTGTAGGTCACTGCTATCAATCATATTTTGGATAAGATAATGGAGTGCCCAACATTCTTCAGTGCTGTAACATTCCAGAATTTTAATTGTAATATTAAATATTTATTGAATTATATAAATATTTAATAGATGTGTTTATCGTTGAATAAATATTTGTTTAATTGATTTGATTTTATTTGGTTAATTATTTGTTAAATAAATAATTAATAAATTAAGGAAATTATTATTATATTGATATTTCAATTTAATGGTTAATTATTTGTATTGAGTTATGTGATTAAATGATTTATTTAATTAATTGTTATTTGAATTAATTAAATGATTTATTTAATTAATTGTTATTTGAATTAATTAAATTAAATATGAAAGCTTGATTAAATATAGTGTGATTAATAACTATATTATAAGGAGTATTAAAATAAATTAAAGTAGTTTTAATTGAGTTTACCCAAACAATGCTTAAATATATTAAGTCTTTAATTTTTAAAGAGTTTTGCCAAACGGAGCCTTATGGCTTTTGGATTTTTAATGTTTGAATTTTTAAATAATATAAATAAAACAAATAAAATAAAATAAATAATAAATATAATACAATTATAACCTAAGTGTTATATTTGGAACTGATATTCTAATAATTAGACGTATTATTGGTTATCAGTTTTGGGATTACGTATGTTAGTATTTGCTAAGCCTAAGAAGAAAACTGAGAGTTCTGAGACTTACAGAGAGTTCTGAGAGAATTTGAGAGAGAGCTTGGGAAGAGAAAAATAACAAATTACTGTGTTTAGCAAGAATTTGTTCGACCATTTGAAGGTATTATTCATAACTTTAATGTTATATATTTATTCATGTTGGTGAGGTTTTAGTGTATATAAACAAGAAATTTGTTATGCTAATTTCGTTTAAAAAGTAGGAAAAGTAACTACAGTGTATGTTTTTAGGTATATTTTCATATGGCTTGTAAAAGTATCAATTTTGGTGGTCAATTCGTACGTGAAACTGTAAATTGATGCTTGTATGTGCTAGTTCATTAAGAAACGAAGATAATGTAACTTGAACGAAGTGATTTGGTGAGGAATCGAAATCACAGTGTTAATTTACATGAAGGATGTCAAGAATGGAGTTTTCATATGAAAATGAGAAATTTGAGAAATTAAAATAGTTAAAAGTGTTTTTAAATTGTTCTAATTGGTTGAATATGTTAACAAACATGTTTGTGATAGTTTTATATCAATTATAGATGTTGGTTTCACTGTTTTATGTGTGAAATTCGTGTTAGTTGGCCTAAAAACTGTGCCGAAACACATTCTGCAAAACTGAGTTATGTGTGTCGCGCGGGCGCGCAGCCCTTAGGCACGGGCGCGCAACCTCCCAGTACAAAACTCGGGCGGCCGTTCGAGTGCCCATTTTCAGACACTGAAGTTTGCTAATTCTACAGACTTTGGTCGTTCTTTATAGCTTAGCTAAAGGTTATGGTAATGTGTCCAACACGTAACAACAAGGCTAAAACAAAGTTGTGTTATGGGGTTAGTGAATTCAAAGTGGTAAAAATGATTAGTAAATTTCGAACACATTATGTGATAACTTAGTGTACATAATGAATGTTAGACAAGTGTTGCGAAGTAAACACTTAGAATTTCTGAAATGTAAATGGTAAAGAAAGACTTGTTCTGAAATAGTAAGTTTAGCTAGAAATGTACATGTTATGGTATGTTAGCATATCTAATAGATAATGTGATTCCTAGTGGTTGTCAACAAGTGTAATACATCTAATATGGGGTAATGGAATCTATGACGACTTTAATGAACGTTAAGTGTTGGTTTCGAAAGAAGTTTAAAGAAACACAAAATGAGATTATGTAATTATAAGTGTCATACAAAGAGGAGTAAACACTTGAAGATATGTGCTAAGTCTCAAAGAGATGCAAGTTATAAAAGATTAAGACTAAGAGTCATTGTGGTTTCGTTATATGTGTAACTAATGCTTGTGATTATGAACCTTTGAACTATTGTAGGAGGTACACAAAGCATTTAAGCTATTTTTGGTAATTGATAATCTACGAACCAGACAAGTCTTTCAGTTCTTATTTGCTACGTGAACTTGATGATTAATTATTTTAAGTCGTTATTGCAAATAACATGATATGTGTTATATTTATGTGAAAGCATGAAACGTCAAAGTCAACTTATGACTACATTAATTGAGTAAAGCATGCCGATTGAGTAAGGAACTCAATCTTTATATTTGTTATATGAACTGTAGCACGTATGTTATGATAGTTTAATATTTAAGAGATATATGTTGAGCATGATATTATATGCTACGTATTGCATGAAAACTGTTAGCTTTTGCTGGGTTGTCGAGCTCAACCTTGCAAATAACCATTTTTGTAGGTCAAGATTTCAAGGTAAAGCTATGTGTTACCTGAAAGTTATGAATCCGACGTGATACTTGAAGATTCCTTATAATTTATGAGAAATGTATTTAATATTTTGAATGTAATATATTGTTGAATTAGAAGTGGAGCTATTCGGTATATATGGATATCTATTGATGATGTAAGACTTTGTATAGTCATTTTGTTGTAATGATTCATGATATAAATTTGAATCGAAAAGATATAATACAAAGGTTAAAAGTTCTGGGAACAAGAACAATTTGTAAATAGAAAATTTTAATTGTAATAGAATATTTTTAATTATTCCGCAAACTTCAATGGTTGTATTATCGTTTAATGATGTAAAATTAGAGGTTCAATGTATTATTAATGACCGAGGTCGAGAATTAAATTGAATGAATTTTGGGGTCGCTACAGTTGGTATCAAAGCTGTAGGTTATAAACCTTAGGTAGGAGTACCGTAGGCTATAACCTTAGAGAAGAGAGGTGTGAAGATAATGAAAGAATAAGCTCAGATAGAGTTTGAACATAAGAAGCAATTTAAGAAAATTTATAAATAAGGGATTAAAATATGCGTGAGAGGATTCAAAGAATAATCTCGCAGAGTTATGTGGTTACCCAACTCCAATAATAAGGATGTAAGGTGATAATAAATAGACAATGTCTATAAGAAGAGATCCATAAAGAAGTTAAAAAAGTTATATTTAAGTATGGTGCAATTGTACTCTTTAGTAGTTGATGTATGGTATCGGGGCTAAACGATTCCTTCATAGAGCGAAGGTATATACGAACTAGCAACTCGGAACCTAGTTTGTTGGTTGTTTGTGGGAAACCACTCAGCGTACCACATTGACATTGTTAGAGACTCGATGTGTACCAAGTGTAGAAAATGGATACGTGTGATGAAATTGTGTAACTCGAATGAAATGTTGAACGATGTTATATTAAAAAGAAGATTCAAAGAAGAATCTTGAAGAGACCTAAAGATAAGAAATGGGAGTTTCCTAACTCCAATAGCAAAGATAACTAATAATGTCGTAAATGAAAGGAAAGAAAGGAGATCGTAAAACAAAACAATCACGAGTGAAGAAAAGAATTTTAAGGGAGATGATTATAAAATAAGATCACGACGTGATCTATTTAAGTTATAAAAGAAATATGGTCTGTAATGTTTGAATAATTATAGCTTGTTGTATGACGATGTTGTACTATGAAATAGTACGAGATAACTCGCGAGGAGTTATAAATGATGTGATACGAGGAATTCATATCGAGCAAAGAGCAAGTTAAGGGTAAGATAGAGTTAGGTGGAATTTCAATTGAGGACTCATGTGATGGCTGAGTTGTACAAACCTTTGTATGGGCGAGGGTTTTGTGTTTGCGCTCAGTTTATCACATTGATAATCATTGGAATGTTGGTTTCGCACTATCAATGTATATGTGGCAAAAAGGTGATTCTTTTCTCATGTGTATGTTTGATAGTTAGAAACTATTAAGATTAGTCAGATATTATTAGGATTAGTGTAAGACCCCAACTTTTATAAATAAAGATGAATTTTCTATAAATATCATTTTTGAATATTATGAAGTTAATTTGATATAATGTTATAGTTGTGGGTAATATTTATAAATTTTGCAAAGTAAGCAAGTTGTTATAAAATATTCGTTTGGTCGGGGAATATTCTTTTTGTCGGGGAATATTCGTACGACGGCACAATCATTGGTGGACCCCACAACGGAATTATTGTCGGATTGAGAAAACGACAGAATTATCTTTCTATAAAAATAACGGCTGAGGTGTTACCGTTAAAACCGTTAAAACTGTTGAACTACTCGGTAGTAAAAGTACAGTAATACGCGTGGTTGCATAGTAGCACACGGTATTGATTATTGATGCTTACGTGAGAAGTCACTCAGCTATACTCAATTATTGCTACAGTAATTGCTGCATCATATCTCTTAAATTATTGTCATAGTATCATCTGTATAATATGTTATATTATTGAGACGTTGTGGTAAGTTTGGTTATTTTATGGGGGGCCATATGTCATCATCTAAGAGTCTCTTCGTCAATAGTAATTACCGTCGTCAATAGTAATTACCGTCGTCAATAGTAATTACCGTCGTCAATAGTATTTACCTTGATCAATAGTAATTACCTTCGTCAATAGTATTTACCTTGGTCAATAGTAATTACTTTCGTCAATAGTAGTTGTCCCTTCAAAATTACCAAGAGTCATTTGACCCTTCGTTAAGACCAAGAGTCATTTGACCCTTCGTTAAGACCAAGAGCCACCCTCAGTTTTTCTATAAATAGAGGCCTAGGGCTTCATTATTTTTCACGAATTCATTCAAGCTATAGAGAGAGAAAGTATAGAGAGAATAAGAGAGAGAGAGAGACTAAAAGTATTCTGCTACATCACTTTTCCAATATCCAGTTCTTTTAAGGTAGGGAATATTATTTCTTTTATATTCATGAAGAGAACTTCTGTTATTCCATTTGTTATTATTCTGTTGGAATAACCAGTATACGCGGTCTACCCTATACTTGGTGACATTCTTCTATTATTCTGTTGGAACATCCTGTCTGTGTGTTTTACACCGGACCTGGTTCCGTTTATTATTCTGTTGGAACATCCTGTCTGTGTGTTTTACACCGGACCTGGTTCCGTTTTTATTATTATTCTGTTGGAACATCCTGTCTGTGTGTTTTACACCGGACCTGGTTCCATTATTTATTATTCTGTCGGAATATCCTGTCTGTGCGTTTACGCCGGACCTGGTTCCATTATTTATTATTCTGTTGGAATAACCTGTCTGTACGGTCTATCGCATGCATGGTGATTTCTTTTGTTATTCCATTCTTTATTATACTCAGTTGGTTAAGTTTTGACTTCTATACTCCATGAAATTTGTGGAATATCCTTGATAGTTGCGTTTCATCCAGTATCTTTTCAAGAAAATATTCTTCTAAGAATTCTTGAATTTTACTCCACAATGCAGTATCATGTTGACAATTTAGACGTTGTTAATTCCTGGATAAATTAATTCTTGAACTTGTTTTATTGAATTCTTATATCATTGTCATCATCCTAATGTTTATAAAATGTTGAAAGTCATCTGTGGCCTGTAGTGCATAGATGGACTTGGTATGATTATGACCAGGGATTATTCGGTATAATCATGACCGTAATGTTACAAATGATGTGGTAAAAGTCCTCATTGGCCCGTAGTGCATTGATGGACAGTTGTTGGCATGATCATGACCATTAATGAATATACGAATATCCTTGGCCGTAGTGCAGGGGTGATTCGATGATGTGGATTATTTTATTAAGCTGAGTCCCAGCGATCACAGTGTTGAAAAACTTTTTAAATCATAAAAGATAGTAGAGTTTATTTTCTACTTGACTCTTTTAATGGATTGCTTGTTCCGCTACAGTTAAACTTGATGTCTATTATATTTTATCAGTTTAACATTGTTGAAGGCTAATGATAATTTATTCTGCATTATCTTAGTCATAATATTTCTTACTGGGCTAGTTGAGCTCACCCTTTCTTTCACTGTTCTCTTCAGGAAATGAGAACGTAGCTGGGGCAAGTCGGGGAACGGAGTGATGGTCCGAAGAATAGTATTAGTTAGTAGTCCTCACTATTCTATGTAATGGTGTGTTAATAAATGTAATGAGGACTCCTTTTGAGTATGAATACTCTCTAGAAGATAATATTTGTATTCAAACTCACAGTTTATGTTTTGTCGTATTGTACACGACAGTTGTATTATTAAGTTGTATTTGTATTCTGTACTATGTATCTGACGACTAAAGATGGGTGATGTATACCTAATTTTGGGGGCGTCACAGTTGGTATCAGAGCTTAGGGATATGATCCCTGGCTAAGATGTGAGAATAGAACTAGGAGGGGAGAGACGGGGAATTCCTTCGCTAGTATGACATACCTAAGTTTATTTGCATGGTATTTAATTGGTCGGTCATAATATAAGGATAATATATGACATATCAATTAATTTTTATTTTGTGGCAGTATCTGAAAATGGCATCTGAGAACGTTGAGAATAGCAATGGAGCACAGACGACTGTTAATTCACCACATATCAATAATCAGGATAATGTGCATCAGGAAGGTGTCAATCCTCATGCAAACAACAACACTGACCAAATGATGAATGATCAAATGTTCAGAGGCTTTATGCAATTCATGCAACAACAGGTGAAAGCGGCTCCTGTCCACAACGTAGGTGGAAATACTGGAAACTCTCTGGCGGTCACCGCTAAACAGTTTAAGGAGCTGGGACCACCGGAGTTTAAGGGAGAACCCAAACCACTTGTAGCTGAAACATGGATAAAGCAGATCACCAAGATATTTGATGTCTTGGGTTGCTCCGAGGAGCAAAAGGTTCCCTTTGCCGCCTTTATGTTGCGAGGAGAGGCAGATTACTGGTGGGAATCGATAAAGCGTACTCAACCTGCCGCACTGAAGATGTCTTGGGAGAAGTTTCAAGATCTGTTTAACGACAAATACTTTCCCGAGAGTATTCGTCACATGAAGGAGGTGGAGTTCATCAAATTGGAGCAGAATAATATGACCGTGTCGCAGTACGAGGCAAAATTTGCGGAGTTATCCCGGTTTGCGTCCCACCTGGTGGATAATGAAGAAAGAATGACGCGGATGTTTTTAAGAGGTTTGAAGCCGGAGATACGTCAACATCTTGTTTCTCATAAACTGTGTTTGTATTCAGATGTTGTAAATAGGGCTCAGTTGGTGGAGCGCGATAACGAGACAACGCAACCAAAAGAGAGCAGCCGGCAAAATGATAATACCAGTGAGAGCAGTCATCGAAGCGGTGACAACAAGCGTGGAGGGAATCAACAGGCCAGAAATGGTAACCACTTCGGTGGTAATCAGGGCCAAAACAATAAGAATGGACATTTCAAGAAGAGGAGATTCAACAATGATGGAAAGACGTCAGCACCAGCACCTGTCGTTAAGGAAGGAGAACGACCACCTATCATATGTTTCAAATGCGGAGGGGAGGGACACATCAGTCCAAACTGCGCGATGCCGTCCAAAGCATGTTATAATTGTGGAAGAGAAGGTCATTTAGCCCGATTTTGTCGTTTACCGAAAACAAATTCAGCTAGGATGGAGGCACCAAAAGCCGTCCCAGAAAAGTCAAAACCGGTTGTGCAAGGGAGAGCGTTTGTTGTGAACTCCCAGAGAGCAAGGAACCCGAATGAGGTCATCACGGGTAAGCTTATTATAAACTCTAAAGAAGTTTATACTTTATTTGATACCGGTTCAACCCATTCTTTTATTTCTCCTACTTGCGCTCATCGATTAAATTTGATTCCGGAGAAATTAGACTTTGACTTATCTGTGGAAACTCCGTTGGGAGAAACCTTCATTACCTCCACTGGTTATAAGTCTTGTTTGGTTCAAGTTGGTACCCACACATTACCTATCGATCTGATTTCATTAAAAATACTTGCATTTGACGTGATTCTAGGGATTGATTGGTTAACTACTCATTATGCAAAAATTGATTGTTTTCGTAAGGTTGTTAGTTTTCATATTCCTAATCGACCTATTATGCGAATTCAAGCAACCAAACCATTAAAATCAATCGCTGTCATCTCAAGCCATAAAGCTATTCGTTTATTGAAAAACGGATGTCAAGCTTTCTTAGCTCATGTCACAGATCTAAACAAAAATACGTCAGTTTTGAATGATATTTCTATTGTTAATAAATTTCCTGACGTATTTCCCGAAGAACTTCCTGGCCTACCCCCAGAGCGTGAAATTGAATTTTGTATCGACCTTGAACCCGGTACAAAACCCATTTCCAAAGCTCCATATCGAATGGCTCCTATTGAACTTCAGGAGTTAAAGACCCAACTGCAGGAATTGTTAGACATTGGTTTTATTCGTCCTAGTACTTCTCCTTGGGGTGCTCCTGTTCTGTTCGTGAAGAAGAAAGATGGGAGTATGCGACTTTGTATTGATTATCGGGAGTTGAATCATGTCACCATCAAAAATAGGTACCCATTGCCACGTATTGATGACCTGTTTGACCAGTTGCAAGGAGCACAATTCTTTTCAAAGATCGATCTTCGTTCTGGATATCATCAGCTGAAGGTTAGAACTGAGGATATTCCAAAGACGGCTTTTAGAACTCGGTACGGGCATTATGAATTCCTAGTCATGTCCTTTGGATTGACTAATGCTCCTGCTGCCTTCATGGATATGATGAACCGGGTATTCAAGGAATATTTGGATCACTTTGTGGTCGTCTTTATTGATGACATCCTTATTTATTCCAAAAGCCGTGAAGATCATGAGCAACACTTGAGGCTGGTACTCCAAAAGCTTCGTGAATACAAGCTTTATGCCAAGTTGAAGAAATGCGAGTTCTGGCTGGAGGAGGTAGCATTCCTTGGGCACGTAGTATCAAGTCGTGGAATATCGGTTGACCCGGCAAAGATTGAAGCTATTCAAAGCTGGGAGCAACCTAAATCAGTGACCGAGGTACGTAGCTTTCTTGGTTTAGCTGGTTATTATCGGAGATTCGTGGAAGGATTTTCTCGAATCGCTACTCCATTAACTCAGCTGACTCGGAAAGATACAAAGTTTGGTTGGAGCGAAGAATGTGAGCAGAGTTTTCAAGAACTCAAGAGGAGACTCATTTCAGCACCTGTTCTAACAATACCATCTGGCTCGGAGGGATTTGTCATCTACAGTGATGCTTCGAGCAAAGGGTTGGGATGCGTTCTCATGCAACATGGAAAAGTCATAGCCTATGCATCAAGACAACTCAAGGAATATGAGAGGAATTATCCTACTCATGATCTAGAGTTGGCAGCTGTTGTCTTTGCACTTAAAATTTGGAGGCATTACTTGTATGGGGAGAAAGTGGAGATCTTTACGGATCATAAAAGTCTCAAATATTTCTTCACTCAAAAGGAACTCAACATGCGACAACGACGTTGGCTTGAACTGTTGAAAGATTATGATCATACCATTCAATATCATCCTGGAAAAGCGAACGTGGTAGCTGACGCATTGAGTAGAAGATCATATGCAAGTACGAGTGCGATATTGTCAACACAAAGACCCATTTTGTGTGATTTGCAAAGGATGGAGATAGAGTTAAAGACTCCAGGGACCCATGTGATGATGGCGAATATACGAGTAGAACCGACTTTAATCGATAAAGTTAAAGCTGCTCAAGCTACAGACCTGGAGCTGATGCGTATGAAGAAGAAAGTGCAAGAAGGTGCTATACCGGAAGCAAGAATCGATGAAGAAGGAATACTTCGAGTCAACTCCAGACTTTGTGTTCCTAACAACCCTGATTTAAAGTATGAAATCATGATGGAGGCGCACAACACACCGTTTGCAATCCATCCTGGAAGTACCAAAATGTATCATGATCTTCGTCATACATTTTGGTGGAGCAATATGAAGAGAGAGATAGCGTTGTTTATCTCAAGGTGTCTAACTTGTCAACGAGTCAAAGCGGAGCATCAAGTACCAAAAGGTCCATTGCAACCACTTGAAATTCCAGAATGGAAGTGGGAGCACATTACCATGGATTTCGTTACCGGTCTTCCTAGGGTTTCTCAAGGTATTGATGCGATTTGGGTCATTGTTGATAGATTGACCAAGTCTGCTCATTTCTTACCGATACGAGAAACTTATACACTTGAACGTCTTGCTCGTATGTACATAAACGAGATTGTAAGACTGCATGGTATGCCAGTATCCATAGTTTCTGACCGAGACCCAAGATTCACTTCACGATTTTGGGTTAGTTTACAAAAAGCTATGGGCACGGAGTTACGATTTAGTTCAGCATATCATCCTCAGACGGACGGACAATCAGAGAGGACTATTCAAACTCTTGAAGATCTATTAAGACTCTGTGTCTTTGACTTCAAGGGAAGTTGGGACAAGTTCTTACCATTGGTGGAGTTTTCCTACAACAACAGTTATCAAGCAAGTATTGGCATGGCTCCATTCGAAGCATTGTATGGAAGAAAATGTCGTTCTCCAGTATGCTGGGATGAGGTGGGCGAAGCAACGTTGTTGGGACCGGAGTTGGTACGTATGACTACAGAAAAGATTCAAACGATCCGACAACGTATAAAAACCTCACAAGATCGACAAAAGAGTTATGCTGATCTTCATCGAAAGGACGTGGAATTTGATGTAGGAGATCATGTGTTCTTACGTGTTGCTCCATGGAAAGGAGTTACGAGATTTGGAAAGAGAGGAAAGCTAAATCCTCGATTCATCGGTCCATTTTTAATCCTCGATCGAGTAGGAACTGTGGCTTATAGACTCGCTTTACCGCCAAGTATGTCTCGTGTTCATAACGTTTTCCACATATCCATGTTACGCAAATATGTGGAAGACCCGAACCACATTATTGAGTTAGAACCGGACGAAATAGCGGAGGATTTGACGTATGAAGAAGTTCCTGTTCAAATCTTGGATAAGAAGGAACATATTCTACGCTCCAAGGTTATACCTCAAGTTAAAGTTTTGTGGAGAAACCACGATGTTGAGGAAATGACTTGGGAGTTAGAATCAGAAATGAAATCAAGGTATCCTTACCTCTTCGACATACCAGGTACGTACCCTAATTTCGAGGGCGAAATTTCATAAGAAGGGGAGGTTGTAAGACCCCAACTTTTATAAATAAAGATGAATTTTCTATAAATATCATTTTTGAATATTATGAAGTTAATTTGATATAATGTTATAGTTGTGGGTAATATTTATAAATTTTGCAAAGTAAGCAAGTTGTTATAAAATATTCGTTTGGTCGGGGAATATTCTTTTTGTCGGGGAATATTCGTACGACGGCACAATCATTGGTGGACCCCACAACGGAATTATTGTCGGATTGAGAAAACGACAGAATTATCTTTCTATAAAAATAACGGCTGAGGTGTTACCGTTAAAACCGTTAAAACTGTTGAACTACTCGGTAGTAAAAGTACAGTAATACGCGTGGTTGCATAGTAGCACACGGTATTGATTATTGATGCTTACGTGAGAAGTCACTCAGCTATACTCAATTATTGCTACAGTAATTGCTGCATCATATCTCTTAAATTATTGTCATAGTATCATCTGTATAATATGTTATATTATTGAGACGTTGTGGTAAGTTTGGTTATTTTATGGGGGGCCATATGTCATCATCTAAGAGTCTCTTCGTCAATAGTAATTACCGTCGTCAATAGTAATTACCGTCGTCAATAGTAATTACCGTCGTCAATAGTATTTACCTTGATCAATAGTAATTACCTTCGTCAATAGTATTTACCTTGGTCAATAGTAATTACTTTCGTCAATAGTAGTTGTCCCTTCAAAATTACCAAGAGTCATTTGACCCTTCGTTAAGACCAAGAGTCATTTGACCCTTCGTTAAGACCAAGAGCCACCCTCAGTTTTTCTATAAATAGAGGCCTAGGGCTTCATTATTTTTCACGAATTCATTCAAGCTATAGAGAGAGAAAGTATAGAGAGAATAAGAGAGAGAGAGAGACTAAAAGTATTCTGCTACATCACTTTTCCAATATCCAGTTCTTTTAAGGTAGGGAATATTATTTCTTTTATATTCATGAAGAGAACTTCTGTTATTCCATTTGTTATTATTCTGTTGGAATAACCAGTATACGCGGTCTACCCTATACTTGGTGACATTCTTCTATTATTCTGTTGGAACATCCTGTCTGTGTGTTTTACACCGGACCTGGTTCCGTTTATTATTCTGTTGGAACATCATGTCTGTGTGTTTTACACCGGACCTGGTTCCGTTTTTATTATTATTCTGTTGGAACATCCTGTCTGTGTGTTTTACACCGGACCTGGTTCCATTATTTATTATTCTGTCGGAATATCCTGTCTGTGCGTTTACGCCGGACCTGGTTCCATTATTTATTATTCTGTTGGAATAACCTGTCTGTGCGGTCTATCGCATGCATGGTGATTTCTTTTGTTATTCCATTCTTTATTATACTCAGTTGGTTAAGTTTTGACTTCTATACTCCATGAAATTTGTGGAATATCCTTGATAGTTGCGTTTCATCCAGTATCTTTTCAAGAAAATATTCTTCTAAGCATTCTTGAATTTTACTCCACAATGCAGTATCATGTTGACAATTTGGACGTTGTTAATTCCTGGATAAATTAATTCTTGAACTTGTTTTATTGAATTCTTATATCATTGTCATCATCCTAATGTTTATAAAATGTTGAAAGTCATCTGTGGCCTGTAGTGCATAGATGGACTTGGTATGATTATGACCAGGGATTATTCGGTATAATCATGACCGTAATGTTACAAATGATGTGGTAAAAGTCCTCATTGGCCCGTAGTGCATTGATGGACAGTTGTTGGCATGATCATGACCATTAATGAATATACGAATATCCTTGGCCGTAGTGCAGGGGTGATTCGATGATGTGGATTATTTTATTAAGCTGAGTCCCAGCGATCACAGTGTTGAAAAACTTTTTAAATCATAAAAGATAGTAGAGTTTATTTTCTACTTGACTCTTTTAATGGATTGCTTGTTCCGCTACAGTTAAACTTGATGTCTATTATATTTTATCAGTTTAACATTGTTGAAGGCTAATGATAATTTATTCTGCATTATCTTAGTCATAATATTTCTTACTGGGCTAGTTGAGCTCACCCTTTCTTTCACTGTTCTCTTCAGGAAATGAGAACGTAGCTGGGGCAAGTCGGGGAACGGAGTGATGGTCCGAAGAATAGTATTAGTTAGTAGTCCTCACTATTCTATGTAATGGTGTGTTAATAAATGTAATGAGGACTCCTTTTGAGTATGAATACTCTCTAGAAGATAATATTTGTATTCAAACTCACAGTTTATGTTTTGTCGTATTGTACACGACAGTTGTATTATTAAGTTGTATTTGTATTCTGTACTATGTATCTGACGACTCAAGATGGGTGATGTATACCTAATTTTGGGGGCGTCACAATTAGGTTCGGTTCTTAAAACTAAAGCATATGGTAAGTTCGTGACTCATAATAATATGGTATGTTTTGAACCCCTCAGCGAATGGACGCCTATGGTCTGACTAGGATACGTTCTTAAACTCATATTATTGTGGCAAGTCCTGAACTTCCAATGTACGGTAAGTTTGATGAACTATATTGGGTAGAAAACGGTTATTGTATAGAGAGAATTGATGAAGTTGAAGACTGATAGAATGGTTAAGTAATGAAGTAATGGAGTAATGATTGAAGTTGATGGATGCCTGGATATTCTAAATCTACTAGCTATGCTAGACTTTCGAAATTAATTGACTTCATGCCGATGGTTATACTTTTAATTTTTTTGAAAAATAAAAAATAAAAAAATGTTAGGTCACACTTGTGAACCAATGAATTTTTAAAAAACAGTGCCATTATTCGTATGTCTATGCTAATTGCTTTTGTGAGACCCCGAATTTTATGAAATAAAAGTATTCAATTTTTTTATTTTGGTAAATAGTTAAATTGATAAAAGTTTAAAGTTAAGGGTAATATGTGAAATTTTTTCAAAGTAAGCAAGTTGATATAGAATATTCGATTAGTCGGGAAATATTTTTTTTGTCGGAGAATATCCGTACGAGGGTACAATCATTGGTGGACCCCACAACAGAATTATTGTCGGATTGAGAAAATGACAAAAATATTTTTATGAAAATAACAGCGGAAGTTTTGCCGTTAAAACGGTTAAACTACTCGGTAGTAAAAGTACAGTAATATGCGTGGTTGCATAGTAGCACACGGTATTAATTATTGATGCTTACTTGAGAAGTCACTCATTTTTGGTTTAATTATTGCTACAGTAATTGTTGCATAGTATCTCACGTTATTTGATTCAATTATTGTCGATATTTTATATATTATTAAATCAATAATTGAGATATCAAAGTTATTAATATTATTATTTGCAATATTAACGATGTCTAGAAGTTCTGCCAAAGAGAAGTTTGGTCACCTAATTGCGCTCTAATAGGGAGAAATCTATATTGGAAAGCCCCCTCTTTCCTGTGAATAACCTGGTCGATTAATAGTGTAAATTATAATAATGATGATTAAGTTTGTTTTATTATTATTATAAATGTAATAAAACAGAAAAATTTTTATATAAAACAGAATACTTTTATAAAGTTATTTATTTTATTAGACTATAAATAGAATATATAATATTCTATTATGCATAGTATTTGCATAATGCCTGCATATTATTTGCATAGTAAAATCTTTTTATATAAAATAGAATACTTTTATAAAGTTATTCATTTTATTAGATTATAAATAGAATATATTATATTTTATTCAAAAGATTTTATTTTATTAGAATATTTTATTAATACTGCATAGTAAATCAATATGGACCGTCCGTTTAAAATTAAATCAATCTAGACTGTTCATGAATTAGTTACTATTCAGTCCATTCTCCTATAAATAGAAGTTCATTCCTTCATTATTTTTTACGAATTCACTGAAACTCTAGAGAGAAAAACTATAAAGAGAAAGAAGAAAAGTATTCTGCTACTTTACTACTCCTATATCCAGTTTCTTCTAAGGTAAGGGGTATTATTTCTTTCGTATTCATGAAAAGAACTTCTGTTATTCTATTCTTTATTATTATGTTGGAATAACCTGTATATGTGAAGTACTGCATACATGGTAAAATTTTTCTATTATTCCATTCCTTATTATTATGTTGGAATAACCTGTATATGCGAAGTATCGCATACATGGTGAAATTCTTCTGTTATTCCATTATTTATTATTATGTTGGAATAACCTCTATATGCAAAGTACCGCATACATGGTGAAATTTTTCTGTTATTCCATTCTTTATTATTATGTTGGAATAACCTGTCTATGCGAAGTACTGCATACATGGTGAAATTCTTCTATTATCTCATTCTTTATTATTCTATCGGAATATCTTATCTGTACGTTTACGCATGACCTGGTTCTATTCTTTATTATTATGTCGGAATATCCTGTCTGTGCGTATTACGCATGACCTGGTTTCATTTTTTATTATTCTGTTGGAATAATCTGTCTGTGCGGTCTATCGCATGTATGATGAATTCTTCTGTTATTCCATTCTTTATTATTCTGTTGGAATAACCTGTCTATGTGGATTATCGCATGCATGGTGAATGATCATTCATATTCATATGAATAGTATTTTTATTCAAAACGGGTTTCTGTCAGGGGCAGTTTTATAATTTTTCTGACCCTCAAAAATTTTGAAAAAATTTGAAATGATAATTTGATGAGTTTTCTAGATTGTGTCCAAAAATGGCGATTTTGGATGTATAGATTAGGAGTTATGAATTTTATAGGAAAATATTATTTTAAAAGTAAACCCTTATAACTCCTTGTGGTTAACTCCAAAATTGGTGAAACTTTTATTGGAAGTACATGTATATAACAAGAGTATATCCTGTAAATTTCAAAAATTTTGGACAAAAGTACAATTTATGATAAATGTCTAAATGTTCGACAGTTTTAGCCATATGAAAAATAGTAAATGAATTTTAAAAATTTTGAAAAAAATATATGTTCAATATGGGACTATATTCTGCTAAATCTCAGAAAATAAATATTTTTGGGACTGATTTGGTATTTTTCATGAAAATGAACTAGTTATGAGTAAATAAATTAAATATGTTATGTGAAGTAATAAAATTGGAAAAAAAGATTTTATGGCTTGGGAATCCTATATAGAGTATATGCAGATTTTTGATGAGGGATTTGATTAAAGATGATGAAATCTTATGAGTATGGCATTTTTAAATGATTAAATGCATTATTTGATAAAGTGTAAACAATTGAAATAAGTTGTTTATAAGTTTAAAAAATGATTAAAATATTGTTATAATATTAAAGATATTAGATTATGAGATTATTAAGTGATTAATAACATTTGGTTATTATTGAACGTTGGATAAATTGTATTATAAATGTTTAATATTTATCCTTTATCTCATTTGGTTGATTCTTTATATCATTGTCGTTATCCTCATACTTATATTATGATGAAAGTCATCTGTGGCCTGTAGTGCATAGTTGGACTTGGTATGATTATGACCAGGGATTATTCGGTATAATAATGACCGTAATGTTACAAATGATGTGGTAAAAGTTCTCATTGGCCCGGAGTGCATTGATGGACAGTTGTTGGTATGATTATGACTATGGATTCTCTTCGTCCAAGGGTGCAAAGATGAATTGTTTTATGGCATGAACATGACCGTTGATGAAAACACGATTATCTTTGGCCCGTAGTGCGTAGATAATTCGTGGTCGTGATATTAACGAATATCCTTGGCCTGTAGTGCAGGGATGATTCGATGATGTGGATTAATTATTCAGCTGAGTCTCAGCAATAAAATATTAATTCATGGATGTGATATTAACGAATATCCTTGGCCGTAGTGCAGGGGTGATTTGATGATGTGGATTATTTATTAAGCTGAGTCTCAGCAATAAAATATTGATAATAAACTTTTAATTCGTAAAAGATAGTAGATATCATGCTCTACTTGACTCTTCTAAAATACATTTGTATGTCTTTGGCCTGTAGTGCAAAGATAAATTGTTAATGAATATCTTTGGCCGTAGTGCAAAGATGAATTTATTAGTATGATTATGAGCAGAAATTGTGATTTGGTATAACCATAATTTTTGATATTTCAGGTGAAGATAGTTGATGAAAATTATCTTCGTCCTGAGTGCGAAGAGGAATTTAAATCACAATTATGATTATGAGTTATTCATATGATTGTGGACAAGAATTGTAGATTGATGTTACAGGGATAAAATATTGTTGGTGAACTTTTAACATAGAGAAGATAATAGACATTATGGTCTATTTGACTCTTCTAATGGATTGCTCGTTCCGCTGCAGGTTGGAAAGTTTTATCATCTACCATATGTTCTAAATCTCTGATTTATTACTGATGAAGGCTATTGATGATGTAAATTATCTTTAGTCATGATATTCTTTACTGGGCTAGTTGTGCTCACTCTTTTTGCTTCACAATTTCTTTCAGGTAATAAGAGTGTAGTTGGGTCGAGCGGGGATAACAGGGGAATAGAACGGTGGTCTATAGCTGTTGAGGTTCTCCCTAAATAGTATGAAAATAATTTTATTGAGAACTTTAGATAAGTGTGTCGTATGGTATACGTCATTTAATATTTAATTTTGGTGAACCGAATAGGGTGAGGTGAACCCAACTTTGGAATGGTGTTTTGCCACTATCATACAAGATGTCTAATGATATACAACCTCGTGTTATCATAAGACAGGGTTGTGCACATCCATTTGCTGAGTATATCTACGAGCACTACCTATATGATCTTGGAGTTTATTTGAAATATATTTTTCACTTGGAGGCAGTGGAGATAGTTATATGTCAAGAGAAGACTCACCATTAGAAAGAAGATGATAGTAATCTCCTCATTTTTCTTTGGGGTCTATTGGGTCAACCAAGGATAATTCTGTGGACATATGATATCTATCACAACCTAGACGCATGGCCTCCCATGTACGAAAGTTTCCTTGAGCACTTCCCAACGATTTTAATTTCTAAAACCGTTATTGACTGTACTTTTATGTAAAGTACCTTTGTAAGGTGTTGTGGTCGAGGCACCATGAGAGTTACATAAAATTTGTATTGAAACTCATAGTTTAACTATGTTCGTATTCTGTACGACAGTTCAACAATTGTATAAATGAAGTTTGTATTTAATTTTTATAGTGTGATATCTGGCGACTCAGAATGGGTCGTGTGGACCTATTTTGGGGGCGTCACAATTAGTATCAGAGCTTAGGGATATGGTCGCTGGCGGAGATAAGAGTCTAGAACTAGGAGGGGAGAGACGAGTTATATACTTCGCTAGTGTGTGACTTACCTAAGCTGAAATTGTTTACTTGATAAGTTGACAAATTATGATATGTCAATTAACCTTTGTTTTGAAGGTATATTCTAGAATGATATCTGAAATACAGGAGATGAGCAATGGTAAACATTTAAATTGATAAAAGTTTAAAGTTAAGGGTAATATGTGAAAAAAATTTAAAGTAAGCAAGTTGATATAAAATATTCGTTGTGTCGGAGAATATTCGATTAGTCGGAGAATATTCTTTTTATCGGGGAATATCCGTACGACGGTACAATTATTGGTGGACCCCACAACAGAATTATTGTCGGACTGAGAAAAAGATAAAAATATTTTTATGAAAATAACGGCGGAAGTTTTACCGTTAAAACTGTTGAACTACTCGATAGTAAAAGTACAGTAATACGCGTGGTTGGATAGTAGCACACTGTATTAATTATTAATGCTTACGTGAGAAGTTACTCATTTTTGATTCAATTATTGCTACAGTAATTGTTGCATAATATATCACGTTATTTGATTCAATTATTGTCGATATTTTATATATTATTAAATCAATAATTGAGATATCAAAGTTATTAATATTATTATTTACAATATTAACGATGTCTAGATGTTCTGCCAAGGAGAAGTTTGGTCACCTAATTGCGTGCCAATAGGGAAAAATCCTTATTGGAAAGCCCCCTCTTTCCTGGGAACGACCTGGTCGATTAATAGTGTGAATTATAATAATGACGATTAAATTTGTTTTATTATTATTATAAATATATTAAAACAAAAAACTTTTTATATAAAATAGAATACTTTTATAAAGTTATTTATTTTATTAAACTATAAATAGAATATATAATATTCTATTATGTATAGTGTTTGCATAGTATCTGCATAGTGTTTGTATAGTAAAATCTTTTTATATAAAACAGAATACTTTTATAAAGTTATTCGTTTTATTAGATTATAAATAAAATATATTATATTTTATTTAAAAGATTTTGTTTTATTAGAATATTTTATTAATACTGCATAGTAAATCAATATGGACCGTCCGTTTAAAAGTAAATCAATCTGGACCGTTCATGAATTAGTTACTATTCAATCTATTCTCCTATAAATAGAAGTTCATTCCTTCATTATTTCTTACGAATTCACTGAAACTCTAGAGAGAGAAACTATAGAGAGAAAAAAGAAAAGTATTATGCTACTTCACTACTCCTATATCCAGTTTCTTCTAAGGTAAGGGGTATTATTTCTTTCGTATTCATGAAGAGAACTTCTGTTATTCTATTCTTTATTATTATGTTGGAATAACCTGTATATGCGAAGTATCGCATACATGGTGAAATTTTTTTGTTATTCCATTCCTTATTATTATGTTGGAATTACCTATATATGCGAAGTACCGCATACATGGTGAAATTCTTCTGTTATTCCATTCTTTATTATTATGTTGGAATAACATGTATATGCGAAGTACTGCATATATGGTGAAATTCTTCTATTATTTCATTCTTTATTATTCTGTCGGAATATCATGTATGTGCGTTTATGCATGACCTGGTTTCATTCTTTATTATTCTGTCGGAATATCCTGTCTGTGCGTATTCCTCAATGTGAATTCGTTTTATAACCAAAATCATTCGTTTAACTCATAATATTTTCGTTTCTTCATGTATTTTCACAATCAACCAATAATTACTAGTTTATTACATGAATTGAACATCAATTTTAATTCTAAAGTAAGTCATATCACACACACACACACACACACACACACACACACACACACACACACACACACACACACACACACACACACACACACACACACACATATATATATATATATATATATATATCACTGTAATTCAATTTCTTCACTACTAACATAATTTCATGAAATTAATTACTCTAAACTATGAATGAATGGTATAAAACAGTTTATAATCATCTACTAACACATAATAACTCTTAGTTTCCACAATTATTCATAAAACATCAATCACAGAGAACTTTTGACAACATAAAAAAAACCTTAAAAGATAGGATTATACCTTTGCTAAAAGATGATTACAGAACTTTTGATTACTACTCATTCTTGTTCGTGAAAAACTTCTTCTCACAAATTTCTCCTTCAAACTCTCTCTAGAACTCTCTCTTTTCTCTCTTCTTTTTCTCTCTGTTTTCTTCTGTTCTTTCTTAAGATTAAGCCAACACTTAACATAAAACTAAAACAGACGCTAACATAAAAATAAAACTAACGTATAATAATAAGGCTACTAAATACATATCAGTTATTTTTATTTTAAATTTAAAAGTCATAAGGCCTTGTTTGGCAAAACCAATTAAAATAATGACTTAATCATTCCTTAAGCCTTGTTTGGTAAAACAAGATTAAAATAAGAATTTCAAAAGCTCTAAGGCTTTGTTTGGTAAAACCAAATTAAAACTATTTTAATAATTCATTTATAATATAGTTTATTGTCACACTTTATTTAAATAAATTCTCATATTCAAATTTAATTAAATTAAAACTAACAATAATTTATTAAATCAATTTGCCACATAATCCAATACAACAAAATTATAATTTCCTTTATAATTTTATTTAATAAATTAATACATCACTTTAATTACTAAATTAAATTAAAACAATATTATTGCAATTCATTTAATCCTTATCAACTCTTTAATTTAATAATTAAATTAAATTAGAATATTATCTCATAATAATTAATTAATTACTCTTTTATTTTAATTAACTTCAAAATACCAAATTACCAATTATCAACTTAATTAACATATTACCTTAATGAAGTTAATTCCCTCAACTCATAAATTATTTATTTGACAATAAACACATAAATTAAAATATTTATTTAATTCAATAAATATTTAAAATTACAAATAAAATTCTGGATTGTTACATCCTTCCCTCCTTACAGGGATTATGTCCCCAGAATCACAACTCAAACAACTCATTCGTCACATTCTTCCCTCACAAAGATTATGTCCCCAGAATTGAAGACACAGATTAAACAAATAACTCAGAATAATTCTTTATCATTTTGTCTTCGAGTTCCCACGTAGCTTCTTCAGCATTTTGATTCGTCCATATCACCTTCACGGAAGGTATTACTTTATTTATGAGCACTTATTCTTTTCTGTCAACTATCTGGATAGGAATTTCCTCATAAGACAAGTCTTTATCGAACTGTAACGGTTCATACTCGATCACATGCTTGTAATCGGGTTTATACGACCGTAGCACCGATACATGAAATACATTGTGAACATGTTCCAACTCTGGAGGTTGAGTTATCTCGTAAGCTACTTCACCTACTCTTCGCAGCACCTCAAAGGGTCCAATAAACCTTGGGCTTAGCTTTCCTTTCTTACCAAATCAGATTTTCCCCTTCCAAGGAGAAACTTTTAGGAAAACAATATTTCCTACTTCAAATGTGCGATCTTGTCTGTGTTGATCAGCATACTTCTTTTGTCTGTCTTAAGCTGCTACCAATCTTGCCCTGATGAGTTTGACAACCTCGGCAGTCTGCTGTACCAGTTCCGGTCCTAACAGTTAACGTTCACCAATTTCATCCTAGCATAGTAGAGTTCTGCACTTCCAGCCGTACAATGCTTCGTAAGGCGGCATGCTAATGCTTGCATGGTAACTATTGTTGTAGGCGAATTCTGCCAGTGGTAAGTGATTATCTCAGTTCCCTTTGAAATCCATGATGCACACTCTAAGCATATCTTCCAATGTCTGAATTATTCGTTTACTTTGGCCGTCTGTTTGAGGATGGTACGCTGTACTCATTCTCAATTGTGTTCCCATGTATTCTTGTAGTCTCTTCCAGAAATTTGACTTGAATCTCGGATCTCTGTCTGACATAATTGACATTGGAACTCCATGTCTCGAAATGATCTCCTTGACGTACAACTTTGCCAACTGATCAAGATTGAATCTAATCTTTATTAGAAAAAAGTGTGATGACTTTGTTAGTCTGTCCACTATCACCCAAATCGCATCGTATCCTTTTTAAGTGGTTGGAAGACCTACCACAAAATCCATTGTGATATGCTCCCACTTCCATTCCGGTATTTCCAATGGTTAAAGTAATCCCCTTGGTCTCTGATGCTCGACCTTGACTCTTTGACATGTTAAGCATTTCGCGACACATTCTGCAACATCTCATTTCATATTTGGCCACCAAAAATGAAGTCATAAATCTTGATACATCTTCGTACTTCCCGGATGAATGGAATATCTTGAGTTATGAGCTTCAGTTAAGATTTTGTCTTTAATATCCGGTACTGTTGGAACCCAAATTCTTCCTTCAAACCTTAGTAGTCCTTCGGCATCGATCTTGAACTTCATCTCACTACCTTCAGACATTCTTTCTTTGATTTTATCACATTCTTTATCTTATAGTTGAGCATTCTTCACTTTGTCCACTAAAGTTGGACTAACTTCCATCTGGAACAATCTTTCATCGGATTCATTTGGAAATTTGATTTCCAGCTCTAGTCTTGCCATTGCTGAAATAAGCTCCTCCTGGGTAGTTATCAACATAAATTTCTCCCGACCCTTTCTACTCAAGGTATCTGCAACCATATTTGCTTTACCCAGATGATAAAAGATCTCGCAATCATAATCTTTTATCAATTCAAACCATCTCATTTGACGCATGTTTAGATCTTTCTGTGTGAAAATATATTGCAGACTTTTATGGTCCATATATATCTCACATTTCTCTCTATAGAGATAATGTCTCCATATCTTTAGAGCAAATACCACCGCAACCAACTCTAAATCATGATTCGAGTATCCTTTCTCATAGTCCTTCAGTTGCCTTGATGCATACGTAATGACTTTGTCGTTTTGCATAAGCACGCAGCCTAGTCCTTTATGTGATGCATCACTATACACCACATAATTTCCTGTATTATCCGATAATGATAACACAGGTGCCATGCTAAGCTTCTTCTTCAAGTCTTGAAAACTCTCTTCGCACTTTTTCATCCAAACAAATTTTACAGATTTCCTTGTCAAATTCGTTAACAGAGTGGCAATCTTGGAAAAGTCCTGAATAAACCGTTTGTAGTAGCCTACCAATCCCAAGAAACTCCTCACCTCCGATGGTGTCCTCAGTTGTTCCCAATTTATTACAGCTTTGACTTTTGATGGATCCACCGAAATCCCATCTTTGTCAATCACATGCCCAAGAAATTGTACACGTTCTAGCCAAAATTCACACTTAGAGAATTTCATTTACAATTTTCTTTTCTTAGCGTCTCCAACGTCAAATGTAAATGTTCCACATGTTCTTCTTGAGATTTGGAGTACACCAGAATATCATCAATGAATATCACCACAAACTTATCTAAAAATGGTATAAACACCTTGTTCATCAAATCTATGAATGCTGCAGGGGCATTAGTTAAACCAAAAGACATTACCAAAAATTCGTACTGTCCATACCGAGTTTTGAATGTCATCTTAGGTACATCTTCCTTCCTTACTTTTAATTGATGATACCTACTTCTCAAATCTATCTTCGAGAAGTACATATGTAAGACTAAAACTTTTTATAAATAAAATCGAATTTCCTCTAATTATTATTTTAAATAATAAGGTGTTAATTTTATATAATGCTTTGGTTATGGGTGAAATGTGCAAAATTTACAAAATAAGCAAGTAGTTATAAAATATTCATTTTTGTCGAGGAATATTCGTTTGGACGTAGAATATTCTTGCTGTCGGGGAATATTCGTACGATGGCGTAGTCATTTCTGGGCCTTATAATGGAAAACGATAGGATGAAGAAAACGAAAATTTTGAGTTTTTATAAATAACGTCGTAGTTGTTACCGTTAACACTGTTAGAATACCCGGTGGTTAAAATACAGTAATACGCGTGGTTGCACAGTAGCACACGGTATTACACAGTATTTTTGGATTATTGATTCTTACGTAAGAAGGCACTACTCAATAATTGTTACAGTAATTACTGTTCAATATTTTATTTTATTGGTTCAATAATTGCTACGTTGATATTTTATATTATTATTGATCAATAATTATCACTACATAATATTTTCCATTATCAGATCAATAATTCATATTAATCGAATAATATTATTAGATAGCATTATTGGCAATGTCTAAGAAAGTTATGTATAAGGAAAGGGGTTTGGTCATCTAATTATGCGCCAGTAAAGAGAAATCCTTATCAGAAAGCCCCTTATTTTTCCTGAAAATGACAGGGTTGTCAATATTGTGATTTTATAATATTATTGGTGAACAATTAATTGTAAGACCCCGAATTTTATGAAATAAAAGTATTCAATTTTTCTTATAATTACTATTCATTAAATGGTTAAATTGATAAAAGTTTAAAGTTATGGGTGAAATATGAATTTTTTTTCAAAATAAGCAAGTGGTTATAAAATAATCATTGTTGTCGGGGGATATTCGTTTGGTCGTGGAATATTCTTTCTGTCGGGAAATATTCGTACGACGGCGCAGCTATTTGCGGGCCCCATAACGAATAACTGTCGGGTGAAGAAAATGACAAATTTGAGTTTTTACAAATAACGGCGTAGTTGTTACCGTTAACACTGTTGGAATACCCGGTGGTTAAAATACAGTAATACGCGTTATTGCACAGTAGCACACGGTATTGCATAGTATTTTTGAAATTATTAATTCTTACGTAAGAAGGCACTACTCAATAATTGTTACAGTAATTACTGTTCAATATTTTATTTTATTGATTCAATAATTGCTACGTTGAAATTTTATATTATTGTTGTCCAATAATTGTCACTGCACAGTATTTTCTATAATCAGATCAATAATTCATATTATTTGAATAATATTATTAGATAACATTATTGCCAATGTCTAGAGAGTTCTGTCTAAGCAGAGGTTTGGTCATCTAATTGCGCGCCAGTAAGGAGAAATCCTTATTGGAAAGCCCCCTCTTTCTTGAGAACGGCCTGGTTGTCATAAATGTGATTCTGTAATATTATTTGTGAATAATTAATTATTGATTCATATGATAAGGAAATATTTATTTTATGTGGATATAAATGAGGGATATATTTTTGTGGTTAAAAATGAAGGAGTTAATGTTGAGGTCTTTATCCGTATTTTTATCGAAATGGAGGTATTAAAAATCAGGATTTTTGAGATATTTTGCGGGGGTTATAATTTTTAATCCGACCGTTGGATCGTGGTAATTTTTGGATATGTTATACATATATAAGTTGAGTATATGCCCACAAATTTTGAACTGTTAAAAATGAACGTATGATTTATTATAAATTTTACGAGATGACTGGTTCAGAAATTGTTGAATTTTTGGAGTTTATCATTTTGGTAGAAAATTCTAGAATTGGTGGGCCCCACTTGTGGTTGGTGAAGAAATGTGCTGAATTTTATTTCAAATGTAGTGGGTGGAAATAGTAGCAGGTAAAGCCATCAGGTTGCAGGTCAAGTTTGCTAAAATTTTCCTATAAATAGAGGGCTAAGTTAGAATTGAAAATCACACCAGAAACATAAGCTTTCTCTCTTTCTCTCTCTATATTATGAAGCATATTTTGTGAGTATTTAGATACTTTGAGAGTTGCTATTCAGTGCAAGTTCCTTCGGCTTTGCATATCGATCAGAAGTACTGCTCTTTTGAGGTAAGGGATAGTAAGGAATTTTAAGGGTTGTTATGTTCTTCAGTTTCGTAATTTTTCTGACCTTCAAAAATTCTGAAAAAATTTGAAATGATATTTTGATGAGTTTTCTTGATTGTGTCCAAAAATGGTGATTTTTGGATGTATAGATTGAGAGTTATGAATTTTATGAGAAAAGACTATTTTAAAAGTAACCGCTTATAATTCCTTGTGGTTAACTCCAAAATTGATGAAATTTCTATTGGGAGTACATGTATATGATAGAAGTATACTCTGTAAATTTCAGAATTTTTGGACAAAAGTATAATTTTTGATAAATGTCTAAATATTCGGCTGTTTTGGCCATATGAAAAATAGTAAATGACTTTTAAAAATTCTGAGAAAAATATATGTTTACTATGGGACTATATTATGCCAAATCTCAGAAAAGAAATATTTTTTGAAACTGATTTGGTATTTTTTATGAAAATGGTCTAGTTATGAGTAAATGAATTTAATATGTTTTGTGAAGTAAGAAAATTGAAAAATAGGATTTTATGACTTGAGAATCCTATATGGGGTATATGCAGATTTTTGATGAGGGTTTTGATTATTGGTGATAAAATCTTATGAGTTTGGTATTTTAGAATGATTAAATGCATTATTTAGTAAAGTGTAAACAATTTAAATAAATTGTTTATAAGCTTAAGAAATATTATTCTTTCAATATCATTATACCGAAATATTTGTATGTATTTTATTGTAGAATTTTTACCTTTTTGTGTCGAGTTTACTATTCATGAGTTACTATTCATGAGTTACTATTCACGAGTTACTATTCACGAGTTAATATTCTCTTTTTTCTGCCCAAATTATAGTTGGTTTATGAATATTACTCTTGAGATTAAATCTATATGTTGATTATATTGATTTTATTATCATATATAACATTTTTATAACCCTAATGATGATATTTCTCTTTGACTTGAGTGTAAAGATGGGTAAATTTCTGGTATGATCATGACTATGGGTTCTCTTTGGCCAGTAGTGCAAAGTTGAATTGTTGACTGGTATGATCATGACCATTGAATTTATAAGTGAATATCTTAGCTTAAGTGCAAAGGTGAATTGATCAACATGGTTATAATTATTGTTTATATAAATTCTGAAATGATTATATATTTCTTTGAGATATTAATATATTTGGCCTGTAGTGCAAATATGAATTGTTGATGAATATCTTTGGCCTGTAGTGCAAAGATGACATGTTGTTGAATATCTTTGGCCAGTAGTGCAAAGATGAACAGATGTTGAGATGAACATGACCAACTGGTGATACAAATAAATATCTTTGGCCGTAGTGCAAAGATGAAGTTATTAGTATGATTATGAACAGGAAATGTGATTTGGTGTAACCATGATCTTTGATGTTTCAGGTAAAGATAGGTGATGAAAATTATCTTCGTCCTAGATGAGAAGAGGAATTTAGAATTACAGTTATGATTATGAGTTATTCATATGATTGTGGACCAGAATTATTGATTGATGTTACAGGGATAAAACATTGTTGATGGATTTTTAACATGGAGAAGATAATAGACTTTATAGTCTATTTGACTCTTCTAATGGATTGCTCGTTCCGCTGCAACTATGGTTAAAATTTTTATCATTTACCATATGTTCTAAATCTCTGATTTATTATTGATGAAGGCTATTGATAATTTAATTATTTTTAGTCATGATATACTTTACTGAGCTAGTTGTGCTCACCCTTTTGCTTCATAATTCCTTTCAGGTAATAAGAGTGTAGCTGGGTCGAGCGAGGGTAACGGGGAAATAGAACGGTGGTCTCTAGCTGTGGATGTTTTCCCGAAGTAGTATAGAAAAGTTCATTTAGTAGTTTTATTTGGTGAATCCAATAGGGTAAGGTGTACCCAACGTTGGAAGGGTGGTTTGCCACTATCATACAAGATGTCTAACGACATACAACCTCGTGTCATCATAAGACAGGGATGTGCTCATCCACTTGCTGAGTATATATACGAGCACTACCTATATAATCTTGGTGTTTGTTTGAAGTATAATTCTCAATTAGAGACAGTAGAGATAATGATATGTCAAGAGAAGACTCACCATTGGGAAGAATATGATAGTAATCTTCTCGTTTTTCTTTGGGGTCTATTAGGTCAACCAAGAATAATTCTGTGGCCATATGATATCTATCATAACCTAGACGCATGGCCTCCCATGTACAAAGGTTTTCTTGAGCACTTCCCAAAGATTCTAATTTCTAAAACAGTTTTTGACTATACCTTTATGTAAGGTGTCATTGTGAGGTGATGTCCACGGTTGGAACATGAGTCACATTTGGTATATATTTGTATCCAAACTCACAGCATATGTGTTGTTGTATTTTGCACGATAATTGTTGTAATAAAGTTACAGTTGTTTTCTGTACCATGTATTTGGCGACTCAGAATAGGTTGGATGGAATGGACCTATTTTGGGGTCGTTACATTTGGTATCAGAGCTTAGGGATATGATCTCTGGCGGAGATCGGGGAATACAACTAGGAGGGGAGAGATGAGTAAATCCTTCGCTAGTGTGTCCTACCTAAGCTTATTTGTTGGTCAGTCATAATATTGGGATATTATGTGATATGTTAATTTATTTAATTAACCCTTGTTTTATGGCAGTATTTGAGAATGGCAGCTGAGAATGCTAACAATGGAGTGAATGAGACTGTGGGGATACCTCTAATCACTAACCGTGATAATGTGATGTCAGACGAAGAAGGAATTAGAGATATCCATGTGGTGAGTGAAGAATTGATAGTTACACCCGAGATAGTCGCAGAGGTAACAGCTGAGACTGAGGAAGAAGAGGTACCAGAGGAGAGTTTATTAGAGGTATTATATGATCAAAATGTGGAATTTCAAAATCGTATTCATGAGTTAGAAGAGCATGCAGAAGAACGACAGGCGGTCGTGGAACAAAAGGATGCAACAATTCAAGCTTGTGTTACCCGATATGTGATGCTTGAACAGAAGCATTCTTTGGCAGAGTATAAGATGATAAAAATAGAATCTGAGCTGAGAGAAGAAAAAACTGAACGAGTGAGAATAAGTGATGCATGGGCAAAAGCCGCACGACACGTGGATATTGTGGAAAGAGATGTTCAATCTAAGAAGGCTAAAATAGATGATATGAATTTCTCTTTTTGGAAAGCAATTGGGAGAACCCAACATCGAGTTTTGAATTACCCTGTACATAGCGGTCAACCTGAATCCGATATGGATCGAAGATTGATGATTCAGATCATGAATGAGGAGTACGAAGAGGCAGTTGAGGGAGGAATATGTCCTGTAGAAAGGTATATTCCAACGGTAATGATGACGCCAAATGCTGCTCCAGACAAGTCAAAGCCGAGTAGTTCGAGGGATGGCGGTTGTCATGACTTCCCAACAAATGAGGAACCCAAATGAAGTTATCATGGGAGATGAGCAATGGAGAAATCATGATGATCTGAGAGATAGAATCTGAAATGGAAGCAAGGTATTCTCAACTCTTCGAAATACCAGGTACGTAAATTTCGGGGACGAAATTTCATAAGGAGGGGAGATTGTAAGACCCCGAATTTTATGAAATAAAAGTATTCAATTTTTCTTATAATTACTATTCAGTAAATGGTTAAATTGATAAAAGTTTAAAGTTATGGGTGAAATATGAATTTTTTTCAAAATAAGCAAGTGGTTATAAAATAATCATTGTTGTCGGGGAATATTCGTTTGGTCGTGGAATATTCTTTCTGTCGGGGAATATTCGTACGACGGCGCAGCTATTTGTGGGCCCCATAACGAATAACTATCGGGTGAAGAAAATGACAAATTTGAGTTTTTTACAAATAACGGCGTAGTTGTTACCGTTAACACTGTTGGAATACCCGGTGGTTAAAATACAGTAATACGCGTTATTGCACAGTAGCACACGGTATTGCATAGTATTTTTGAAATTATTGATTCTTACGGTGGAAGGCACTACTCAATAATTGTTACAGTAATTACTGTTCAATATTTTATTTTATTGATTCAATAATTGCTGCGTTGATATTTTATATTATTGTTGTTTCAATAATTGTTGCTGCACAGTATTTTCTATTATCAGATCAATAATTCATATTATTTGAATAATATTATTAGATAGCATTATTGGCAATGTCTAGAAAGTTCTGTCTAAGGAGAGGTTTGGTCATCTAATTACGCGCTAGTAAGGAGAAATCCTTATTGAAAAGCCCCCCTTTCCTGGGAACGGCCTGGTTGTCATAAATGTGATTCTGTAATATTATTTGTGAATAATTAATTATTGATTCATATGATAAGAAAATATTTATTTTATGTGAATATAAACGAGGGATATATTTTTGTGGTTAAAAATGAAGGAGTTAATGTTGAGGTTTTTATCCGTATTTTTGTCGGAATGGAGGTATTAAAAATCAAGGTTTTTGAGATATTTTGCGGGGGTTATAATTTTTAATCCGACCGTTGGATCGTGGTAATTTTTGGATATATTATACATATATAAGTTGAGTATATGCCCGCAATTTTTGAACCGTTAAAAATGAATGTATGATTTATTATAAATTTTACAAGATGACTGGTTCAGAAATTGTTGAATTTTCGGAGTTTATCATTTTGATGGAAAATTCTAGAATTGGTGGGCTCCACTTGTGGTTGGTGAAGAAATGTGCTGAATTATATTTCAAATCTGGTGGGTGGGAATAGTAGCAGGTAAAGCCATCAGGTTGCAGGTCAAGTTTGCTAAAATTTTCCTATAAATAGAGGGCTAAGTTAGAATTGAAAATCACACCAGAAACATAAGCTTTCTCTCTTTCTCTCTCTATATTATGAAGCATATTTTGTGAGTATTTAGATACTTTGAGAGTTGCTATCCAGTGCAAGTTCCTTCGGCTTTGCATACCGATCAGAAGTACTGCTCTTTTGAGGTAAGGGATAGTAAGGAATTTTAAGGGTTGTTATGTTTTTCAGTTTCGTAATTTTTCTGACCTTCAAAAATTCTGGAAAAATTTGAAATGATATTTTGATGAGTTTTCTTGATTGTGTCCAAAAATGGTGATTTTTGGATGTATAGATTGAGAGTTATGAATTTTATGAGAAAAGACTATTTTAAAAGTAACCGCTTATAATTCCTTGTGGTTAACTTCAAAATTGATGAAATTTTTATTGGGAGTACATGTATATGATAGAAGTATACTCTGTAAATTTCAGAATTTTTGGACAAAAGTATAATTTTTGATAAATGTCTAAATATTCGGCTGTTTTGGCCATATGAAAAATAGTAAATGACTTTTAAAAATTCTGAGAAAAATATATGTTCACTATGGGACTATATTATGCCAAATCCCAGAAAAGAAATATTTTTTGAAACTGATTTGATATTTTTTATGAAAATGGTCTAGTTATGAGTAAATGAATTTAATATGTTTTGTGAAGTAAGAAAATTGAAAAATAGGATTTTATGACTTGAGAATCCTATATGAGGTATATGCAGATTTTTGATGAGGGTTTTGATTATTGCTGATAAAATTTTATGAGTTTGGTATTTTAGAATGATTAAATGCATTATTTAGTAAAGTGTAAACAATTTAAATAAATTGTTTATAAGCTTAAGAAATATTATTCTTTCAATATCATTATACCGAAATATTTGTATGTATTTTATTGTAGAATTTTTACCTTTTTGTGTCGAGTTTACTATTCATGAGTTACTATTCATGAGTTACTATTCACGAGTTACTATTCACGAGTTAATATTCTCTTTTTTCTGCCCAAATTATAGTTGGTTTATGAATATTACTCTTGAGATTAAATCTATATGTTGATTATATTGATTTTATTATCATATATAACATTTTTATAACCCTAATGATGATATTTCTCTTTGACTTGAGTGTAAAGATGGGTAGATTTTTGGTATGATCATGACTATGGGTTCTCTTTGGCCAGTAGTGCAAAGTTGAATTGTTGACTGGTATGATCATGACCATTGAATTTATAAGTGAATATCTTAGCTTAAGTGCAAAGGTGAATTGATCAACATGGTTATAATTATTGTTTATATAAATTCTGAAATGATTATATATTTCTTTGAGATATTAATATATTTGGCATGTAGTGCAAATATGAATTGTTGATGAATATCTTTGGCCTGTAGTGCAAAGATGACATGTTGTTGAATATCTTTGGCCAGTAGTGCAAAGATGAACAGATGTTGAGATGAACATGACCAACTGGTGATACAAATAAATATCTTTGGCCGTAGTGCAAAGATGAAGTTATTAGTATGATTATGAACAGGAAATGTGATTTGGTGTAACCATGATCTTTGATGTTTCAGGTAAAGATAGGTGATGAAAATTATCTTCGTCCTAGATGAGAAGAGGAATTTAGAATTACAGTTATGATTATGAGTTATTCATATGATTGTGGACCAGAATTATTGATTGATGTTACAGGGATAAAACATTGTTGATGGATTTTTAACATGGAGAAGATAATAGACTTTATAGTCTATTTGACTCTTCTAATGGATTGCTCGTTCCGCTGCAACTATGGTTAAAATTTTTATCATTTACCATATGTTCTAAATCTCTGATTTATTATTGATGAAGGCTATTGATAATTTAATTATTTTTAGTCATGATATACTTTACTGAGCTAGTTGTGCTCACCCTTTTGCTTCATAATTCCTTTCAGGTAATAAGAGTGTAGCTGGGTCGAGCGAGGGTAATGGGGAAATAGAACGGTGGTCTCTAGCTGTGGATGTTTTTCCGAAGCAGTATAGAAAAGTTCATTTAGTAGTTTTATTTGGTGAATCCAATAGGGTAAGGTGTACCCAACGTTGGAAGGGTGGTTTGCCACTATCATACAAGATGTCTAACGACATACAACCTCGTGTCATCATAAGACAGGGATGTGCTCATCCACTTGCTGAGTATATATACGAGCACTACCTATATAATCTTGGTGTTTGTTTGAAGTATAATTCTCAATTAGAGACAGTAGAGATAATGATATGTCAAGAGAAGACTCACCATTGGGAAGAATATGATAGTAATCTTCTCGTTTTTCTTTGGGGTCTATTGGGTCAACCAAGAATAATTCTGTGGCCATATGATATCTATCATAACCTAGACGCATGGCCTCCCATGTACAAAGGTTTTCTTGAGCACTTCCCAAAGATTCTAATTTCTAAAACAGTTTTTGACTATACCTTTATGTAAGGTGTCATTGTGAGGTGATGTCCACGATTGGAACATGAGTCACATTTGGTATATATTTGTATCCAAACTCACAGCATATGTGTTGTTGTATTTTGCACGATAATTGTTGTAATAAAGTTACAGTTGTTTTCTGTACCATGTATTTGGCGACTCAGAATAGGTTGGATGGAATGGACCTATTTTGGGGTCGTTACATTTGGTATCAGAGCTTAGGGATATGATCTCTGGCGGAGATCGGGGAATACAACTAGGAGGGGAGAGATGAGTAAATCATTCGCTAGTGTGTCCTACCTAAGCTTATTTGTTGGTCAGTCATAATATTGGGATATTATGTGATATGTTAATTTATTTAATTAACCCTTGTTTTATGGCAGTATTTGAGAATGGCAGCTGAGAATGCTAACAATGGAGTGAATGAGACTGTGGGGATACCTCTAATCACTAACCGTGATAATGTGATGTCAGACGAAGAAGGAATTAGAGATATCCATGTGGTGAGTGAAGAATTGATAGTTACACCCGAGATAGTCGCAGAGGTAACAGCTGAGACTGAGGAAGAAGAGGTACCAGAGGAGTGTTTATTAGAGGTATTATATGATCAAAATGTAGAATTTCAAAATCGTATTCATGAGTTAGAAGAGCATGCAGAAGAACGACAGGCGGTCGTGGAACAAAAGGATGCAACAATTCAAGCTTGTGTTACCCGATATGTGATGCTTGAACAGAAGCATTCTTTGGCAGAGTATAAGATGATAAAAATAGAATCTGAGCTGAGAGAAGAAAAAACTGAACGGGTGAGAATAAGTGATGCATGGGCAAAAGCCGCACGACACGTGGATATTGTGGAAAGAGATGTTCGATCTAAGAAGGCTAAAATAGATGATATGAATTTCTCTTTTTGGAAAGTAATTGGGAGAACCCAACATCGAGTTTTGAATTACCCTGTACATAGCGGTCAACCTGAATCCGATATGGATCGAAGATTGATGATTCAGATCATGAATGAGGAGTACGAAGAGACAGTTGAGGGAGGAATATGTCCTGTAGAAAGGTATATTCCAACGGTAATGATGACGCCAAATGCTGCTCCAGACAAGTCAAAGCCGAGTAGTTCGAGGGATGGCGGTTGTCATGACTTCCCAACAAATGAGGAACCCAAATGAAGTTATCATGGGAGATGAGCAATGGAGAAATCATGATGATCTGAGAGATAGAATCTGAAATGGAAGCAAGGTATTCTCAACTCTTCGAAATACCAGGTACGTAAATTTCGGGGACGAAATTTCATAAGGAGGGGAGATTGTAAGACCCCGAATTTTATGAAATAAAAGTATTCAATTTTTCTTATAATTACTATTCAGTAAATGGTTAAATTGATAAAAGTTTAAAGTTATGGGTGAAATATGAATTTTTTTCAAAATAAGCAAGTGGTTATAAAATAATCATTGTTGTCGGGGAATATTCGTTTGGTCGTGAAATATTCTTTCTGTCGGGGAATATTCGTACGACGGCGCAGCTATTTGTGGGCCCCATAACGAATAACTATCGGGTGAAGAAAACGACAAATTTGAGTTTTTTACAAATAACGGCGTAGTTGTTACCGTTAACACTGTTGGAATACCCGGTGGTTAAAATACAGTAATACGCGTTATTGCACAGTAGCACACGGTATTGCATAGTATTTTTGAAATTATTGATTCTTACGGAGGAAGGCACTACTCAATAATTGTTACAGTAATTACTGTTCAATATTTTATTTTATTGATTCAATAATTGCTGCGTTGATATTTTATATTATTGTTGTTTCAATAATTGTTGCTGCACAGTATTTTCTATTATCAGATCAATAATTCATATTATTTGAATAATATTATTAGATAGCATTATTGGCAATGTCTAGAAAGTTCTGTCTAAGAAGAGGTTTGGTCATCTAATTACGCGCTAGTAAGGAGAAATCCTTATTGGAAAGCCCCCTCTTTCTTGGGAACGGCCTGGTTGTCATAAATGTGATTCTGTAATATTATTTGTGAATAATTAATTATTGATTCATATGATAAGAAAATATTTATTTTATGTGAATATAAACGAGGGATATATTTTTGTGGTTAAAAATGAAGGAGTTAATGTTGAGATTTTTATCCGTATTTTTGTCGGAAGGGAGGTATTAAAAATCAAGATTTTTGAGATATTTTGCGGGGGTTATAATTTTTAATCCGACCGTTGGATCGTGGTAATTTTTGGATATGTTATACATATATAAGTTGAGTATACGCCCACAAATTTTGAACCGTTAAAAATGAATGTATGATTTATTATGAATTTTACAAGATGACTGGTTCAGAAATTGTTGAATTTTCGGAGTTTATCATTTTGATGGAAAATTCTAGAATTGGTGGGCTCCACTTGTGGTTGGTGAAGAAATGTACTGAATTATATTTCAAATCTGGTGGGTGGGAATAGTAGCAGGTAAAGCCATCAGGTAGCAGGTCAAGTTTGCTAAAATTTTTCTATAAATAGAGGGCTAAGTTAGAATTGAAAATCACACCAGAAACATAAGCTTTCTCTCTTTCTCTCTCTATATTATGAAGCATATTTTGTGAGTATTTAGATACTTTGAGAGTTGCTATCCAGTGCAAGTTCCTTCGGCTTTGCATACCGATCAGAAGTACTGCTCTTTTGAGGTAAGGGATAGTAAGGAATTTTAAGGGTTGTTATGTTTTTCAGTTTCGTAATTTTTCTGACCTTCAAAAATTCTGGAAAAATTTAAAATGATATTTTGATGAGTTTTCTTGATTGTGTCCAAAAATGGTGATTTTTGGATGTATAGATTGAGAGTTATGAATTTTATGAGAAAAGACTATTTTAAAAGTAACCGCTTATAATTCTTTGTGGTTAACTTCAAAATTGATGAAATTTTAATTGGGAGTACATGTATATGATAGAAGTATACTCTGTAAATTTCAGAATTTTTGGACAAAAGTATAATTTTTGATAAATGTCTAAATATTCGGCTGTTTTGGCCATATGAAAAATAGTAAATGACTTTTAAAAATTCTGAGAAAAATATATGTTCACTATGGGACTATATTATGCCAAATCCCAGAAAAGAAATATTTTTTGAAACTGATTTGATATTTTTTATGAAAATGGTCTAGTTATGAGTAAATGAATTTAATATGTTTTGTGAAGTAAGAAAATTGAAAAATAGGATTTTATGACTTGAGAATCCTATATGAGGTATATGCAGATTTTTGATGAGGGTTTTGATTATTGCTGATAAAATTTTATGAGTTTGGTATTTTAGAATGATTAAATGCATTATTTAGTAAAGTGTAAATAATTTAAATAAATTGTTTATAAGCTTAAGAAATATTATTCTTTCAATATCATTATACCGAAATATTTGTATGTATTTTATTGTGGAATTTCTACCTTTTTATGTCGAGTTTACTATTCATGAGTTACTATTCATGAGTTACTATTCACGAGTTACTATTCACGATAAAAATTGATTTCTTTTTCTAACCAAATTATAGTTAATTTACGAATATTACTCTTGAGATTAAAACTAGATGTTGATCATATTATTTTTATTATTATATATAATATTTTTATAACCCTAATGATGATATTTCTCTTTGACTTGAGTGTAAAGATGGGTAGATTTTTGGTATGATCATGACTATGGGTTATCTTTGGCCAGTAGTGCAAAGTTGAATCGTTGATTGGTATGATCATGACCATTGAATTTATAAGTGAATATCTTTAGCTTAAGTGCAAAGGTGAATTGATCAACATGGTTATAATTATTGTTTATATAAATTCTGAAATGATTATATATTTTTTTGAGATATTAATATCTTTGGCCTGTAGTGCAAAGATGAAATATTGATGAATATCTTTGGCCTGTAGTGCAAAGATGAATTGTTGATGAATATCTTTGGCCCGTAGTGCAAAGATGACATGTTGTTGAATATCTTTGGCCAGTAGTGCAAAGATGAACAGATGTTGAGATAAACATGACCAACTGGTGATACAAATGAATATCTTTGGCCGTAGTGCAAAGATGAAGTTATTAGTATGATTATGAACAGGAAATGTGATTTGGTGTAACCATGATCTTTGATGTTTCAGGTAAAGATAGGTGATGAAAACTATCTTCGTCCTGGATGAGAAGAGGAATTTAGAACTACAGTTATGATTATGATTTATTCCTATAATTGTGGACCAGAATTGTTGATTGATGTTACATGGATAAAATATTGTTGATGGATTTTTAACATGGAGAAGATAATAGACTTTATAGTCTATTTGACTCTTCTAATGGATTGCTCGTTCCGCTGCAACTATGGTTGAAATTTTTATCATTTACCATATGTTCTAAATCTCTGATTTATTATTGATGAAGGCTATTGATAATTTAATTATCTTTAGTCATGATATACTTTACTAAGTTAGTTGTGCTCACCCTTTTGCTTTACAATTCCTTTCAGGTAATAAGAGTGTAGCTGGGTCGAGCGAGGGTAACAGGGAAATAGAACGGTGGTCTCTAGCTGTGGATGTTCTCCCAATGCAGTATAGAAAAGTTCATTTAGTAGTTTTATTTGGTGAATCCAATAGGGTAAGGTGTACCCAACGTTGGAAGGGTGGTTTGCCACTATCATACAAGATGTCTAACGACATACAACCTCGTGTCATCATAAGACAGGGATGTGCTCATCCACTTGCTGAGTATATATACGAGCACTACCTATATAATCTTGGTGTTTGTTTGAAGTATAATTCTCAATTAGAGACAGTAGAGATAATGATATGTCAAGAGAAGACTCACCATTGGGAAGAATATGATAGTAATCTTCTCGTTTTTCTTTGGGGTCTATTAGGTCAACCAAGAATAATTCTGTGGCCATATGATATCTATCATAACCTAGACGCATGGCCTCCCATGTACAAAGGTTTTCTTGAGCACTTCCCAAAGATTCTAATTTCTAAAACAGTTTTTGACTATACCTTTATGTAAGGTGTCATTGTGATGTGATGTCCACGGTTGGAACATGAGTCACATTTGGTATATATTTGTATCCAAACTCACAGCATATGTGTTGTTGTATTTTGCACGACAATTGTTGTAATAAAGTTATAGTTGTTTTATGTGCCATGTATTTGGCGACTCAGAATAGGTTGGATGGAATGAACTTATTTTGGGGTCATTACATATAGATTAGGAGTTATGAATTTTATAGGAGAATACTATTTTAAAAGTAAACTCTTATAACTCCTTGTGGTTAACTCCAAAATTAGTGAAATTTTTATTAGGAGTACATGTATATAACAAGAGTATATCCTATAAATTTCAGAATTTTTGGACAAAAGTACAATTTATAATAAATATCTAAATATTCGGCAGTTTTAGCCATATGAAAAATAGTAAATGAATTTTAAAAATTTTGAGAAAAATATGTGTTCAATATGGGACTATATTTTGCTAAATTCCATAAAAGAAATATTTTTGGGACTGATTTGGTATTTTTCATGAAAATGAACTAGTTATGAGTAAATAAATTAAATATGTTATGTGAAGTAATAAAATTGAAAAATAGGATTTTATGGCTTTGGAATCCTATATAGGGTATGTGCAGATTTTTGATGAGGGATTTGATCATTGATGATGAAATCTTATGAGTATGGCATTTTTGAATGATTAAATACATTATTTGATAAAGTGTAAACAATTGAAATAAGTTGTTTATAAGTTTAAAAAATGATTAAACTATTATTATAATATTAATGATATTAGATTATGAGATTATTAAGTGATTAATAATATTTGATTATTATTGAACGCTGGATAAATTATATTATAAATGTTTAATATTTATCCTTTATCTCATTTGGTTGATTCTTTATATCATTGTCATTATCCTCATGCTTATATTATGATGAAAGTCATATGTGGCCTGTAGTGCATAGATGGACTTGGTATGATTATGACCAGGGATTAATCGGTATAATCATGACCGTAATGTTACAAATGATATGGTAAAAGTTCTCATTTGCCCGTAGTGCATTGATGGACAGTTTTTGGTATGATTATGGCTATGGATTCTCTTCGTCCAAGGGTGCAAAGATGAATTATTTTATGGCATGATCAGGACCGTTGATGAAAACACGATTATCTTTGGACCGTATTGCATAGATAATTCGTGGTCGTGATATTAACGAATATCCTTGGCATGTAGTGCAGGGATGATTCGATGATGTAGATTAATTATTGAGCTGAGTCTCAGTAATGAAATATTAATTCATTGATGTGATATTAACGAATATCATTAGCCGTAGTGCAGGGGTGATTCGATGATGTGGATTATTTATTAAGTTGAGTCTCAACGATAAAATACTGATAATAAACTTTTAATTAGTAAAAGTTAGTAGATATCATGCTCTACTTGACTCTTCTAAAATACAGTTGTATGTCTTTGGCCTGCAGTGCAAAGATGAATTGTTAATGAATATCGTTGGCCATAGTGCAAAGATGAATTTATTAGTATGATTATGAGCAGAAATTGTGATTTGGTATAACCATGATTTTTGATGTTTCAGGTGAAGATAGGTGATGAAAATTATCTTCGTCCTAAGTGCGAAGAGAAATTTAGAATCACAATTATGATTATGAGTTATTTATATGATTGTGGAAAGGAATTATTGATTGATGTTACAGGAATAAAATATTGTTGGTGGACTTTTAACGTAGAGAAGATAATAGATATTATAGTCTATTTGACTCTTCTAATGGATTGCTCGTTCCGCTGCAACTATGTTTGAAAAGTTTTATCATCTACCATATGTTCTAAATCTCTGATTTATTACTGATGAAGGCTATTGATGATGTAAATTATCTTTAGTCATGATATTCTTTACTGGGCTAGTTGTGCTCACCCTTTTTGCTTCACAATTCCTTTCAGGTAATAAAAGTGTAGCTGGGTCGAGCAGGGATAATAGGGGAATAGAACGGTGGTCTATAGCTGTTGAGGTTCTCCCTAAATAGTATAGAAATAATTTTATTGAGAACTTTAGATAAGTGTGCCGTATGGTATACGTCATTTGATATTTAATTTTGGTGAACCGAATAGGGTGAGGTGAACCCAACTTTGGAAGGGTGTTTTTCCACTATCATACAAGATGTCTAATGACATACAACATTGTGTTATCATAAGATAGGGTTATGTACATCCACTTGCTGAGTATATCTACGAGCACTACCTATATGATCTTGAAGTTTATTTGAAATATAATTTTCACTTGGAGACAGTGGAGATAGTTATATGTCAAGAGAAGACTCACCATTGTTAAGAAGATGATACTAATCTTCTCATTTTTCTTTGGGGTCTATTGGGTCAACCAAGAATAATTTTGTGGACATATGATATCTATCATAACCTAGACGCATGGGTTCCCATGTACGAAGGTTTTCTTGAGTACTTCCCAAAGATTTTAATTTCTAAAATAGTTATTGACTGTACTTTTATGTAAAGTACCTCTGTAAGGTGTTGTGGTCGAGGCACCATGAGAGTTACATAGATTTTGTATTGAAACTCACAGTTTAACTGTGGTCATATTCTGTACGACAGTTCAACAGTTGTATAAATGAAGTTTATATTTGATTTTTATAGTGTGATATTTGGCGACTCAGAATGGGTCATGTGGACCTATTTTGGGGGCGTTATAGCTTTGGCTAGATAAAAATGATTTGAAATATATCAAAATGTATTTTTTTATATATATCATCAATGCATCACGCAACCTGGTGTAGAGATGATAAAAACGATGGAGTTATCAATGCAGTATTACTTAGTGTTGGATGTGATCTAAGGATCGTCAGCCCACTATAGTATGATGTAGTATGATAAAAATCACTAAATGACGGAATCCTCAACAGACTGTAAATACATTGCAGTATCATGACGTCATAAAAATATTTTTGAGATTTTTTTAAGATATGAGAATATATATATATATATATATATATATATATATATATATATATGTATATATATATATATGTATATGTATATTTCAATTGATGTCCGAATTGTTGTAAAAGTCTATGCTATTTGATTCAGCTAGACGAATGTTGAAACTATGTAAAAGTCAAGCGTTCTTTGTCAAACTATGCTAAACCAATTGTTTTGGTGCGGATTCGGATGTTGAAAAGTTGAGATGAGCATCCCTTCTATAGGGGATTACGCGGAGGCGTTGAGATGTTTGTGTACAATACATTGTACGAAGGGCTGATCACCCTAAGTACGAGGAGTCCCTATAGTCTTATGACTGTTAAAGTTTAAGTTGAAAGATTACTTATAACTATGGACATACGCGTAGCGTTTAAATATTTGTACACAATACATCGTACGAAGGGCTTAACACCCTAAGTACGGGAGTCCCTATAGTCTAATGACTGTTAAGGTTTAAGTTGAAAGAGTACTTATAACCATGGACGTAGTTCAAGGTCTTATGACTCTCAGCATGATTTGGAATCTTTTAAATACTGAGTTATTCATACTACTTCCCAATTATTGAACAATTGTGAAAGATTTTGTAATTCTGCAAGATGGAAGTGAAAAAAGGAAAGTATTCTTTAGAAAGAAGTAAGTCGTAGACAGAAAAGAAATTTTTATATGAGAAGTAGATGAGTTATCAATGAATAATGTAAAACTTTTAATAGAAAAGTTAATAATTATAGAAAGATCTTTGTGGAAAGGAAGTGGTTATAGAAACTAATGAATGAATAAAGTTTTAACGTAAAATCTATTTTGATAGATTGAATGAATAAGGATTAATAAAAAAAAATCGAGGACGAAATTCTTAGAAGAATGGGTGAAAATGTAATATCCCAAGTGTTTATGATAAGGATCCTTAGAGAAGGAAATGAACGGGTCAAAGAATAGGTAATACTCAAAATATAATTGAGTTCAAGTGAAAGTTATGAAATAAAAAAATCTAGAATGTGTTGAGGTAATGAATGTAGTAGGAAATATAACACTTATATTAAGGTAATGTGTTGAAGATATTCGATGATAAATTTTGAAAAGAAATTTGGTGAAAACCTGAGTAAGGGAGGTTTCGTTGGTTCCGAGGATGGAATCCTTATAAGGGGGAAAGGATGTGACAATCCGAATTTTTATAAGTTATTAAAATAGGAATTTAATAATTAAAATTCTGAATTTAATAATTAAAATTTTTATTACGAGATGTTTTGGGTTTGAGTATGTATAGGTATGTGTTGTATATTTTAAAATATGTGATCTGGTGTGAAGAGAAATATGTATATTCACATATTGCGAAATGAATGGTTTAATAGTACCCTGAGCTATTTGTTTAATTTATGTCCTCGATTCTGGGGACAGAATCCTTATAAGTAGGGAAGAATGTGACGATTTGATTGTTTGAATTGTGATTCTGAGAACATGATCTTTTTAAGGAGGGAATGATGTAACATTCTAGAATTTTAGTTATAATATTAAATATTTATTGAATTATATAAATATTTAATGGATGTGTTTATCGTTGAATAAAAATTTGTTTAATTGATTTAATTTTATTTGGTTAATTATTTGTTAAATAAATAATTAATGAATTAATGAAATTATTATTATATTGATATTTCAATTTAATGGTTAATTATTTGTATTGAGTTATGTGATTAAATGGTTTATTTAATTAATTGTTATTTGAATTAATTAAATGATTTATTTAATTAATTGTTATTTGAATTAATTAAATTAAATATGAAAGCTTGATTAAATATAGTGTGACAAATAACTATATTAGAAGGAGTATTAAAATAAATTAAAGTAGTTTTAATTGAGTTTACCCAAATAAGGCTTAAATATATTAAGTCTTTAATTTTTAAAGAGTTTTGCCAAACGGAGCCTTATGGCTTTTGAATTTTTAATGTTTGAATTTTTAAATAATATAAATAAAATAAATAAAATAAATTAAATAATAAATATAATATATTTATAACCTAAGCCTTATATTTGGAACTGATATTCTAATAATTAGACGTATTATTGGTTATCAGTTTTGGGGTTACGTATGTTAGTATTTGCTAAGCCTAAGAAGAAAACTGAGAGTTCTGAGACTTACAGAGAGTTTTTAGAGAATTTAAGAGAGAGCTTGGGAAGAGAAAAACAACAAATTACTGTGTTTAGCAAGAATTTGTTCGACCATTTGAAGGTATTATTCATAACCTTAATGTTATATATTTATATATATGTATATATGTGAGTTTTACGGCATAATCCCTAAACTCTGTGAATTCCATAATTTTGAATTATTTCTATACAAATGTATTATGGTGATTATTCATATTGGTGAGGTTTTAGTGTATATAAACAAGAAATTTGTTATGCTAATTTCGTTTAAAAGTAGGAAAAGTAACTAAAGTGTATGTTTTTAGGTATATTTTCATATGGCTTGTAAAAGTATCAATTTTGGTGGTCAATTCGTATGTGAAACTATAAATTGACGCTTGTATGTGCTAGTTCATTAAGAAACGTAGATAATGTAACTTGAACGAAGTGATTTGGTGAGGAATCGAAATCACAGTGTTGCTTTTCGTGAAGGATGTCAAGAATGGAGTTTTCATATAAAAAAGAGAAATTTGTGAAATTAAAATAGTTAAAAGTGTTGTTTAATTATTCTAATTGGTTGAATATGTTAACAAACATGTTTGTGATAGTTTTATATCAATTATAGATGTTGGTTTCACTGTTTTATGGGTGAAATTCGTGTTAGTTGGCCTAAAAACTGTGCCGAAACACATTCTGCAAAACTGAGTTCTGTGTGTCGCGCGGGGGCGTAGCACTTAGGCCCGGGCGCGCAGCTGCCGCGCGGGCGCGTAGCCTCCCAGTACAAAACTCGGGCGGCCGCGCGAGTGCTCATTTTCAGACACTGAATTCTGCTATTCCGCAGACTTTGGTCGTTCTTTGTAGCTTAGCTAAAGGTTATGGTAATGTGTCCAACACGTAACAACAAGGCTAAAACAAAGTTGTGTTATGGGGTTAGTGAATTCAAAGTGGTAAAAATGATTAGTAAATTTCAAACGCGTTATGTGATAACTTAGTGTACACAATGAATGTTAGGCAAGTGTTGCGAAGTAAACACTTAGAATTTCTGAAATGTAAATGGTAAAGAAAGACTTGTGCTAAAATAGTAAGTTTAGCTAGAAATGTACATGTTATGGTATGTTAGCATATCTGATAGATAATGTGATTCCTAGTGGTTGTCAACAAGTGTAATACATCTAATATGGGGTAATAGAATCTATGACGACTTTAATGAACGTTAAGTGTTGGTTTCGAAAGAAGTTTAAAGAAACGCAAAATGAGATTATGTAATGATAAGTGTCATACGAAGAGGAGTAAACACTTGAAGATATGTGTTAAGTCCCATAGAGATGCAAGTTATAAAAGATTAAGACTAAGAGTCATTGTGGTTTCGTTATATGTGTAACTAATGCTTGTGATTATGAACCTTTGAACTGTTGCAGGAGGTACAAAAATTATTTAAGTTGTTTTTGTTAATTGGTAATCTACGAACCAGGCAAGTCTTTCAGTTCCTATTTTCTACGTGAACTTGATGATTAATTATTTTAAGTCGTTATTGCAAATAACATGATATGTGTTATATTTATGTGAAAGAATGAAACGTCAAAGTCAACTTATGACTACATTAATTGAGTAAAGCATGCCGATTGAGTAAGGAACTCAATCTTTATATTTGTTATATGAAATGTAGCACATATGTTATGATAGTTCAATGTTTAAGAGATATATGTTGAGCATGATATTATATGCTACGTGTTGCATGAAAACTGTTAGATTTTGCTGGGCTGTCGAGCTCAACCTTGCAAATAACTATTTTTGCAGGTCAAGATTTCAAGGTAAAGCTATGTGTTACCTGAAAGTTTTGAATCCGACGTGATACTTGAAGATTCCTTATGATTTATGAGAAATGTATTTAATATTTTGAATGTAATATGTTGTTGAATTGGAAGTGGAGCTATTCGGTATATATGGATATCTTTTGATGATGTAAGACTTTGTATAGTCATTTTGTTGTAATGATTCATGATATAAATTTGAATCGAAGAGATATAATGTAAAGGTTAAAAGTTTTGGGAACGAGAACAGTTTGTAAATAGAAAATTTTAATTGTAATAGAACATTTTTAATTATTCCGTAAACTTCAATGGTTGTATTATCGTTTATTGATGTAAAATTAGAGGTTCAATGTATTATTAACGACCGAGGTCGAGAATTAAATTGAATGAATTTTGGTGTCGTTACAAGTGCTGTGAATGCGAGAATGAGAGTGGTATTGACATACTCCAGTAGCAACAAATCTTTTTTAGCATGAATTAACTGGAGGTAGCAGTGCTGTGATTTTTCCATCATTGATCAGCATCTGCAATATTTCTTCAATCAGTTGGCCTAAATAGGTGAACTCCCTTTTGTTGGCAAAGTCTCGAAGGGCTTGCCTTCTTGCTTTTCTGGCAAGCTTTTCCTCCAAAGTTTCACTTTCTCTGGTGAGTGGTGGTGTCTTTGTGATAAGAGAGAGGAGACTAGCATGCTCCTGACCGAACAACTGCCATGTGACTTTGTGTTGATGTATCACCAGTACTGCCAGTTGATTGACCTGTTCGTCAAGAGACTTTAACTCCTTTTCCATCATGAACTGGAATTCTGAATAATCCCACTTGTCGGAATTAACCTTGCAGGTTTGGTAAGAACCACCCACGTATTTGAGGTAGTTGGTGTGATGCCCTCAAAATAGGTCCACACAACCCATTCTGAGTCGCCAGATACACGGTACAGAAAATAACTACAACTTCATTATTACAATTGTCGTGCAAAATACGACAACACATATACTGTGAGTTTTAATACAAATATATGTAACTCTCATGGTGCCTCGACCATAACACCTTACAATGGTACCTTACATAAAGGTACAGTGAAAAACTGTTTTAGAAATTAAAATCTTTAAAAAATGCTCAAGGAAACCTTCGTACATGGGAGGCCATGCATCTAAGTTATAATAGATATCATATAACTTGAGAATTATCCTTGGTTGACCTAATAGACCCCAAAAAAAATGAGAAGATTACTATCATGATCTTTCCAATGGTGAGTCTTCTCTTGACATATAATTATCTCCATTGTCTCCAATTTAGAATTATATTTCAACCAAACTCCAAGATTACATATGTAGTGCTCGTAGATATACTCAGTAAGTGGATGTGCACAACCCTATTTTATAATAACACGAAGTTGTATGTCATTAGACATCTTGTATGATAGTGGTAAAACACCATTCCAAAGTTGGGTTCACCTCACCCTATTTGGTTTACCAAAATCAACGGTTTAATGACGTATAAAATACGACACACTTATCTAACATTCTCAATAAAATTAATTCCATACTATTTTAGGGGAAACCTCAACAGCTATAGACCACCGTTCTATTCCCTTGTTACTCCCGCTCGACCCAGCTACACTCTTATACCTGAAAGGAATTGTGAAGCAAAAAGGTGAGCATAAATAGCCCAGTAAAGAATATCATGACTAAAGATAATTAAATTATCAATAGCCTTCATCAGTAATAAATCAGAGATTTAGAACATATGGTAGATGATAAAACTTTTCAACCATAGTTACAACAAAACAAGCAATCCATTAGAAGAGTCAAATAGACCATAAAATCTATTATCTTCTCCATGTTAAAAGTCCACCAACAATATTTTATCCCTGTAACATCAGTCAACAGTTCTTGTCCACAATCGTGTGAATAACTCATAATCATAATTATGGTTCTAAATTCTTCTTCACACCCAAGACGAAGATAATTTTTATCACCTGCTTTTACCTGAAACATCAAAGATCATGGTTATACCAAATCATAGTTTCTGTTCATAATCATACTAATAAATTCATCTTTGCACTATGGGCCAAAGATATTCATCAACAGTTCATCTTTGCAGTACGGGCCAAAGATATTCAACAACAGGCCATTTTTGCACTACATGCCAAAGATATTCAACAACAGGTCATCTTTGCACCACAAGCCAAATATATTAATATCTCAAAGAAATATATAATAATTTCAGAATTTATATAAATAATAATTATAGCCATGTTGAACAATTCACCTTTGCACTTAAACTAAAGATATTCAATTGTAAATTCAATGGTCATGATCATACCAGTCAACAATTCATCTTTGCACTACTGGCGAAAGAGAACCTATAGTCACAATCATACCAATAATCTATCCATCTTTACACTCAAGTCAAAGAAAAATTTCATCACCAGGATTATAAAATATTATATATAATAATAAAAATAATATGATCAAAACATGGATTTATCTCGGCGACATCAATCAATATACATCTTGAATCAAATATTCATCTTTGCACTACGGGCCAAAGATATTCATTCGTATCACCAGTTGGTCATGTTCATCTCAACACCTGTCCATCTTTGCACTACGAGTTAAAGATATTCATTTATATCATCATTTAGGACTGAGGATGATGAAAAATATTTTAAAGAAACGAATCCAGTGAGATAAAAGGACAAAGATTAGGGATTCGTATTTCAGTTTATCCAAGTTAAAAAATACTTCATAATAATCAATTGTGGAAAAAAATTCAAGAATGAAGATCAAAACCTGGATACAATCAAAGATAGTAACCATAATAGACAACTGTGACACAGAAAATAAAACTTTATTTTTTTGTGAATAGTGTCGTATTTGTGAATTGTGTCGTATATGTGAATAGTAATCCCGACATAAAAAGGTAATAATTTCACAATAAAAATCATACTTCTTGAATAGTACTCTTGAATAGTATCGTATTCGTGAATAGTATCGTATACGTGAATAGTGTCATATATGTGAATAGTAACCTCGATATAAAAAGGTAAAAATTTTATAATAAAATTCATACCAATATTTCGACATAATGATATTGAATGAAATAACATCATTTACGAAGAAAATAACATCTCTTACCTCAAAAGAACAGTACTTCTAACTGGAATATCGGATATAATGTTGAAGAAAATTTGCACTGAATAACAACTCTCAAAGTATCTAAATACTCACAAAAGACGCTCGATATTATAGAAAGAGAAAACTTCTGATTCTGGTGTGATTTTTAATTCTAACTAAGCACTTTATTTATAGAAAAATGCTAGAACGCCAAAGCAGACTAAAATTTAACAAAATAATTTTTTATAAAAAATTTTCACGCACACCACTCTTGAAATTTCTCAGCACACCACAAGTGGGCCCCATCAAATTCATCAAAATCTATAACAACCAAAACTGGGGCCCACCCATATTTTTAATAAAAAAATTTATTTTTAAAACTTCAATAATTCATAATAAATAGCCCTTTTATCAGAAAAATACAAATTTTATGTTCATTCCATAGAAATTTAATTCTTTACAACTTTGTAGAAGAAAGTTTTTTCAAATTCCAAACAGAAAATGACCGAATTTCATAAACGGATGATTTTTAATACCTCCATTCCGATAAAATACTGATAAAATACCTCAACATTAATTCTTTTATTTATATCCACATAAAATAAATATTTTCTTATCATATAAATCAATAATTAATATTCATAAATAATATTACCTAATCACAATAATGATAACCAGGTCGTTCTCAGGAAAGAGGGGGCTTTCCGATAAGAATTTCTCCTTACTGACTCGCAATTAGGTGACCAAACTCCTTTTCTAGACAGAATTTCCTTATACATTACCAATAATATTATCTAATAATATTATTCAAATAATATAAATTATTGATCTTATAATGGGAAATACTCTGTAGTAACAATTATTGAAACAACAATAATATAAAATATCAACGTATCAATTATTGAATCAATAAAATAAAATATTGAAAAGTAATTACTGTAATAATTATTAAGTAGTGGCTTCTTACGTAAGAATCAATAATTTAAAAATACTGTACAATACCGTGTGCTACTGTGCAACCATGCGTATTATTGTATTTTAACCACCGGGTATTCCAACAGTGTTAACGGTAACTACGCTGTTATTTTTATAAAAAAATTATTTCTGTCGCTTTCTATATCTGGCATTCATTACGTTATGGGGCCCACAAGTGGTTGCGCTGTCGTACGAATTTTTCCCAATAACAAGAATATTTCACGACCAAACGAATATATTTCCTGACAACAATGAATATTTTATAACCGCTTGTTTATGTTGAAAAATTTACATATATCACCCTTAACTTTAAACTTTTTATCAATTTAATCATTTATTGAATAATAAATATAAGAAAAATTGAATACTTGTATTTCATAAAATTCGGTGTCTTACAATCTCTCCTCCTTATGAAATTTTATCCCCGAAATTTACGTACCTGATATTTCAAAGAATTGAGAATATCTTGCTTTCATTTCAGATTCTATCTTCCTTGTCATCATGATTTCTCCATTGCTCATTCTAGAATACAACTTCAAAATAAAGGTTAATTGACATATAACAGTTTGTCGACTTATCAAGTAAGAAATTTCAGCTTAGGTAAGTCACACATTAGCGAAATATATTACTCGTCTTTTCCCTCCTAGTTCTAGACTCAGATCTCCGCCAGTGACCATATCCCTAAGCTCTGATACCATTTGTGTCGCCCCCAAAATAGGTACACACAACTCATTCTGAGTCGCCAGATACACGATAAAGAAAATAACTACAACTTTATTATTACAATTGTCGTGTAAAATACAACAATACACATACTGTGAGTTTTAATATAAATATATGTAACTCTCATGGTGCCTCGACCACATCACCTTACAATGGTACCTTACATAAATGTATAGTCAATAACTGTTTTAGAAATTAAAATATTTGAAAAATGCTCAAGGAAACCTTCTTACATGGAAGGCTATGCATCTAAGTTATAATAGATATCATATGACTTGAGAATTATCCTTGGTTGACCCAATAGACCCCAAAGAAAAACGAGAAGATTACTATCATGTTATTTTCAATGGGGAGTCTTCTTTTGACATATAATTATCTCCATTGTGTCCAATTGACAATTATATTTCAACAAAACTCTAAGATTATATAGGTAGTGCTCGTATATATACTCAGCAAGTGGATGTGCACAACCCTGTCTTATGATAACACGAAGTTGTATGTCATTAGACATCTTGTATAATAGTGGCAAAACACCCTTCCAAAGTTGGGTTCACCTCACTCTATTTGGTTTACCAAAATCAACGGTTAAATGACGTATAAAATACATCACACTTATCTAAAATTCTCAATAAAATTAGTTCTATATTGTATTAGGGGAAACCTCAACAGCTATAGACCACCGTTCTATTCCCCTGTTACCCCCGCTCGACTCAGCTACACTCTTATTACCTGAAAGGAATTGTGAAACAAATGGGTGAGCACAAATAGCCCAGTAAAGAATATCATGACTAAAGATAATTAAATTATCAATAACCTTCTTCAGTAATAAATCAGAGATTTAGAACATATGTTAGATGATAAAACTTTTCAACTATAGTTACAGCGGAACGAACAATCCATTAGAAGAGTCAAATAGACCATAAAATCTATTATCTTCTCTATGTTAAAAGTCCACCAATAATGTTTTATCCCTGTAACATCAGTCAACAGCTCCTATCCACAATCATGTGAATAACTCATAATCATAATTATGGTTCTAAATTCCTCTTCGCACCCAGGACGAAGATAATTTTTATCACCTGCCTTTACCTGAAACATCAAAGATCATGGTTATACCAAATCACAGTTCCTGTTCATAATCAAACTAATAAATTCATCTTTGCACTACGGGCCAAAGATATTCATCAACACTTCATCTTTGCACTACGGGCCAAAGATATTCAACATCAGGTCATCTTTGCACTACATGCGAAAGATATTCAACAAATCATCTTTGCACTACAGGCCAAATTTATTAATATCTCAAAGAAATATATAATCATTTCAAAATTTATATAAACAATAATTATAACCATGTTGATCAATTGACATTTGCACTTAAGCTAACACTACTACAAAACAATAAATAGATAACGTGTAAAAAACGTTGTAGTTGCTATACCAGAAACGTCGTGGTTAAGGGTGTCATCTATTTGACACCCTTTATACAACATTTTTAAAACGTTGTAGTTTGACACATTATACAACGTTTTTTTTCTAAAAAACGTTTTTGATTTGTTGTCCAAAAATTATTAGATTGTTGAAAACGTTGTAGATAGTATGATTCCACAACGTTTTTTGGCTAAACATGTAGTTTAATATATCAGACAACGTTTAAATACATTTACACAACGTTTAGAATGTGTCATCTATTTAGACAAATTTATATAACGTTTTCAAAACGTTGTAGTGTGACATAAAAATGTTGTAATACATGCATATAACAAATTATAGCTAGAAATGTTGTGATTCACCTATATTACTAGTGCACCTGCAATCTACTAATGCCATGACATATAACTAAAAAATGTCTAAATTCTCATTTAAATTTAAAGCCAAAATGTATCAACCATTTAAAATACATCCCAATAATACCATTCGTTTACAGTTTCAAATTACTACATCCACAAAATATATACCAAACTATCCATATATACATCTCAAATTCACTTTTCAATATAAATTACTACAATATTGAATTGTGAATTTGATTACATCCACAAAATAAAATAAACTATCCATAAAATTATGCTATTACCTAAGCATGTGCAAAAAAGCCTAGGTTCTCCTAAAATACATACATTCATCTAACCCTGTACATATCCACCGTTAACTCGAGGCTCTACATGTAGCTGCTCACATACGCTGCTCACTCATCCCGTACTTCGTCAATTTGTTCTTATGTGTACGTTAATCCATTTGCCTTATCCCTCTAAAATAAAAGAACAACAAATTTAGTTAAAAGTAGTACCAAACATAATAATACCAAACAATTCTGCAATCAGAAATGAAATAAAGTAGTAACAACTAACAAGCCATAACAATTATTTGTTCACTTACCAGCTCTGCTTTTTTGGAGTACACTCTCACTATCATATCTTGGTAGGATGTCGGCAGCAAGTGGCTAATGCGATCATCAGGTATACAGAATTTCTCATCACTCTCATAATCCTGAATAAAAATTAAGAGCTACTACTATAAGTAGCTGGCAAATCACGACATTTTAGAACCATATATTAGCAAATTAAAATCACAATTAGAGATTTGAGTTGAATTTTTGTACCTTGAAAAAGTTGATACTTGAAGAAGACCATAATTCATGCAAAACAATAGTGATAATCAGTCACTAAAATAAAATATACCATTGTGCATGGTTTTTAACAGAAAGAAGAAATGGCATGTAATTAAACAGAAGAAGTGAAAGGGATTTAAATGAGAGAGCAGTTTGAACATCCATTATTTCTTCATAATTTATACAAGTACCTTTCAAGAGGATTATTCTTTCCACGAGTCAAATCAATCCTGACATTGCTGACAGCCACATCTTCTTCTCTTAGTATCACCCCTCCATTTTTCTATTGAAGAAATACTACTCATTTTCACACTATGATAAATTTGGTCAACTTATTTAACAAAGCCTATGTCAGTACCTGTGAACAGACTATGCCTTGTGGAGTAACATCTTTGAAATTTTCCATTTTATCCTTGGGAACAGCATACTCGTTACACTCTCACTATCATACCTTTGCATGCGGGCTACATTCCCACGTTTGACAGCGGAAGGGCGCCAGCATTTGTCCTCAAAATAATGAATAACCTGTTTACTTATTCCCAAAAAATATATAAATATATAGTCCATTTGAGAAGTAATCAGGTCCACTGCTATTTGTAGTTGTTAATGTGAGCACGTCTCACTTTACTGGGAAACAAAAAGGTTTTAGTCCTCAACTCCTCATCTTAGTAAGAAACATTAAGAAATATCCTAATGAGCATTCTTATGAGCACATGTTATGTATCGTTCACTGCCAATACTGATATACTGGTATCAACCGATACTTTGAGCCATGCTAACAAGCATTCTTAGGAATTCATGAAGTGCATTTGTTAGGACATATTATGCTTACAACTAAGAAAAAAACAAAAAAGTTTATATATGACCTTTTTCCTCACACTGCATGTCAATCGACAATCAGTATGCAGTAACCATAAGCAAACCTCAATACAAAGAGACCCCTTTACAAAGAGATCCAAAGTCTTGACATTCATTTTCTGGAAATCACAGAGCAAGTTACTGAGTCCCTGCTTCAGTACATCTGGGAGAACTTCAAGTGAAACAATTGTGTCAGCATTATCCTAAACTTTTATGGACTTTAGAACCAAAGAATGTCATGAAGCAAAATTAGTAAAAACAGAAGGAGATTTAACTGTTTACTGTGGGTACTAAAAATTGTGACTCCACTCCCACCTCATAACAAGATATGGATGTACATGTGACAGTTTCTAAATTTTACTTGAGTGAGAAAAAATCTATAACCTTCAAATTTTCTCAAAAAGAAATACAATCTAGCAGAGACTTTTTTGGGATGGGGCACAAATGACTTTCAGAAAAATTTCACTGTTAAAGCCATTTATGTTCTAAAACTGAGAACAACTGCTTGTATGAGGATTCCTAGAATAAAAGACTTGACAATATCTTAGGCTAAATATAGTTATGCACCGGTCCGCCTTCCTTCACACACATACAAATGCACAAACAGAAACAAAGCTAAATTTTGTAAACCTTAGTTTGAATTTGAATTCTAAAATATATTCTCGGAAGTAGCAAAGCCTTGGGTAAAAATAATCATAAATCATAACCTTATAAAATGTGTTGAACACCAATAGCCTATGAGCAAAATAGAGTATTATAATACAGTAAATTCCCAAAATCATATTCAACAAACAAACACAATTAAACTTCTACATATTAACAACCTAACAGCCCATAAAGCTCTAAATTCCAAAAGTACATTATAATACAAATATAGTACTTAACTTCCACTCAGAATCAATTAATCAAAGGGCAATTAACCCAAAAAACACAAATGCAAACAATCAGATATGTACAAACATACATACACAGATATAGATATAGAGAGAAAAAAAATTACTTTTGACTAGAGGGAACGAGAGCATAATTGAAGGCATGGAAAGTTGTATCAGTGGGGACTGGAATTGAACCGAAGAGGAAACCAATTGGTTTTGGCCGCACAATTTCCAATCTTCCCACGCACTGGAGCTCCCGACCTCTGTCGGAGCTCGGCGATGATTTCTCCATTGATAATTTTTCTGGTCAGTCTAGGGTTTTTTCTACTATTACTCCAGTTTCTTCTATCTGGGTTTATAATAATTTTTCTGGTCAGTCTAGGGTTTTTTACCACGACGTTGCTGGAAAGTCAAAGTGCACTATTACAGAGAGAGGAGATTTGAATATTTGAGCCTTATCGATCTACCGTAAGAGAGCAAGAGGGAGGGAGATAAAGGAGGAGGAAGAGGAAGAGGAAGAGGTCGCTGGCGAGGGAGCGACGAAGGGATGAGGTTGTCAAAAAGAGGAGTGAGAGGAGGAAGGTTTGTCGTCACTGCTACTAGAGAGAGAAAATGGGAGAGAACGAATGAGAGGAAGAAACAAGAGTGAAGCTTTTAATTTCAAATTTTTGTTTATGCGTTTTTTATTTTTTCCTCCGTGTTTTTTACATAGATAAACTTTATCTATTTAAAATTAAAAATTACCCTTATAAATACATAACGTTTTTTTATATGTATCTATAATATTTTGTTAAAAAACGTTGTAAAAAAAATACTATAATATTTTTTATAAAAACGTCATCTTTTAAGTGTTGTCTTTTTATAGTTTTGTATTAGTGTAAAGATATTCAATTATAAATTCAATGGTCATGATCATACCAGTCAACAATTCATCTTGGCGCTACTGGCCAAAGAGAACCTATGGTCACGATCATACCAATAATCTATCCATCTTTACACTCAAGTCAAAGAGAAATTTCATCACCAGGATTATAAAATGTTATATATGATAATAAAAATAATATGATCAAAACATAGATTTATCTCGGTGATATTAATCAATATACATCTTGAATCAAATATTCATTTTTGCACTACGGGCCAAAGATATTCATTCGTATCACCAATTAGTCATGTTCATCTCAACACCTGTCCATCTTTGTACTACGAGCCAAAGATATTCATTTGTATCATCATTTAGGACTGAGAATGATGAAAAATATTTTAAAGAAACGAATCCAGTGAGATAAAAGGACAAAGATTAGGGATTCATACTTCAGTTTATCTAAGTTTAAAAATACTCCATAATAATCAATTGTGGAGAAAAATTTAAGAATGAAGATCAAAACATGGATACAATCAAAGATAATAACCATAATAGACAACTGGGACACAGAAAAGAAGACTTAATTTTTATGTGAATAGTGCCGTATTCGTGAATAGCGCCGTATACGTAAATAGTAATTCCGACACAAAAAGGTACCAATTTCACAATAAAAATCATACTTCGTGAATAGTACCCATGAATAGTATCGTATTCGTGGATAGTGTCGTATACGTGGATAGTGTCGTATACGTGAATAGTAACGTCGATATAAAAAGGTAAAAATTTCATAATAAAATTCATACCAATATTTCGGCATAATAATATTGAACGAAATAACATCAGTTACGAAGAAAATAGCATCCCTTACCTCAAAAAAATAGTACTTCTAACTGGAATATCGGATATAATGTTGAAAAAAACTTGCACTAAATAGCAACTCTATGAGTATCTAAATACTCACAAAATACCCTCGATATTATAGAGAGAGAAAAGTTCTGATCCTGGTGTGATTTTTAATTCTAACTAAGCACCCTATTTATAGGAAAATGCTAGAACGCCAAAACAGACTAAAATTTAATAAAATAATTTTTTATAAAAAAATTTCACGCACACCACTCTTGAAATTTCTCATCACACCACAAGTGGGGCCCACCAAATTTAGCAAAATCCATAACAACCAAAACTGGGGCCCACCCATATTTTTAATAAAAATATTTATTTTCGAAACTTCAATAATTCATAATAAATAGCCCTTTTATCAGAGAAATACAAATTTTATGTCCATTCCATAGGAAATTTAATTCTCTACAACTTTGTAGAAGAAAGTTTTTCTAAATTCCAAACAGAAAATGACCGAAATCCACATACAGATGATTTTTAATACCTTCATTCTGATAAAATATTGATAAAATACCTCAATATTAATTCCTTCATTTATATCCACATAAAATAAATATTTTCTTATCATATAAATCAATAATTAATTATTCATAAATAATATTATCGAATCACAATAATGACAACCAGGTCGTTCCCAGGAAAGAGGGGGCTTTCCGATAAGTATTTCTCCTTACTGGCACACAATTAGGTGACCAAACCCCTTTTTTAGACAGAACTTTCTTAGACATTGCCAATAATTCTATCTAATAATATTATTCAAATAATATTAATTATTGATCTGATAATGGGAAATATTGTGCAGTAATAATTATTCAAACAACAATAATATAAAATATCAACGTAGCAATTATTGAATCAATAAAATAAAATATTGAACAGTAATTACTGTAACAATTATTGAGTAGTGCCTTCTTAGGTAAGAATCAATAATTCAAAAATACTGTGCAATACCGTGTGCTACTGTGCAACCACGCGTATTATTATATTTTAACCACCGGGTATTCCAACAGTGTTAACGGTAACAACTACGCAGTTATTTTTATAAAAAGGTTATTTCTGTCACTTTCTATATCTAACATTCATTCCGTTATGGGGCCAACAAGTGGCTGTGGCGTCGTACGAATATTCCACAACCAAACGAATATTCCCCGATAACAATGAATATTTTATAACCGCTTGTTTATTTTAAAAAATTTACATATATCACCCTTAACTTTAAACTTTTTATCAATTTAACAATTTACTGAATAATAATTATAAGAAAAATTGAATACTTCTATTTCATAAAATTCGGGATCTTACACTTGGAACTCTCTCCATTGCCCCTGTTGATCATGTTAACATCCTCTTCCTTGTGTTGAGGGAGAAAGTTAACTTTAACATGTGGTTGTTCGGGTTTGGTCACCACGATCTCACCACTGTCTATTAAGTCCTGGATCTTATGCTTGAGGGCCCCACAATCCTGAGTGTCGTGGCCTGGAGCTCCAGAATGATAAGCACACTTCTTACTTATATTGAAGCCCATTCTACTTGGATTGGCTGGTGGAAGGATATGAGTGATTTTCTTTTGAGCTGTTAAGAGATTGAAGATGTTTTTGAGTGAGTCCCCTTAGGGTGTGAATACTCTTGAGCATCTGACTTCTCCACTTTTTGGCAAGGGAGGATTTGAGGACTGCGCTGGAAAAGGAGAATAGTTTCTCCTTTGAATAGGCAAGCTTTGATTGTCTTTTTATGTTTGCCCTTGTAATATCAAGGAAACATCCTCTTATTTCTTCTTATGGACCCTCCGGGGATTGTTCCCATAATTTCCAGATTGGATATGCTCAGCCATGACTTTTAAAGCGGCGATGTCTTGAACCTTCTCAGACTTCAATCCCATTTCTGCCATTTCTCCTTACTTAATTATTTCTGAGAATGGTTTTCCTATTCCAGCTAGGACCCTCTTTAATGATCGAGAAATTTGTAATTAATTTAAATATTTATTTAATTAAATAAATATTTTAGATAATTTATTTATTGGGATAAATAAATATTGATGAATTGTGATGTAATAATTTAGTTGAGTATTTATGCTAACTAAATTAATGAATAGTAATTTTATTATTTGAGGATTTAATTTAATGAAAATAATTAAATTAAATGAATTATTTAATATTTAAGAAAATAAGTAAATTAAATAAAGTTATGATTAAGTCTAATTTATTAATTTAAATTAGATATATAATTATTTATTATTCATAAATATAATTATAATAGAAATTATTATAATTATTATTATAAGTTATTTAAATTAACTAAACTAAAGTTATTTAAATTAACTAAAGTGTGACAAGTGAAAACTATATAATATAAGACTATTAAAATAAATGGGAATGGGGGGAATTGGTGTGTGGCCAAACAAGGCATTGTGGCCTTTGGTCTAATTTAACTGACACATACGTATTGTAGGGTGAGGGAGGCCAGTTATATTAACGCGTCTATTTTTCTAAGTCTAACTAGATAATAGAGAAATAGTGATAGAACAGAGAAAGAGTGAGAGAGGTTGTGAGGAAGACTCTGTAGATTTTTCTAAGGAGTTGGAGTATCAATGTTCTTATCATCCTCTTCCCAACAATCAAAGGATTAAGGTATAATTCAGTCCTAAATTTCCAAGTTTTAGTTTTATTTAAGTTCTCTGTAATTAGTTTTGTTGGCTTGTGGTTTCAAACGTTGATTATATGATGTGGTTATATTGTGGAATCTGTTGTCATCATATATGAGTGTTGTTTGAGTATCAAATTTGTGAGAAATTGGATTGTAGGAAAAGTTAGTAATATCAGTGTTTATATATGAAAAATGGCTTTAGAAAGTACAAAGTTTCATGTTTAATATGTATGATAATTTGTAAATTGATGTTGGATTATGTTAGTATGTTAAGAAACGAAAGCGGCGTAGTTCGAATCATGTCAATTGGTTAAAAAACGAATTCGTGGCGATCGAATTCGCTAAAAGTGAAGAAATTTGGAAATTTGTGGTTTTAATTCTTCAAAGCTGAATATATATATATTGTTTATGTAGTTGTAATGGTGAATAACATGTCTAGTGATGTTATTACAAAGTTTTAGTTGTTAGGTTTCATGAATTTCTGTGGAATTGGGATTTTTGGCCTTAAAAAGAGTCTGATTTCGAGTTTCTGCAAAACTGCTTCTGGTGCCGAGCGCGGGCGCGCTGACGCCCTGCCTCTTGGCGTGGGCACGCCGAACTCTAAGCTATGTGATGATTTTAGAGGAACCTAAAATGTGTTATAAGACATAACAACATATTGTAATCACAATGTTGAAACTATAGATTATGAATTAGTAAAGTTGTGTAATGAACCAAATGCGATGTTTTCAAAGGTGAAAGATAAATGATAAGATTTATGTTAGTTTATTGTGAGATTTCAGATTCGTTAAAGGGGTTAACCAACGTGGTTAGATGTGATGTTACAGTTATGACCTAAATGGTGATTTAAACCCTAAAGCTAATATGCATACAACTAATTGTTGTTGCGATTTCAATGATATATGTAGGGTAATTGGCGAATATTATTACTTGTGTAGCTTACATACAAGGCAAGTTTCTTATCCTAAACTTTTATTGTGCAAGTTTTCTAACTTCATTCTTTTATTAATGAATGCAATTTCTTTATTCTGAACTTCTATTGAGCAACTTTCACTTTCCTTAATATTATTCGAAGCATATATTGTTCTAACACATCAATTCAAAGGAGATTGTTCTAACTCTTTTGAATATAGCACTTTGCATGTATATCATGGTTATTCAATCATACATTGTTGTTATTCGGTCTTTGACTTTGATAACCTTGTTCAATTCTATATTGTTGTATTAAACCTTCAAGTAGTAAGCAAACTCTTATTGATTGAACTAGTCTATTATGAATAATGTTCTAATATTCTAGAACCACTGATAAGTTAGTTCCGAGTTAAGCTTTCTTTAGTGCGGAAATTCTAAATTCAAACTGAGATGAACAACCCTAACATAGGGGATTTTGTACGTGTAACGTTTAGATGTTTGTGCACAATACATGGTACATAGGGCTGATCCCCCTAAGTACGTTAAGTAGGGTCTGTATAGTCTAAATGACTGTTAAGGTTGGGGTAGCAATACCTAATCACCGTGGACATAGTTCGTGGTCTTAAAGCCCTCAATCGTTAAAGTTCAAACTTGTTTTCTATTTTTGATTCATAAAACAAGTTCATTATTGTTCAGCACTCGTTGTTCATTCTCATGTTGTTGTCATTACTACTCTTTATATTAGTGAGCAATTGTTTGCTCACACTTGCAATTAACACTGCAGCTAAAGTTAAGAAAGTCGACGAGCCATCTACAAGCAAAGAAAAGGGCAAGATGTCCAAGTGTTGAAGAATTATTAGAATTTATCTAAATGCATTATGTTATAAGACTTTTTTTCTTTTATGATGTATTCCGCAAACTTATGTAATAATTTAAGGTTAGATTACCTGGGATTGTTTATGAGATGATGTAACCCTTTAATGGGAAAGATTATTGTTTAAATTAATTGATATTTTATCCTTTATTATGGGTAGTTAAATGTAATTATTTTGATAGTGAGCACCAAATTCTATGGGAATGAAGTACCCGGATTTGGGGGTGTCACAGGTTGGTATCAAAGCTTTAGGTTATGAACCTTAGGTGGGAAAACCTTAGGAAGTAACCATTAAGGAGACAGAAAACATAGAGGTATTTAACTCTTATCGGGTTTTAAGGAATGGATTAAGGTATCCATTGAAGCTAAACAATAAAAGAAATTATGTGCTATGTGTTAATAATGTATGTGCTTGCGAGTATCGAAAATGTTAATTAAAACTTAAAATATTTTGTTGTCAGGATGTCTAACAAAGGAGGATCCAGTCCAGCTAGGGAAGTGATACCTTAGATACCTAGAGATGATGAACCCTAGGATATTCACGTAGTCCGGGAATAGTTGATCAAGGAGGATGAGCCTGTGATCGATCCCGAGGAGGATAGTTCAGAGGATGAGGAAGAAGAGGATCCTGTGGAGTTTCCACCAAACTCCATATCAGCTGTGATGTATGATGCTTTGTATGATCGGAACATAGAATTACAGGACAAGGTTGAGGAGCTAAAGGAGTTAATTGAGATGCATCACGCTACGATGGAGCAGAAGGATGCGGAGATTCAGGAACTCGATGCACGCCTTGGAAACACGGAGTGGGACTTAGTGCAAACGAAAGGTCAGCATGAGGATCTGTTGGCAGTGAATGAGAAGATGAAAATTGACATGGAGAAATTAAAAGATGACTACAAAGAAGAATCAGCTAAGCGTACAAGAGCAGAGGACGCTTGGATGAAGGTGACTCATCGTGCAGACCGTGCTGAGGCTAAAGTCCAAGTGAAGAAGGCCAAAATGAACGAAATGAATCATACATTTAATTCTACGATTGATAGAGCCCAGGATCGAGTCTTTTATTACCCACCTCAGTTTGAAGATTCGTCATGGTTCGTGATGGATCGTAGAACGGCGTATCGTATTATGGAGGAAGAGCGCAAGGAAGCCTCTAGACGTCTTAATATGCATAGATAGAAAGAATAAGAGTGATAATAGTATGTGGTTATTTATGTGAATAAATAAACTTTAAATCCCTTATTTTGAGATGAATAAAGGGTAGTATGAGTATGTAATCCTGAAACTTGTCTAGTTCAGGAAAGTGGATGTTAATAGCGGTTATGCTATCTTTATTATGTTTTAAAACATTATGAAATGAATAAAATATCAAAGTTTATTTGAAATGTTATGTGTTATAGCTTAAATCTTAGAATGTTTAAAGTTAAACTTTAGGATATTCAAGTAATGGAATATTGATCTAATAAGCGTATATTTTAAACAGAAAATGCCTCCTAGAAGAAGACAACCACGTCAACAACCACCTCCTGAAGGGTCTACTAACAATATCAACGAGGCCAACGCTAACCCGGTTCAACAGTTGGAGACTTTGTTGACGGGAGAACTTGCGAATCAACCACAAGCTCAAGTCACGACCTTCAAGGAATTCAAAGCAGTTGGACCGCCACAGTTTCAAGGGTCTATGAATCCAGTGGAAGCCCAAACTTGGATCATGGAAATGGAGAAAGTGTTTGATGTTGCTAGAGTTAACGAAGATCAGAAGACTGCGTTCGCGACGTTCATGCTGAAGTCTGAAGCTAGCTATTGGTGGCAAACAAATAAGGTTCGTGGGGGACAAGGAGTGATAGCATGGGATAGATTTAAGGAGATGTTTTTTGAAATGTACTTTCCAATGAGTTCTCGAAATCAGTTGGAGGTGCAATTTCTAGAGCTGAAACAAGGAACCATGACAGTGCCAGAATATGCTGTGAAGTTTAACGAGTTGGCAAGGTTTGCCTCTTATCAAGTCAATACGGATGAGCGTAAGGCAAGAAGGTTCGAACAAGGATTGAAACCTTGGCTGTATAGCAAGGTTTCAATGTTCCAGTTAAATTCATTTACGGCTATACTGGAAAAGGCAATTATTGCGGAAGGTGGAAGTGATGCCTTGACCAAGTACAATCAAAAATAGAAGAAGAGGAAGAATGAAAATGAAAATAAGGCTGGTGGAAGTATAGTTAGAAGTAACAATCAGAAGAGGAAGTGGAGCGAGAATTCGACTGCGGGAGGACAGCAAGGAAGTCAGCAGAAGAAAAAGTTTGAAACTTGTGCTACTTGTGGAAAGAACCACACTGGGGTGTGTTTGAAGGGAAAGCGTGTGTGTTTCAACTGTGGTCAGGAGGGACACATTGCACCGAACTGTTTTAGCCCAAAGAAAGGAGCATGTTTTACCTGCGGTTCGAAGGATCACATGGCTCGGGATTGCCCTAAAAAGCCAGCAGGGAGTGCAAGTAGAGGAAAGGAAAACAACAACGGTGGTGGTGCATTGACTATCACTGGACCAACACAGTCAAGCCGACCTACTGCGAGAACTTTCAGTATGACCGTGCAAGATGCTGTTCAGTTTAAGGATGTGGTGTCAGGTATCATTCCGATTAATGATATTAATTCTTATGTACTATTTGATTCGGGTGGTACTTGTTCATTTATATCCGATGAATTTGCTCAGAACTTAGAGTTGCCTCAAGAAGAATTAGATTATCCTTTGAACATAGAGATTGCGAATAGAGAGGTGATTCCTCTTAGATTCATATATAAGAATTATAGAGTAGTTATTAAGGGTCACGAGATGATGGTAGATTTGATACCAATTAGACTGGGTGAGTTTGATGTCATACTGGGAATGGATTGGTTATTCAACTACGGAGCAGTAATTGATTGCCAAAGGAAATGTGTTAACCTTATAACTCCGTCAAAGGTTGTGTTCTATGGTAGTAAGTCACCTCGACAAGCAAGTTGTCTGACGGTGATGCAAGCCAAGAAGTTGTTAAGACAAGGATGTGTAGGATACTTAGCTTACATAGTCGATACACAGAAGAAGAGTGCGAAGTTAGAAGAGATACCGATCATAAGAGATTTTGCAGACGTATTTCCAGACGATTTGTCGGGTCTTTCACCAAATTGACAAATCGAGTTCGTGATTGATTTAGTGCCAGGAACGGGCCTGATATCTAAAGCCCCATACAGAATGGCCCAGTAGCGATGAAAGAGTTAATGGTGCAGTTAAAAGAATTGCTTGATAGGAAGTATATCCAGCCGAGTGTTTCGCTGTGGGGAGCACCAGTGTTGTTTGTTAAGAAGAAGGATGGATCGATGCGGCTCTGCATTGACTATCGAGAATTGAATAAGGTCACGATTAAAAATAAGTATTCGTTACCGAGAATCGACGACCTGTTCGATCAACTGAAGGGTGAGAGGTATTTCTCAAAGATAGACTTGAGGAGTGGTTATCACCAGCTGAAGGTGAGGCCCGAAGACGTACCAAAGACGGCATTCAGAACTCGATATGGTCATTACGAGTTTCTGGTTATGTCATTTGGTTTAACTAATGCACCTGCAGCGTTCATGGATTTGATGAACAGGGTGTTTAAACCATTCTTAAACAAATTTGTGGTGGTGTTTATTGATGATATCCTAGTGTATTCCAAGACCAAGGAGGAACATGTTGAACACTTAAGAGAGACGTTGGAGACGTTGAGAAAAGATAAGTTGTACGCTAAATTTTCATACTGTGAATTTTGGTTGGAACGTGTACAGTTTCTCGGACACGTTATTGATAAAGACATAATTTTGGTAGATCCATCAAAGGTTGAAGCTATAATAAACTAGGATCAGCCGAAGACACCGTCAGAAGTAAGGAGTTTCTTAGGATTGGCAGGTTACTACAGGCGTTTTATTCAAGATTTTTCCAAAATTGCGATCCCGTTGACGAATTTAACCAGGAAGGCGGTTAAGTTTGTTTGGACATAGAAGTGTGAGGAAAGTTTTCATGAATTGAAGAAGAGGTTGAGTATGATACCCGTGTTGTCATTACCAGATGATATAGGGAATTTTGTGGTGTATAGTGACGCATCGCATAAAGGACTAGGTTGTGTGCTTATGCAGAACGACAGAGTCATTGCGTATGCATCACGTCAATTAAAGGATTACGAGAAAGGGTATCCGACTCATGACTTAGAGTTGGTTGCGGTGGTGTTTATCCTGAAGATTTGGAGACATTATCTTTATGGAGAGAGGTGTGAGATATATACTGACCATAAAAGTCTGAAGTATATCTTTACACAAAAAGACTTGAATATGAGGAAGAGAAGATGGTTGGAGCTTATCAAAGACTATGACTGCAAGATTTTCTATCATCCCGGAAAGGCGAATGTTGTTTCTGATGCTTTAAGTAGGAAGGGACGTGAAAAGTTAATGATGTTGACAGCTCAGGAGAAGTTAGTGTCGGAAATGGCTAAGATGGAATTGGAAATTAAATATCCGGCAGAAACAGAAGAAAAATTGTTCCAGGTGGGAAACAGTTTAACGTTGGTAGATAAGGTAAAGAATGCACAACTTCAGGATGAAGACTGTGAAAAGATAAAATAGGAAGTATCTGAAGGTGAGGAAAGCAAATTCAAAATCGATTCGGAAGGGTTACTACGATTCGAAGGGAGAATTTGGGTTCCGCCAGTACCGGAAGTTAAAGAGGAAATTCTGAGTAAAGCTCACAACTCAAGATATTCGATTCCCCCTAGGAGTACAAAGATGTACCAGATCTTAGACATCATTTTTGGTGGCCGAATATGAAAAAGGACGTGGCTGAGTATGTGGTGAAATGTTTAACGTGTCAAAAAGTTAAAGCTGAACATCAAAGGCCAAGTGGATTATTGCAACCGTTGGAGATATAGGAGTGGAAATGGAACATATCACAATGGATTTTATGGTAGGTCTTCCAATGACTCAGCAAAGTTACGACGCCGTTTGGGTGTCGATCGACTAACGAAGTCGGCACACTTTTTACCAATCAAGATTAGATTTAACCTAGATCGGTTAGTAAAACTGTACGTGAAGGAAATTATTTCAAGGCACGGTGTACCTGTGTCAATTGTATCAGACAGAGATCTGCGTTTCACATCTAATTTTTGGAAACGACTACAAGAGTGTTTGGGAACACAACTGAGAATGAGCACAACGTACCATCCTCAAACCGATAGACAGAGTGAGAGGACCATCCAAACATTAGAAGATATGCTCAGAGCATGTATCATGGATTTCAAAGGAAATTGGGATGACCATCTGCCATTGGTGGAATTTGCTTATAATAATAGTTATCACACAAGTATTGGCATGTCGCCTTACGAAGCGTTATACGGCAGGAAATGCAGAACTCCGTTATGCTGGGATGAGGTAGGCGAACGTCAGCTATTGGGTCCAGAGTTGGTACAACAAACCGTCGAAATCATCAAGGTCATTCGAGCAAGACTGATAGCTGCACAGGATAGACAGAAGAAATATGTCGATCAACACCAATAAAATTGGGAATTCGATGTTGGTAGTTATGTGTTCTTGAAAGTATCTCCCTGGAAGGGGAAAATTCATTTTGCCAAGAAGGGAAAATTAAGCCCTAGGTTTATAGGACCTTTTGAAGTGCTTCGACGCGTGGGAGAAGTGGCATACGAGGTAGCTTTACCTCCAAAATTGGTGCATATCCATAATATTTTTCGTATCTCGGTGTTGAGACCATATAAGCATGACTATAAATATGTTATAGAATATGAGCCCTTACAATTTGAGAAAGATTTGTCCTATGAAGAAGTCCCTGTTCAAATCATCGACAGGAAAGAGCAAGTACTAAGGAATAAAGTGATACCTTCTGTTAAAGTAATCTGGAGGAACCACAATGCTGAGGAAGCTACATGGGAACTTGAAGATGTTATGATGAGAAATTATCCTCAGTTATTTGCTTAATCTTGTATTATGATTCTGGGGACAGAATCCGAATGAATTTATCGAGTTGTGATTGAGTTATGATTCTGGGGACAGAATCCTTTTAAGGAGGAAAGGATGTAATGATCGAGAAATTTATAATTAATTTAAATATTTGTTGAATTAAATAAATATTTTAGATAATTTAATTATTGGGATAAATAAATATTTGATGAACTGTGATGTAATAATTTAGTTGAGTATTTACGCTAACTAAATTAATGAATAGTAATTTTATTATTTGAGGATTTAATTTAATGAAAATAATTAAATTAAATGAATTGTCTAATATTTAAGAAAATAAGTAAATTAAATAAAGTTATGATTAAGTCTAATTTATTAATTTAAATTAGATATATAATTATTTATTATTCATAAATATAATTATAATAGAAATTATTATAATTATTATTATAAGTTATTTAAATTAACTAAACTAAAGTTATTTAAATTAACTAAAGTGTGACAAGTGAAAACTATATAATATAAGACTATTAAAATAAATGGGAATGGGGGGAATTGGTGTGTGGCCAAACAAGGCCTATTGGCCGTTGGTCTAATTTAACTGACACAGACGTATTGTGTTTTTACTTGACGTACGTGGGGGTGAGGGAGGCTAGTTATATTAACGCGTCTATTTTTCTAAGTCTAACTAGATAATAAAGAAATAGAGATAGAACAAAGAAAGAGTGAGAGAGGTTGTGAGGAAGACTCTGCAGATTTTGCTAAGGAGTTGAAGTATTAAGATTCTTATCATCCCCTTCCCAACAATCAAATGATTAAGGTATAATTCAGTCCTAAATTTCCAAGTTTTTGTTTTATTTAAGTTCTCTGTAATTAGTTTTGTTGGCTTGTGGTTTCAAACGTTGATTATATGATGTGGGTTATATTGTAGAATCTGTTGTCATCATATATGAGTGTTGTTTGAGTATCAAATTTGTGAGAAATTGGATTGTAGGAAAAAGTTAGTAATATCAGTGTTTATACATGAAAAATAGCTTTAGAAAGTACAAAGTTTCATGTTTAATATATATGATAATCTGTAAATTGATGTTGGATTATGTTAGTATATTAAGAAACGAAAGCGATATAGTTTGAATCATGTCAATTGGTTAAGAAACGAATTCGTGGCGATCGAATTCGCCAAAAGTGAAGAAATTTGGAAAATTGTGGTTTTAATTCTTCAAAGCTAAATATATATAATGTTTATGTAGTTGGAATGCTGAATAGCATGTCTAGTGATGTTATTACAAAGTTTTAGTTGTTAGGTTTCATGAATTTCTGTGGAATTGGGATTTTTGGCCTTAAAAAGAGACTGATTTCGAGTTTCTGCAAAACTGCTTCTGGTGCCTAGCGCGGACGCGCTGCTTGTTGGCGCGGGCGCTCTACCTCTTGGCGCGGGCGCGCCGGACTTTAATGTGACTCCCCCAAAAATAGGTATACATCACCCATCTTGGGTCGCCAAATACATGGTACAAAATACAAATACAAACTAATTATACAACAATAGTGTAAAATACGACAAAACATATGTTGTGAGTTCTAATACAAATATTGTCATCTAGACAATATCCATACTCAATGGAGTACTCATTAAATTTATTATTACACTATTTCACAGAATAGTGAGGACTACTAATGCACCATCTAGAACCATCACTCTATTCCTCGACTAGCCCTAGCTACATTCTCATTTCCTGAAGAGAACAATGAAAGAAAGGGTGAGCACAACTAGCCCAGTAAAGAATATCATGACTAAAGCTAATTTACACCATCAATAGCATTCATCATTAATAAATCAGAGATTTAGAATATATGGTAGATGATAAAAGTTTTCAACCATAGTTGCAGCGGAATGAGCAATCCATTAGAAGAGTCAAATAGACCATCAGGTCTATTATCTTCTCCATGTTAAAAGTCCACCAATAATGTTTTATCCCTGTAACATCAATCAACAATTCCTGTCCACAATCATATGAATAACTCATAATCATAATTGTGATTCTAAATTCCTCTTCGTACCCAGGACGAAGATAATTTTTATCACCTATCTTCTCCTGAAACATCAAAAATCATGGTTATACCAAATCACAATTCCTGCTCATAATCATACTAATAAATTCATCTTTGTACTACGGCCAACGATATTCATTAACAAATCATCTCTGCACTACAAGCCAAAGACATACAACTGTATTTTAGAAGAGTCAAGTAGAGCATGATGTCTACTATCTTCTACAAAAGTGTATAACCAATATTTTATTGATGAGACTCAACTTAATAAATAATCCACATCATCGAATTATCCATGCACTACGGCCAAGGATATTCGTTAGTATCATATCCATGAATTATCCATGCACTATGGCCAAAGATATTCATTATTATCACATCCATGAATTAATATTTCATCGCTGAGACTCAGCTCAATAATTAATCCACATCATCGAATCATCCCTGCACTACGGCCAATGATATTCTTTAGTGTCATGACCACAATGATATTCATACAACTAATTATTGTTGCGATTTCAATGATATATGTAGGGTAATTGGCGAATATTTTTACTTGTGTAGCTTACATACAAGGCAAGTTTCTTATCCTAAACTTTTATTGTGCAAGTTTTCTAACTTCATTCTTTTATTAATGAATGCAAGTTCTTTATTCTGAACTTCTATTGAGCAAGTTTCACTTTCCTTAATATTATTCGAAGCATATATTGTTCTAACACATTGATTCAAAAGAGATTGTTCTAACTCTTTTGAATATAGCACTTTGCATGTATATCATGGTTATTTAATCATACATTGTTGTTATTCGGTTTTTGACTTTGATAACCTTGTTCAATTCTATATTGTTGTATTAAACCTTCAAGTAGTAAGCAAACTCTTATTAATTGAACTAGTCTATTATGAATAGTGTTCTAAAATTCTGAAACCACTGATAAGTTAGTTCCGAGCTAAGATTTCTTTAGTGCAGAAATTCTAAATTCAAACTGAGACGAACAACCCTAACATAGGGGATTTTGTACGTGTAACGTTTAGATATTTGTGCACAATACATGGTACAAAGGGTTGATGCCCTTAAGTACGTTAAGTAGGGTATGTATAGTCTAAATGACTGTTAAGGTTGGGGTAGTAATACTTAACCACTGTGGACATAGTTCGTGGTCTTAAGACCCTCAGTCGTTAAAGTTCAAACCTGTTTTCTATTTTTGATTCATAGAACAAGTTCATTATTGTTCAGCACTCGTTGTTCATTCTCATGTTGTTCTCATTACTACTTTTTATATCAGTGCGCAATTGTTTGCTCACTCTTGCAATTAACACTGTAGCTAAAGTTGAGAAAGTCGACGAGCCATCTACGAGCAAAGGAAAGGGCAAGATGTCCAAGTGTTGAAGAATTATTAGAATTTATTTAAATGCATTATGTTATAAGACTTGTTTTCTTTTATGATGTATTCCGCAAACTTATGTATTAATTTAAGATTAGATTACCTGAGATTGTTTATGAGATAATGTAACCCTTTAATGGGAAAGATTATTGTTTAAATTAATTGATGTTTTATCCTTTATTATGGGTAGTTAGATGTAATTATTTTGATAGTGAGCACCAAATTCTATGGGAATGAAGTACCCGGATGTAGGGGTTTCACACCCTCTCATAAAATGGAGCTTCTTGAATATCTATGAAGGTCATCACCATCTTAGTCTCTGTCATGGATGGGATAAATTGAGCAGCCAGGCGCCTCCATCTTTGGGCATACTCTCTGAATGACTCATTGACTTGCTTCTTGACTTTGGTAATCTGATATCTGTCTAGAGCCATCTGAGTTTGAAAGCAATATGGACTGAGGAAAGCATGGGCTAACTCATCCCAAATGGGAATTTTGGAGTTATGCAATCTGGTGTACCATGCTCTGGCTTCTTCAGTCAGACTATTCTGAAATAGCTGCATTCTCAGCTTTTCATTCTCTGTGACGCCCCCAAAATAGGTATACATCACCCATTCTGAGTTGTCAAATATATGGTACAGAAACAACTACAACTTTATTAATACAATTGTCGTGCAAAATACGACAACACTTAAACTGTGAGTTTAAATACAAATATTCTCTTCTAGACAATATCCATACTCAAATAAATCCTCATTACAATTATTGGTACAATATTTTACAAAAATGGCGAGGACTACTAAAACAACTTCCTAGAACTTTTATTCCATATCCCGACTAGTACTCGCTACATTCTCGCCTCCTGAGAAGAAAAATGGAACAAAAAGGAAAAGGGTGAGCTCAACTATCCCAGTAAAGAATATTATGACTAAGATAATATAGAACAAATTATCGTTAGTCCTCAACAGGAAAAAATTTAATAGAATACAATAGACAACAAATTTTAAATCAAAATTCGCAGCGGAAATAATAATTCATTAGAAGAGTTAAGTAGAGGATGAAATCTACTACCATCTATGAATTTAAAAGTCCATCATCAATATTTTATCCCTGTAACACCAATCAATAAAAATCTTGAATCAAATATTCATCTTTGCACTACAGGCCAAAGATATTCATCAGTTGGTCATGTTCATCTCAACACCTGTTCATCTTTGCACTACGGGCCAAAGATATTCATCATAACATCATTAATCTTTGCACTACAGGCCAAAGATATTCAATTATATCATCATTTAGGACTGAGGATGATGAAAAATATTTTAAAGAAAACGAATCCAGTGAAACAAAAGAACAAATATTAAGGATTCGTACTTTAAACAATCCGAGTTCAAAAATACTTCATAAATAATCATAGTGAAGTAAAATTTAAGAATGATCAAAATATGGATACAATCAAAGCTAAAATCCATAATTGATATCTTGGACAAAAACTGAAAATTTAATTTTTTCGGTGAATAGTGCCGTATACGTGAATAGTACCGTATATGTGAATAGTAACCCCGATACAAAAAGTTCTAAATTTGATAAAAAGTTCAGACCAATATTTTGGCATAATGATATTGAAAGAAATAATATCATTTATAAAAAAATAACATCCCTTACCTCGAAAGAATAGTTCTTCTAGCTGGAATACTGAATATAGTGTTGAAAGGAACTTGCACCGTATAACAACACTCAAAGTATCAAAATACTCACAAAAATATGCTCAATATATCGAGAGAGAAAGAGAGAGAAGATTTCAGTTTCTGGTGTGATTTTCAATTCTAACCTAAGCACCCTATTTATAGGAAAATGCTTAGAACACCAAAGTAGAAAATTTAATAAAATATAATAATTATTAAAATTTGTCTACGCCAACCTTTGAATTCAGATTTCAGCATTCTTAACAACACATGAGCCCACCAACCAACCACAAAAACGTTTTTCTTTTAAAACAAATTTGAAACTTTGAAAAATAATTATTTCGGAACTTCAGAACTTCAATAATTAATAATAATTATCAGAAAAATTCAAACCTCATGTCCTTTTCGTAGGAAATTCCATTCTCTACAACTTTGCAGAAGAAATTTTTTCCAAATTTCAAACAGAAATTGACTGAAATCCACAAACGGGCGATTTTACAAGCTATAATCAAATCTCGGTCAAGAAATGGGGTCCACCGACACACAAAATATGTGTTAATCATTTAATGCAACAAAAATACTCTTTCTCCTCATGTACCCATATATCCCACATTCGTTGTAAAAATATCACCATTATTATATTATTAAAATATAATAATATATTTAAAAAAATTATTTTATTAGAAAAAGATAAAATATTAATTTTCAACAATTGTCACATTAAAAATTTTCTCCATCTATATCCACATAAAATCAATATTTTTCTCATCATATAAATTAATAATTAATTATTCACAAATAATATTACAGAATCACAATACTGACAACCAGACAGTTCCTAAGAAAGAGGGGGCTTTCCAATAAGAATTTCTCCTTACTGGCGCACAATTAGGTGTCCAAATCTCTCATTAGACAGAACTTTCTAGACATTACAAATAATATTATCTAATAATATTATTCAGATAATATGAATTATTGCTTCGATAATAGAAAATATTGTGTAGTGACAATTATTAAAAAAACAGTAATATAAAATATCAACGCAACAATTATTGAATCAACAAAATAAAATACTAAACAGTAATTACTGTAACAATTATTGAGTAGTGCCTTCTTACGTAAGAATCAATAATTGGTGCAATACCGTGTGCTACTGTGCAACAACGCGTATTACTGTGTTTTAACCACCGGATATTCCAGCAGTATTAACGGTAACAACTACGCCGTTATTTATAAACAACTTATACTTGTCGTTTTTTTCATCCAATCGCAGTCTGTTATGGGGCCCACAAAAGACTGCGCCGTCGTACGAATATTCCCCGACAGGAAGAATATTCCTCGACCAAACGAATATTCCCCGACAACAATGAATATTTTATAACCACTTGCTTATTTAAAATATTTGCGCATTTTACCCATAACTAACCTCATTAATCAATTCAACCCTTACTATTTCAAAATAATAAATAGAGAAAATTAAATTTCATTTATTAATAATTTGGGGTCTTACAACCTCCCCTCCTTATGAAATTTCGTCCTCGAAATTGATGTACGTACCTGGTGTTTTGAAAAGATGAGGATACCTCGCTTTCATTTCCGTTTCCATCTTCCATGTCATTTCCTCAATAGCATGGTTCCTCCACAACACTTTAACTTGTGGTATGACCTTTGTGCGTAGGACATGCTCTTTTCTATCCAAGATCTTGACAGGTACCTCCTCGTACGTTAAGTCTTCGGCTATCTCGTCCGGTTTTAACTCAATGTGGTTCGGGTCTTTCACATATTTACGAAGCACAGATATATAAAAAACATTATGAACACGAGACATACTTGGAGGTAACGCGAGTATATAGGCCACATTTTCTACTCAGTCAAGAATCTGAAATGGACCAATAAATCGTGAATTGAGCTTTCCTCTCTTCCCGAATCTTGTAACTCCCTTCTATGGAGCAACACGTAACAATACATGATCCCCAATATCAAATTCCACGTCCTTTCGATGAAGATCCGCATAACTCTTTTGTCGATCCTATGCCGTTTGTATACGCTGTCGAATCATTAGGATCTTTTTCGTAGTCATACGTACTAACTCGGGTCCCAACAATGTTACTTCACCCACCTCATCCCAACATATTGAAGAGCGACACTTTCGTCCATACAATGCTTCAAATGGGGCCACCCCTATACTTGCCTGATAACTGTCGTTGTAGGAGAATTCCACCAATGGTAAATACTTATCCCAACTCCCTTTGAAGTCTAGGACACAGAGTCTTAATAGATCTTCAAGAGTTTGAATAGTCCTCTCTGATTGTCCGTCCGTTTGAGGATGGTATGCCGAACTGAATCGTAAATCCGTACCCATAGCTTTTTGTAAGCTAACCCAAAATCTTGAAGTGAATCTTGGGTCACGATCTGAAACTATGGATATTGGCATGCCATGCAATCTCACAATCTCATCCACGTACATACGAGCAAGACGTTCAAGGGAATAAGTCTCCCGTATCGGCAAGAAATGAGCAGACTTGGTTAATCTATCAACAATAACCCAAATAGCATTTATACCTTGAGAAATCGTGGGAAGACCCGTAACGAAATCTATGGTAATATGTTCCCACTTCCATTTCGGAATCTCAAGTGGTTGCAATGGACCCTTAGGCACTTGATGCTCCGCCTTTACACGTTGACAAGTTAAACACATCGAGATAAACTTTACAATCTCTCTCTTCATATTATTCCACCAAAATGTATGTCGAAGATCACGATACATTTTGGTACTTCTAGGATGGATTGCAAATGGTGTATTGTGTGCCTCCATCATGATCCTGTACTTCAAATCAGAATCGTTAGGAACACAAAGTCTGGAGTGGACTCAAAGTATTCCTTCTTCATCGATTCTTGCCTTTGGAATAACACCTTCTTGTACTTTCATCTTCATACGCATCAGCTCCGGGTCTGTGACTTGAGTAACTTTAACTTTTTCGATTAAAGTTGGTTCTATACGTATACTTGACATCATTGCATGGGTCCCCAGAGTCTTGAATTCTATCTTCATCTTTTGTAAATCACATAAAATGGGCCTTTGTGTTGATAACATCGCACTCGTTCCAGCGTATGATCTTCTGCTCAATGCGTCAGCTACCACGTTCACTTTTTCAGGATGGTACTGAATGGTATGGTCATAGTCTTTTAACAGTTCGAGCCAACGTCGTTTCCGCATGTTGAGTTCCTTTTAGGTGAAGAAATATTTGAGGCTTTTATGATCTGAATATATCTCCACTTTCTCCCCATATAGATAGTGCCTCCAGGACTTTAGCGCGAAAATGACTGCTGCCAACTCTAGATCATAAGTAGGATAATTCCTCTCATACTCTTTAAGTTGTCGCGAGGCATATGCTATGACTTTCCTACGCTACATGAGAACACATCCTAACCCTTTGCCTGAAGCATCGCTGTAGATAACAAATCCATCCGTACCAGATGGTATTGTCAGAACAGGTGCCGAAATGAGTCTCCTCTTGAGCTCTTGGAAACTCTTCTCGCATTCCTCGCTCCATACGAATTTTGTATCCTTCCGAGTCAGCTGAGTTAACGAAGTAGCAATTCGAGAAAACCCTTCTGTAAGACCCTGAATTTTATGAAATAAAAGTATTCAATTTTTCTTATAATTACAATTCAGTAAATGGTTAAATTGATAAAAAGTTAAAGTTATGGGTGAAATGTGAAATTTTTTCAAAATAAACAAGTGGTTATAAAATATTCATTGTTGTCGGGGAATATTCATTTGGTCGTGAAATATTCTTTCTGTAGGGGAATATTCGTACGACGGCACATACATTTGTGGGCCCCGTAACATAATAACTGTCGGATGAAGATAACGACAAAAATTGAGTTTTTATAATTAACGGCGTAGTTGTTATCGTTAACACTGTTGGAATACCCGGGGGTTAAAATACAATAATACGCGTGTTTGCACAGTAGCACACGATTTTATACAGTATTTTTGAATTATTGATTCTTACGTAAGAAGACACGACTGAATAATTGTCACAGTAATTACTGTTCAATATTTTATTTTATTGATTCAATAATTGCTGCGTTGATATTTTATATTATTGTTGTTTCAATAATTGTTGCTTCACATCATCTCCATTATCAGATCAATAATTCATATTATTTGAATAATATTATTAGATAGCATTATTGGCAATGTTTTGAAAGTTCTGTCTAAGGAGAGGTTTGGTCATCTAATTGCGCGCCAATAAGGAGAAATCCTTATTAGAAAGCCCCCTCTTTCTTGGGAACGGCCTGGTTGTCATAAATGTGATTCTGTAATATTATTTGTGAATAATTAATTATTGATTCATATGATAAGGAAATATTTATTTTATGTGGATATAAATGAGGGATATATTTTTGTGGTTAAAAATGAAGGAGTTAATGTTGAGGTTTTTATCAGTATTTTTGTCGGAATGTAGGTATTAAAAATCAGATTTTTTGAGATATTTTGCGGGGGTTATAATTTTTAATCCGACCGTTGGATCGTGGTAATTTTTGGATATGTTATACATATATAAGTTGAGTATATGTCCACAAATTTTGAACCGTTAAAAATGAACGTATAATTTGTTATGAATTTTAAGAGATGACTGGTTTAGAAATTGTTGAAGTTTCAGAATTTAACATTTTGGTAGAAAATTCTAGAATTGGTGGGCCCCACTCTTGGTTAGTGAAGAAATGTGCTAAGATTTTTATTCAAATATGGTGAGTGAGAATAGTAGCAGGTAAATTAATCAGGTTGCAGGTTAAGTCTGCTTCGGCGTGCTAATATTTTCCTATAAATAGAGGGCTAAGTTAGAATTGAAAATCACACCAGAAACATAAGCTTTCTCTCTTTCTCTCTCTATATTATGAAGCATATTTTATGAGTATTTAGATACTTTTAGAGTTGCTATTCAGTGCAAATTTCCTTCGGCTTTGCATTCCAGTCAGAAATACTGCACTTTTGAGGTAAGAGATAGTAAGAGATTTTAAGGGTTATTATATTTTTCAGTTCGTAATTCTTCTGACCTTCAAAAAATTCTGGAAAAATTTGAAATGATATTTTGATGAGTTTTATTGATTGTGTCCAAAAATGGTGATTTTTGGATGTATAGATTAAGAGTTATGAATTTTACGGGAAAAGACTATTTTAAAAGTAACCGCTTATAACTCCTTGCGGTTAACTCCAAAATTGATGAAATTTTTATTAGAAGTATATCTATATAATATCAGTATACTCTGTGAATTTCGAAATTTTTGGATAAAAGTACAATTTATGATAAATGTTTAAATATTCGGTGGTTTTGGCCATATGAAAAATAGTAAATGAATTTTAAAAATTCTGAGAAAAATATATGTTCAATATGGGACTATATTCTGATAAATCCCAGAAAAGAAATATTTTTGGAACTGATTTGGTATTTTTAATAAAAATAGACTAGTTATGAATAATTGAATTAAATATGTTATGTGAAGGAAGAAAATTGAAAAATATGATTTTATGGCTTGAGAATCATATATGTGGTATAGGCAGATTTTTGTTGAGGGTTTTGGTGATTGGTGATGAAATCTTATGAGTTTGGCATTTTATGATGATTAAATGCATTAATTAGTAAAGTGTAAACAATTTAAATAAATTGTTTATAAGCTTAAGAAATATTATTATTTCAATATCATTATACCGAAATATTTGTATAGATTTTATTGTAGAATTTCTACCTTTTTCATGTCGAGTTACTATTCATGAGTTACTATTTACGAGTTACTATTCATGAGTTACTATTCACGAGTTACTATTCATGACTAAATTAGTTTCTTTTTCTGACCATATTATCGTTGATTTATGAATATTACTCTTAAGATTAAATCTATATGTTGATTATATTGATTTTATTATCATATATAACATTTTTATAACCCTAATGATGATATTTCTCTTTGACTTGAGTGTAAAGATGGGTAGATTTTTGGTATGATCATGACTATGAGTTCCCTTTGGCCAGTAGTGCAAAGTTGAATTGTTGACTGGTATGATCATGACCATTGAATTTATAATTGAATATCTTTAGCTTACGTGCAAAAGTGAAATGATCAACATGGTTATAATTATTGTTTATATAAATTCTGAAATGATTATATATTTCTTTGAGATATTAATATCTTTGGCCAATAGTGCAAAGATAAATTGTTGATGAATATCTTTGGCCCGTAGTACAAAGATGACATGTTGTTGAATATCTTTGGCCAGTAGTGCAAAGATGAACAGGTGTTGAGATGAACATGACCAACTGGTGATACAAATGAATATCTTTGGCCGTAGTGAAAAGATGAAGTTATTAGTATGATTATGAACAGGAAATGTGATTTGGTGTAACCATGATCTTTGATGTTTAAGGTAAAGATAGGTTATGAAAATTATCTTCGTCCTGGATGAGAAGAAGAATGTAGAACTACAACTATGATTATGAGTTATTCATATGATTGTGGACCAGAATTGTTGATTGATGTTACAAGGATAAAACATTGTTGGTGGATTTTTAACATGGAGAAGATAATAGACTTTATAGTCTATTTGACTCTTCTAATGGATTGCTCGTTCTGCTGCAACTATGGTTGAAATTTTTATCATCTACCATATGTTCTAAATCTCTGATTTAATTCTGTTGAAGGCTATTGATAACTTATTTATCTTTAGTCATGATATTCTTTACTGGGCTAGTTGTGCTCACCCTTCTGTTTCACAATTCCTTTCAGGTAATAAGAGTGTAGCTGGGTCGAGCGGGGGTAACAGGGGAATAAAACGGTGGTCATCATTTAGTAGTTATATTTGGTGAATCATCTAGGGTGAAGCGAACCCAACGTTGGAAGGGTGTTTTGCCACTATCATACAAGATGTCTAATGACATACAACCTTGTGTCATCATAAGACATGATTGTGCTCATCCACTTGCTGAGTATATTTACGAGCACTACCTATATAATCTTGGTGTTTGTTTGAAGTATAATTCTCAATTAGAGACAGTGGAGATAATGATAAGTCAAGAGAAGACTCACCATTGGGAAGAATATGATAGTAATCTTCTCGTTTTTCTTTGGGGTATATTGGGTCAACCAAGGAAAATTCTGTGGCCATATGATATCTATCACAACCTAGAAGCATGGCCTCCCATGTACCAAGGTTTCCTTGAGCACTTCCCAAAGATTCTAATTTCTAAAATAGTTTTTGACTATACCTTTATGTAAGGTGTCATTGTGAGGTGCTGTCTACGGTTGGGACATGAGTCACATTTGGTAAATATTTGTATCCAAACTCACAGCATATGTGTTGTTGTATTTTGCACGACAATTGTTGTAATAAAGTTGTAGTTATTTTTTGTACCATGTATTTGGTGACACAGAATAGGTTGGATGGAATGGACCTATTTTGGGGTCGTTACACCTTCCACGAATCTCCGATAATAACCAGCTAAGCCCAGAAAGCTACGTACTTCGGTCACCGACTTCGGTTGTTCCCAACTTTGTATTGCTTCAATCTTCGCCGAGTCAACAGATACTCCATGTTTTGACACCACGTGCCCAAGGAATGCTACTTCCTTAAGCCAGAACTCGCATTTCTTCAACTTGGCATATAACTTGTTTTCACGAAGCCTTTGGAGTACCAGCTTCAAATAGTGCTCATGATCTTCACGACTTTTGGAATATTTGAGGATGTCATCAATAAAGACAACAACGAACTGATACAAATATTCCTTGAATACTCGGTTCATCATATCCATGAAAGCCACAGTAGCATTAGTTAATCCAAAAGACATGACTAGGAATTCATAATGCCTGTACCGAGTTCTGAAGGCAGTCTTTAGAATATCCTCAGTTCTAATCTTCAGCTGATGATATCCAGAATGAAGATCGATCTTTGAAAAGAATTGTGTTCCTTGTAACTGGTCAAACAAGTCATCAATACGAGGTAGCGAATACCTATTCTTGATGGTGACATGGTTTAATTCTCGATAGTCAATACAAAGTCGCATACTCCCGTCTTTTTTCTTTACAAATAAAACATGAGCACCCCAAGGAGATGTATTAGGACGAATAAAACCGATGTCCAATAACTCCTGTAGTTGGATCTTTAACTCCTGAAGTTTAATAGGAGCCATTCGATATAGGGTTTTAGAAATGGGCTTTATACCAAGTTCAAGATCAATAAAGAATTCAACTTCATGTTCCGGGGGTAGACCGGGAAGTTCTTCAGAAAATACGTCAGAAAAGTTACTAACAACAGGAATATTAGAAATGGGCCTTGTCCATTTATTGAAGGATAAAATACAACAAATGTGAAATGGATTATAGACGTTGAGACTTTCGGGAATCCCAATAATCCAACACTCATCCTTAGTATATATTGAAGAAACATATTGAAGATGTGACGCTCCCAAAATAGGTATACATCACCCATTCTGAGGTGCCAAATACTTGGTACAGAAAATAACTACAACTTCATTATTATAATTGTCGTGCAAAATATGACAACACATATGATGTGAGTTTAAATACAAATATCGTCTTCTAGACAATATCCACACTCAAATAAGTCCTCGTTATAATTATTGATATACTATTTTATAAAATAGTGAGGACTACTAAAACAACTGCTTTGAAGCATCACTCCACACCCCGACTAGTTCCCGTTATATTCTCACCTCCTAAGAAGAAAAATGGAACAAAAAGAAAAGGGTGAGCTCAACTGGCCCAGTAAAAAATATAATTACTAAGATAATGTAGAAAAAATTATCCTTAGTCCTCAATAGGAAAAAATCTGATAGAATACAATAGACAACAAGTTTTAGATCAACAACTGCAACGGAAATAATAATTAATTAGAAGAGTTAAGCAGAGAATGAAGTCTACTATCTTATATGATTTAAAAGTCCATCATCAATATTTTATCCCTGTAACATCAATCAATATAATCTTGAATCAAATATTCATCTTTGCACTACGGGCCAAAGATATTCATTTGTATCACCAGTTGGTCTTGTTCATCTCAACACCTATCTATCTTTGCACTACGGGCCAAAGATATTCATCAGGTAATCATTCATCTTTACACTACAGGCCAAAGACATTCATCAAGTATCACCATTTAAGATTGAGGATGATGAAAAATATTTTAAAGAACGAATCTAATGAGATAAAAGACACGATTAGGGATTCATAATTTAGTTTATCCAAGTTCAAAAAAACTCCATAATAAACCATAGTGGAGTAAAATTCAAGAATGAAGATCAAAACATTGATACAATCAAAGATAGTAACCATAACAGACATCTTGGACAAAGAAGAGAAAATTCTATTTTTCTGTGAATAGTGTCGTATTCGTAAATAGTACCATATATATGAATAGTGTCTTATACGTGAATAGTAACCCCAACACGAAAAGGTAGAAATTCTACAGGAAAAATCATACTTCATGAATAGTACTCGTGAATAGTATCGTATTCGTAAATAGTGCCGTATACGTGAATAGTGTCGTATACATGAATAGTAACCTCGACATGAAAAGGTAAAAATTTTATAATAAAATTTATACCAACATTTCGGTATAATGATATAGAAAGAATAATATCATTTACGAAGAAAATAACATCCCTTACCTCAAAAGAACAATACTTCTGACTAGAATATCGGATATGATGCTGAAGGAAATTTGCACTGAATAGCAACTCTCAAAGTATCTAAATACTCACAAAAATACGCTCGATATAATAGAAAGAGAAAACTTCAGATTCTCGTGTGATTTTCAATTCTAACTAAGCACCCTATTTATAGGAAAATGCTAGAATGTCAAAACAGACTAACCTGCTACCTGATGGCTTTACCTACTACTATTCACACACACCACTTTTGAAACAAATTTTCAGCACATTTCACACCAACCAAAAGTGGGGCCCTCCCATATATATAATAAAAATATTTATTTCTATAACTTCAATAATTCATAATAAATAGTCATTTTATCAGAAAAATTCTAATCTCATTTCTATTCCATAGAAAATTTAATTCTCTACAACTTTGTAGAAGAAAGTTTTTTCAAATTCCAAACAAAAAATGTCTGAAATCCACATACGAATAATTTTTAATACCTCCATTCTGACAAAATACTGATAAAACACCCTCATTCTGACAAAATACTGATAAAATACCTCAACATTAATTCCTTCATTTATATCCACATAAAATAAATATTTTTTTATCATATAAATCAATAATTAATTATTCACAAATAATATTACAGAATCACAATTATGACAACCAAGTTATTCTCAAGAAAGAGGGAGCTTTCTGATAAGGATTTCTCCTTACTGGCGCGCAATTAGGTGACCAAACCCCTTTCCTAGATAGAACTTCCTTAGACATTGCCAATATTGTTATCTAATAATATTATTCAAATAATATGAATTATTGATCTGATAATGAAAAATACTGTGCAGTGACAACTATTGAAACAACAATAATATAAAATATCAACGTAGCAATTATTGAACCAATAAAATAAAATATTGAACAGTAATTACTGTAACAATTATTGAGTAGTGTCTTCTTACGTAAGAATCAATAATTCAAAAATATTGTGCAATACCGTGTGCTACTGTGCAATCACGCGTATTACTGTATTTTAAGCACTAGGTATTCCAACAGTGTTAACAGTAATAACTACGATGTTATTTATAAAAACTCAAACTTATCATTTTTTTCATCCGACCGTTTTCTGTTATGGGGCCCACCAATGATTGCGCCGTCGTACGAATATTCCACGACCAAAAAAATATTCTCCAACAAAAATGAATATTTTATAACCACTTGCTTAATTTACAAAATTTGCACATTTCACCCATAACTAACCACATTATATCAAATTAATACCTTACTATTTCAAAATAATAAATAGAGAAAATTTAATTTTATTTATAAAAAGTTGAGGTCTTACAACCTCCCCTCCTTATGAAATTTCGTCCTCGAAATTGACATACGTACCAGGTGTTTCGAAAAGGTGAGGGTACCTCTCTTTCATTTCCGATTCCAACTCCTAGGTCATTTCCTCAATAGCATGGTTCCTCCACAAAACTTTAACTTGTAGTATAACTTTTGTGCGTAGGACATGCTCCTTCTTATCCAAGATCTTGACAGGTTACTCCTCGTACATTAAATCTTAGGCTATCTCGTCTGATTCTAACTTAATAACGTGATTTGGGTCGTCCATATATTTACGTAACATCGATATGTGAAAAACGTTATGAACACGAGACATACTTGGCGGTAAAGCGAGTCTATAGGCCACAGTTCCTATTCGGTCAAGGATTTCAAATAGACTAATAAAATCGAGGGTTGAGATTTCCTCTCTTCATCGACTCATGCTTCTAGAATAACACATTTGTAAGACTCCGAATTTTATGAAATAAAAGTATTCAATTTTTCTATTTAGTAAATAGTTAAATTGATAAAAGTTTAAAGTTAAGGGTGATATATGTAAATTTTTTAAAATAAGCAAGTGGTTATAAAATACTCGTTGTTGTCGGGGAATATTCATTTGGTCGTGGAATATTCTTACTGTCAGAGAATATTCGTACGACGGGCACAACCATTTGTGGGCCCCATAACAGAATAACTGTCGGATGAAGGAAACACCAAGTTTAAGTTTTTATAAATAACGGCGTAGTTGTTATCGTTAACACTATTGGAATACCTGGTGGTTAAAATACAGTAATACGCGTGGTTGCACAGTAGCACACGTTATTGCACGGTATTTATGAATTATTGATTCTTACGTAAGAATACACTACTCAATAATTATTATAGTAATTACTGTTTAATATTTTATTTTATTGATTCAATAATTGCTACGTTGATATTTATATTATTGTTGTTTCAATAATTTTTACTGCACCGTATTTCCCATTATCAGATCAATAATTCATATTATTTTAATAATATTATTAGATAGTATTATTGATAATGTCTATAAAGTTCTGTCTAAGGAGAGGTTTGATCACCTAATTGCGCGCTAGTAAGGACAAATCCTTATTGAAAAGTCCCCTCTTTCCTAGGAACAGCCTGGTTGTCAGTATTGTGATTCTGTAATATTATTTGTGAATAATTAATTATTGATTTATATGATAAGAAAAATATTTATTTTATATGGATATAAATGAAGGAATTTTTAGAAAAGTGATAATTGTTAAAAATTGATATTTTATCTTTTCTGATAAAATAATTCATTCAAATATATTATTATATTTTAATAATATAATAATGGTGATATTTTACAATGAATATGTGATATATGAATAAATGAGGAGGAAGAGTATTTTTGTTACAAAAAATATTTAACACATGTTTTGTGTGTTAGTGGACCATATTTTTGACTGAAATTTGATTATAGCCTGTAAAATCGTCCGTATGTGAATTTCGGTCAATTTCTGTTTGGAATTTAGAAAAACTTAAACTTACAAAGTTGTAGAGAATTAAATTTCCTATGGAGCGAACATAAGATTCGATTTTTTCTGATAAAAGGACTATTCATTATGAATTATTGAAGTTCCAAAATAATTGATTTTTGAAGTTTAAAATATTTTTTAAAGAAAAACATTTTTGTTATGTTTGGGGGGCCCCACTGGTTGTTGAAATGGCTGAATTCAGTTATTCAAAGTTGGCGTAGGAAATTTATATAAATATGTAAATATTTTATTAAATTTTCTGCTTTGGTATTCTAAGTATTTTCCTATAAATAGGGTGCTTATGTTAGAATTAAAAATCACATCAGAAACTGAAGTTTTTTCTCTCTATATTATCGAGCATATTTTTGTGAGTATTTAGATATCTTGAGTGTTGCTATACGGTGCAAGTTCCTTCAACGTTATATCCGATATTTCAGTCAGAAGTACTGCTCTTTGAGGTAAGGGATAGTAAGGGATTGTAAGGGTTTTTATATTTTTCAGTTTTGTAATTTTTCTGACTCTCAAAAATTCTAAAAAAATTTTAAATGATAATTTGATGAGTTTTCTAGATTGTGTCCAAAAATAGCTATTTTTGGTTGTGTAGATTAGAAGTTATGAATTTTATGGGAAATTACTATTTTAAAAGTAAACTCTTATAACTCCTTGTGGTTAACTCCAAAATTGGTGAAATTTTTATTGAGAGTACATATATATAACAGAAGTATACTCTGTAAATTTCATAATTTTTGGACAAAAGTATACTTTATGATAAATGTCTAAATATTCGATAGTTTTGGCCATATAAAAAATAGTAAATGAATTTTAAAAATTCTGAGAAAAATATATGTTCAATATGGGACTATATTCTGCTAAATCCTAGAATTTTTTTTTTTTGGGACTGATTTGATATTTTTCATGAAAATAGACTAGTTATGAGTAAATGAATTAAATATGTTATGTGAAATAAGAAAATTGAAAAATAGGATTTTATGGCTTGAGAATCCTATATAAAGTATATGCAGATTTTTTATGAGGGTTTTGGTTATTGGTGATGAAATCTTATGAGTTTGGCATTTTAGGATGATTAAATGCATTAATTAGTAAAGTGTAAACAATTAAAATAAATTATTTATAAGTTTAAGAAATGATTAAAATATTGTTGTAATATTAATAATATTAGATTATGATATTATTAAGTGATTTATAACATTTGAATTAAGATGTTATAAATATTGATATGGATTTTATTGTGAAACTTTATCTTTTCGTGTCGGGGTTACTATTCACGTATACGGCACTATTCATATATACGGCACTATTCATGTATATGGCATTATTTACGTATACGGTACTATGTATGAATACGAGTTATTATTCATAAGTTACTATTCACGAGTTATTATTCACGAGTTACTATTCACGACAAAATTGGTTTCTTTTTCTGACTAAATTATCGTTGATTTATGAATCTTACTCTTGAAATTAAATCCATGTTTTGATTATATTATTTTGATTATCATATATAATATTTTTATAATCTTGGTGATGAAATTTCTCTTTGACTTGAGTGTAAAGATGGGTAGATTATTGGTATGATAGTGACTATGGGTTCTCTTTGGCCAGTAGTGTAAAGATGAATTGTTGACTGGTATGATCATTACCATTGAATTTATAATTAAATATCTTTAGGTTAAGTGCAAAGGTGAATTGATTTACATGGTTATAATTATTGTTTATATAAAATTTGAAATATATTTCTTTGAAATATTAATAATTTTGGCCTGTAGTGCAAAGATGACCTATTATTGAATATCTTTGGCCTGTAGTGCAAAGATGAACTGTTGTTGAATATCTTTAGCCCGTAGTGCAAAGATGACCTGTTGATAAATATCTTTGGCCTGTAGTGCAAAGATGAATTTATTAGTATGATTACGAATAGGAACTGTAATTTGGTATAACCATGATCTTTGATGTTTCAGGTAAAAACATGTGATGAAAATTTATCTTCATCCTGGGTGCGAAGAGGAATTTAGAACCACAATTAGGATTATGAGTTATTCACATGATTGTGGACATGAACTGTTGATTGATGTTACAGGAATAAAATATTATTGGTAGACTTTTAACATGGAGAAGATAATAGACTTTATGGTCTATTTGACTCTTCTAATGGATTGTCCGTTCCGCTGCAACTATGGTTGAAAAGTTTTATCTTCTATCATATGTTCTAAATCTCTGATTCATTACTGAGGAAGGCTATTGATAATTTAATTATCTTTAGTCATGATATTCTTTACTGGGCTAATTGTGCTCACCCTTTTATTTCACAATTCTTTTCAGGTGATAAGAGTGTAGCTGGGTCGAGCGGGGATAACAGGGGAATAGAACGGTGGTCTATAGCTGTTGAGGTTCTCCCTAAAGAGTATGGAAATAATTTTATTGAGAACTTTAGATAAGTGCGTTGTATTTTATTCGTCATTTAATAGTTATATTTGGTGAATCAAAAAGGGTGAGGCGAACCCAACATTGGAAGGGTGTTTTGCCACTATCACACAAGATGTCTAATGACATACAACCTCGTGTTATCATAAGACAGGGTTGTGCACATCCACTTGTTGAGAATATCTATGAGCACTACTTATATAATCTTGGAGTTTGGTTGAAATATAATTTTCAATTGCAGACAGTGGAGATAGTTATATGTCAAGAGAAGACTCACCTTTGGAATGAACATGATAGTAATCTTCTCATTTTTCTTTGGGGTCTATTGGGTCAACCAAGGATATTTCTCCAGTCATATGATATCTATTATAACTTAGATGCATGGCCTCCCATGTATAAAGGTTTCTTTGAGCATTTTCTAAAAATTTTAATTTCTAAAATAGTTATTGACTGTACCTTTATGTAAGGTTCCATTGTGACGTGCTATCCAAGGTTGGGATAAGAGTCACAGTTGGTATATATTTGTATTTAAACTCACAGTATATGTGTTGTCGTATTTTGCATGACAATTGTAATAATAAAGTTATAGTTGTTTTCTGTACCATGTATTTGGCGACTCAGAATGGGTTGGGTGGAATAGACCTATTTTGGGGGCTTTACAACATTCTTGTACTTTCGTCTTTATATTCATCAGCTTCGGGTCTGTAGCTTGAGTAGCCTTTACTTTATCGATTAAAGTCGGTTCTACGCGTATATTTGACATCATCACGTGGGTCCCTAAAGTCTTTAACTATATCTCTATCATTTGTAAATTATACGAAATGGGTCTTCGTGTTAAAAGCATCGCCCTCGTAACCGCATACAATCTTCTACTCAACATGCCAGCTACTACGTTCATTTTTTCCCAGGATGGTATGGTCAGAACAGGTGCCGAAATAAGTCTCCTCTTGAGTTCTTGGACGCCCTTCTCACATTCCTCGCTTCATTCGAATTTTGTATCTTTTTGAGTCAGCTGAGTTAATAGAGTAGCGATTCAAGAAAATCCTTCCACAAATCTCCGATAGTAACCAGCTAGGCCTAGAAAGCTACGTATTTCGATTACTGACTTAGGTTGCTCTCAACTGTGACTCATATCCCAATCTTGGATAGCACGTCACAATGGAACCTATCAGTTTACCACCGTACGAATATGGCGTCTCCTATGGAGAGTCAGCCTTCGGTGCTTTCCACAAAGGAAGTCACCAGCGAGAGGCTCGGGTACCAACTCTTGTAGTTGGATTTTTAACTCCTGAAGTTCAATAGGAGCCATTTGATATGGGGTTTTAGAAATGGGTTTTGTACCGGGTTCAAAGTCGATACAAAATTCAATATCACGCTCTGGGGGTAAGCCAGGAAGTTCTTCAGGAAATACGTCAGGAAATTCACTAACAACATAAATATCATTCAAATCTGACGTATTTTTGTTTAGATCCATAACATGAGCTAAGAAAGTTTGACATCCGTTTTTTAATAAACGAATGGCTTTATGGCTTGATATAACAGTGATTGGCTTTAGTGGTTTAGTTGCTTAAACTCATATAACAGGTTTGTTAGGAATATGAGAACTAACAACTTTACGAAAATAATTAATTTTAGCATAATGAATAATTAACCAGTCGATTCCTAAAATCACATCAAAGACAAGTATCTTTAAAGAGATAAGATCAATAAGTAATGTGATGGCGCCAACTTGGATCAAGCAAAATTTATAAATAGTGGATATAATGAAAGTTTCTCCTAACGGAGTCTCAAAAGATAGGTCAAAGCCTAATTTCTCCGGAGTCAAGTTCAAACGTTGAGCACAAGCAGGAGAGATAAAAGAATGGGTAGAATCGGTATCTAATAAGGTATAAATTTCACAAGAATTTATGATTAACTAACCCGTGATAACTTCGTTTGGGTCCTCGTCGCGAAAAACGCTCTCCCTAAAACTACCAACTTTGTTTTGTCCGTATATGCCTTTGGTGCCACCATCCCAGCTGGACTTGATTTTGCTACAGGATAAAATCGAGCTATGTGACCGTCTTTTCCACAATTAAAACATACCTTGGAAGGCTGTGGACAGTTTGGACTTATATGTCCCTCCTCTCTGTATCTGTAGCATCTAACTGGCAGTCATTCACCTCCCCTAAAATTTGTTGTTGCTACTACTGCCAACGTCTTCCCGTCATCGTTAAATCTTCTCTTCTTAAAATTTTTACTTGAATAATTCTTCTATTATCTTGACCATGATTACCACCGAAGTGGTTACCATTTCTAGCATGATAATTTCCTCCATGATGGTTATCATTGTTCTGATGGCCGTTGCCACCGGTACGATTATTATCGTGTTATTGGTCATTCTCTTTTGGTTGAGCTGACTCATAATCCTGCTCCAATAACTAAGCCATGTTCACTACATCTGAATACAAACACAGTTTGTGAGAAATGAGGTATTGACGTATTTCGGGTTTCAAACCTCTTAGAAACATTCGCGTCATTTGCTCTTCATTATCTACCAAGTGGGATGCAAACTGAGATAACTCCGCAAACTTGGCTTCGTATTGCAACACAGTCATATTATTCTGCTTCAGTTTGATAAACTCCACCTCCTTCATGTGACGAATACTTTCCGGAAAGTACTTGACGTTAAATAATTCTTAGAACTTCTCCCAAGACATCTTCAGAGCGGCAGGCTGAGTACGCTTTACGGATTTTCACCAGTAATTTGCCTCTCCTCGCAATATGAAGGTGGCGAAGGGAACCTTTTGCTCCTCTGAGCATCCCAAGACATCAAATATCTTGGTGATCTGTTTTAACCATATCTCTGCCGTAAGTGATTTTGGCTTTCCCAAAAACTCCGGTGGTCCCAGCTCCTTGAACTGCTTAGCGGTGACCATCCGTGAGTTGACAGTGTTTCCACCTATATTTTGAACAGTAGTCTCTCTTGTTTGGTTTTGTATGAATTCTATAAAGTTCCTAAACATACCATCGTTCGTCATTTGGTCGGTGTTGTTATTTACAGGACGATTATTGCCTTCCTGATGCACCTTATCTTGGTTGTTGATTGTCGGTGTTTCAACGGTCTCATGTGCTCCATTGCTCACCTCAATATTTTCAGATGTCATTCTCAAATACTGTCACAAAACAAGGGTTAATTGACATGCCACATATTATCCCTATATTCTGACCAACCAATTAAATAACAAATAAGCTTAGGTAGGACACACTAGTGAAGGATTTACTCGTCTCTCCCCTCTTAGTTCTATTTCCCGATCTCCGCCAGAGACCATATCCCTAAGCTCTGATACCAACTGTGATACCCCCAAAATAGGTATACATCACCCATTCTGAGTCGCCAAATACATGGTACAGAAAATAACTACAACTTCATTATTACAATTGTCGTGCAAAATACGACAACACATATGCTGTGAGTTTAAATATAAATATTGTCTTCTAGACAATATTCACACTCAAAAAAGTCCTCATTACAATTATTGATACACTATTTTAGAAAATAGTGAGGACTACTAAAACAACTGCTTTGAAACATCACTCCACACCCCGACTAGTTTCCGTTATATTCTCGCATCCTGAGAAGAAAAATGGAACAAAAAGGAAAAGGGTGAGCTCAACTAGCCCAGTAAAGAATATTATGACTAAGATAATGTAAAACAAATTATCCTTAGTCTTCAACAGGGAAAAATCTGATATAATACAATAGACAACAAGTTTTAGATCAACAACTGCAGTGGAAACAACAATTCATTAGAAGAGTTAAGTAGAGAATGAAGTCTACTATCTTCTATGATTTAAAAGTCCATCATCAATATTTTATCCTTGTAACATCAATCAATATACATCTTGAATCAAATATTCATCTTTGCACTACGGGCCAAAGATATTCATTTGTATCACCAGTTGGTCATGTTCATCTCAACACCTGTCCATCTTTGAACTACGGGCCAAAGATATTCATCAGGTAATCATTCATCTTTGCACTACAAGCTAAAGATATTCATCAAGTATCACCATTTAAGACTGAGGATGGTGAAAAATATTTTCAAGAATTAATCCAGTGAGATAAAAGACACGATTAGGACTGAGGATGATAAAAAATATTTTAAAGAAAACGAATCCAGTGAGACAAAAGATCAAAGATTAGGGATTCGTACTTCAGTTTATCCAAGTTCAAAAATACTCCATAATAAATCATAGTGGAGTAAAATTCATGAATGAAGATCAAAACATGGATACAATCAAAGATAGTAACCATAATAAACTTCTTGGACAAAGAAGAGAGAATTCTATTTTTCTGTTAATAGTGTCGTATTCGTGAATAGTGTCGTATACGTGAATAGTGTCGTATACGTGAATAGTAACCCTGACACGAAAAGGTTGAAATTCCACAAGAAAAATCATACTTCGTGAATAGTACCGTATTCGTGAGTAGTGTCGTATACGTGAATAGTGTCGTATACGTGAATAGTAACCTCGACATGAAATGGTAAAATTTTTATAATAAAATTCATACCAACATTTCGGTATAATGATATAGAAAGAATAATATTATTTACGAAAAAAATAACATCTCTTACCTCAAAAGAACAGTACTTGTGACTAGAATATCGGATATGATGCTGAAGGAAACTTGCACTGAATAACAACTCTCAAAGTATCTAAATACTCACAAAAATACGCTCGATATAATAGAGAGAGAACACTTCAGATTCTGGTGTGATTTTCAATTCTAACTAAGCACCATATTTATAGAAAAATGCTAGAACGTCAAAGCAGACTAACCTGCTACCTGATGGCTTTACTTGCTACTATTCATGCACACCACTTTTGAAATAAAATTTTAGCACATTTCTCATCAACCAAAAGTGGGGTCCACCCATATATTTAATAAAAATATTTATTTTTGTAACTTCAATAATTCATAATAAATAGTCCTTTTATCAGAAAAATTCGAATCTCATGTCTATTCCACAGAAAATTTAATTCTCTACAACTTTGTAGAAGAAAGTTTTTCCAAATTCCAAACAAAAAATGTCTGAAATCCACATACGGATGATTTTTAATACATCTATTCTGACAAAATACTGATAAAACACCCCCATTCTAATAAAATACTAATAAAATACCTCAGCATTAATTCCTTTATTTATATCCATATAAAATAAATATTTTCTTATCATATAAATCAATAATTAATTATTCACAAATAATATTACAGAATCACAATTATGACAACCAGGTCGTTCCCAAGAAAGATGGGGCTTTCCGATAAGGATTTCTCGTAACTGACGCACAATTAGGTGACCAAACCCCTTTCCTAGACAGAACTTTCTTAGACATTGCCAATAATACTATCTAATAATATTATTCAAATAATATGAATTATTGATATGATAATGGAAAATATTGTGCAATGATAATTATTGAAACAACAATAATATAAAATATTAACGTAGCAATTATTGAACTAATAAAATAAAATATTGAACAGTAATTATTGTAATAATTATTGAGTAGTGCCTTCTTACGTAAGAATAAATAATTCAAAAATATTGTGCAATACCGTGTGCTACTGTGCAACCACGCGTATTACTGTATTTTAACCACCAGGTATTCCAACATTGTTAGCAGTAACAACTACGCCGTTATTTATAAAAACTCAAACTTTTCGTTTTCTTCATCCGATCATTTTCTGTTATAGAGCCCACCAATGATTGCGCTGTCGTACGAATATTCTCCGACAATAAGAATATTTCACGACCAAACGAATATTGCCCAACAAAAATGAATATTTTATAACTACTTGCTTACTTTGCAAAATTTGCACATTTCACCCACAACTAACCACATTATATCAAATTAATACCTTAGTATTTCAAAATAATGAATAGAGAAAATTTAATTTTATTTATAAAAAGTTGGGGTCTTACAGAAGAAGCTAAGGAAAGTACTACATGTCTACTGAAAACACCTTTTCAGGTGTTAGGTGAGATAGTAGTCTGTTGTGTCAGTGGGTCAGTCGGCTGAACAGAAAATTTCCAGGAAGTCACCATCGCTGCTCAGAAATGTCTGATGCATTTAATGCTTCAACGGATGCCTTCAAACGAACATATTTCAATGGCTCCTATATATATATATCAGACACAGATGCAAGGAAGTAAGCAAGTACACAACAAAAGCTGAAGAACACTCAACGCTCAACTCTACGATGTAGAAAGAAAGCTTGCTCAGCTACTCAGTTCTTTCGAACATATGCTTAACATCAACTGTGTAGCACAACTCAAGAACTCAACTCTCATCAAGTGTATTCCAAGTCTGCTGGACTTGAAGAGTGCTAAGTGAACTAAGAAGTTTCAAGTCTGTTGGACTTGAAAAGTTCTAAGTGAACTAAGAAGTTCCAAGACTACTAGTCTTGAAGGAATCTGAGTGATTCAAAGATTGTAAAGGAATCCTTAGAGAATTTCCTACGCGAGGAGTAGAAGAGTGGACTAGGAGCCTTGAGTTCTCTGAAACACTTAAAATCACTGTGTCTTTTATATTCTTGCTATAACTGTTATATCTGTCATAACTGTTTATTACCTATTAACTTAGTTTATCTTAAAGCGAAACAAATAAATCATATACTGTTGTGGTTAATTTATTAGAAAATCTGACAAAGTATTTTGAAAAAGAAAATTTTAAAGTATCTATTCAACCCCCCTTCTAGGTAACTATTGTGCCTCTGGGAACTAACAATTGGTATCCAAGCAAGTTCTCTCAATCAGCCTGCAAAGCTTGAGTAGATTCAATGGCACATATGATAAGCAAATCCAAGACTGGAGGAGGCAGCAAGCCACCAATGTCCAACAAAGATAAATTTTCCAACTGAAAAGTTCGTATGCAAGCCTACATGGACTCAATAGATGAAGAGCTATTTGAAACTATTATGAATAGGCCCTACATTCCAACAAAGCTTGCACCAACTCCAGACGATCCATGCAGAGTTCAAATCAAGGTCAAAACAGAATGAACTGAAAAGGAGAAGAAAGCTGTCCAACTAGACAAAAAGCCCAAGAACATTTTGTTCCAGTCTTTAGAAGATGATTTGTTTGAGAATGTGGTCAACAGCAAAACTGCCAAGGAAGTTTGGGAAGCATTGCTCATTATACAAGAAGAAACTAAAGAAGTCAAAGAAAACAAGCAATCTCTTCTGACTCAACAATATGAAATGTTCGCCCATGTTCCAGGAGAGAACCTCACTTCCACTTATGAAAGATTCAATGTTCTGCTCAACTCTCTTCGAGCTTTTGGAAAGATCTATCCAAATAAAGATCTGATCATAAAATTCATTAGAGCTTTACCAAGAAAGTGGGATGCCAAAACCACTGCCATCAGAGAATCAAAGAATCTCCATGAAATGTCTGTTCAAAAACTCTATGGCAACCTTCTTACCTACGAGCTGGAGCTGACCCAAAGGGTATAGATTCTATCTGAAGGAAGAAAGAAGGAAAAAGGAGTTGCTCTCAAAGCAACAAAAACCATCTCCAAAGCTCATGCTAAAAATGATTCTAACTCTGAGGAAGATGATGATGAGGATATTGCAATACTAGTAAGAAGACTCAAAAGGTTCATGCGTAATGGCCAGGAGCAGATCAATGACCTATGTTACAACTGCAAGAAGCCTGACCATTTTATTACAAACTGCAACAAACCTCTTAGAGAAGAGCTCAAGAGGAGAACAAATCCAAAGAAGGAGTTCAAAGGAAACAAAAGGCTCCAAAAGAAAGACAAAGGTCTTGTAGCCGGAGGATCATGGAGTGACTCAAACAACGACACAACTCTTGAGTATGGAGATGATGAAGATCCTCAAGTAGCAAATCTATGTCTAATGGCCAAAAATACAAAGGATAAGAAAAGCACTGACCATCATGAAGTAAGTATTGATGAGGTATTCGACTTTAACTCTCCTGATGTAGATATTGATGATTTAAGAATTGCACTACATGGCATAATAATTGATCTGCATCAATACATGAAATGGTTCATATTTCTGTCTAAAGATTATTCTCTTCTTCAAAAAGAGAAAGAGAAAGTTCAAGAAGAACTGGAAATAGCTCTTCTAAGTGCCAACTCTCTCTAAATTTGAGGCTGAGAATAAACTCTTAAGACAGACCAATGAACTTAATGCACAAAGAGAGTCAAATCTAACCTCTAAAATTAAGGAACTAGAAAAGACAATCTTAATGTGGAATAGATCCTCTTCATCCATGGACTCCCTGATCTCCAGTTAGAGAATTGATTCTGATAGAATATGTTTAGGTTTTGGGGAATCTACCTCAGTACCATATATGGAAAAGCCAAAGGAAACTAACATTAGTAGTGCTTTAAATTTCAATAGAGGCATTACATGTGTGAAATCCTCACAGAAGGAAGAACCAGTCCATTGATCCAATCCATGTTCCAAGACATAACGGATCCCATACTGGCCTAGGGTTCAGAAAAGAGAAGAGTAACTTAGTCACTACTCTTTAACCTCGAAAAATCGTAGAGTCGAGTAAAATCAACTCCACGAACCAACCAGGAAGGAATAGTAGAGTTAAGTTTCACTCTTCACAAATTATGAATCACAAGGATACATGAAAACAGAAGAATCAGTATAAAGAAAAGACTACCAAGAATCCATATAAGTTCAAATGGAGAAAAAATCCACACACACACACACACTCAAGCATGCATCATGCTAGATATTTTGTATGTGATAGATATGGTCATAAGACTACATTATGTTACAATAATCCTCTGCATGTTAAACCCAAAGTCAAGCAGATTTGGGTTCCCAAGGGTACTAACAAGGTAGGACCCATGTAAGTAGGGGTACCAAAATGTGAGTTTAACCTCATTACAGGAACAAAGCTCCACTTGGTATCTGGACAGTGGATGCTCACGACACATGATTGGGAACAAAGATCTCTTGTCTAACTTTACAGAAAAGGAAGGTCCAATAGTCATCTTTGGAGACAATGGCTCTGGCAAGACAAAAGGATATGGCTCATCTAGAAATGGTGTAGTGTCCTTTAGTAAAGTAGCCTATGTAGAAGGGCTGAAGCACAATCTCTTGAGCATAAGTCAACTATGCAACAAGGGTCATCCAGTCACCTTCTTCAACAATCAGTGTCAAGTCAGAGATCTGGAGACCTCCTCTATAAAGTTGACCAGAACAAGAGAAGGGAACGTCTATACTGTTAATCTTGGTCAACTGAGTTCTAAATAGACAATATGTATTCTTGCTAAAGCCTCTGAAGAAATGAGTTGGCTATGGCATAGAAGGTTATGTATCTCATCTCAACTTCAAGAGTATGTCAAAACTGGACTCTAAAGATCTAGTGGTAGGTTTACCCAAGATCAACTTCGTCAAAGAAAGGCCATGCAACGCTTGTTAGCTTAGAAAGTAGACTAGGAGCTCCTTCAAAGGCAAGACGATCATCTCAATTGATAAGCCCCTACAATTACTTCACATGGATCTATTTGGGCCAATTTTAACTACAAGCCTTGGAGGGAAGGGATACTCATTGGTCGTAGTGGATGACTACACCTGATTTACATGGGTGTTCTTCCTAAACTCTAAAGAGGAAACAAGCTCTCAAATCATCAAGATGTTCAAGCTGGTGATGAATGAAAAAGGAGAAAAGATTAAGGCTATAAGGAGTGATCATAGAAGAGAATTCGACTTCTCTGAGATGGATCAGTTTTGCACAGACAATGGCATAAGCCACAACTTCTCAACTCCACGAATTCCTCAGCAAAATGGAGTAGCTGAAAGAAAGAACAGAACGCTGATTGAAGCTGGAAGGACTCTACTAGCAGCAGCTCGTTTGGCTGAATACTTTTGGGCAGAAGCTGTCAACACTGCGTGCTACACTCAGAATAGGTCTCTTGTTAACTCTACATTAAAGAAGACTCCCTACGAGCTTTGGAGAGGAAGAAAGCCAAATGTCAGTTATTTCCATGTGTTCGGCTGTACATGCTACATTCTCAACACCACGATCGCAGTCCCAGAAGATGAAATCGTCGAGCCTGAAGAAGAGATCGTAGAGAGAGCTACACTAGACGACGAACCTCTACATCAAGAGGCAGAGGTTGATCTTGAAGAATTCAGATAAAAAGGCACCAGAACAGATGTTCCAACAGGGAATAGATGGGCAAGAGATCACACTCAAGACCTGATCATTGGAGATCCAAAATACAAAAGTCAAGACGAGATCTGCCACCCAGAATGAGTGTTTCTATCTGAGCTTTTTGTCCCAAATGGAACCTAAGAAGATAGAAGAGGCTATGGAAGATTCAAGTTGGATAGAAGTCATGCAAGAGGAACTAAATCAGTTTGAAAGAAGTAAAGTTTGTGTTAGGTTTGTAATATTCATGAACGCAATCAAATTGCACATAATAAGCGAAAACGTGATAAAATAGAGTTTTAAAATTTTACAAACCATAAACTCGGATCATCCTTTATGCACAATTAATAATTAAATAAAAGATAAAGAATAAGAATCATACTCTTGAAGATTCGAGCTTCCTCAGGTAGAAGTTCACCTCCAAATCCTTTTCGCGTTCAACTTGAATTCACCGGGTTTGGTTCCTTCCTTTGATTAACGTTAGCCACCCAAGTGTTTGGTCTCTAGAGGTGATCCACCAAGGAAGAACAATAATTCAAGAAGATGAGTATTTGGCAAAACCCAAGTTTTTCTATCTCTCATAGAAAAAGGGTGTACTCTTCCAACTATTGAAATTACGTATTCACATGTTTCAGTCAACCAACCTCACCCATAATAAGACTCCTCTTATTTATAGATGTGGGCAACCCTCCTTAACAATTAATGAATTTGATTTTATTTTAATTAATTAAACTCTTTTAATTAATTAGCCTCATAATCTTATTAGGATATATGAGAGTACTTTTATTAATTAATTCCTAAACTCCTTAAGGAATTAAATAATAATAATAGTAACAATAATAATAAGACTCCACTTATTAATTTATATTTAATATTTCCAAAATATTAAATAATAAATATTAAGCTCTTTAATTTATTCTATCACCATAGATTAAATTAAATATACTTAATTTATTATTACGATTATGCCATTTACTTCTTAAAAAATTATTCTTCCTTTTATGGTGTGACCCTTTAGGTTCTCCATATTAAACCGGTTGTGAATAAATTAATTAGAACAATTCTAATCTTATTTAAATAAATAAATTAAAATATTAATTTATTTAAATAAATAATATTTATTCTACAATATGGATAAGCCTCCCTAGCGATTAACGACTTTCTAGATAATATAGATTTCAACATTAATCATAAAAGAATATTTGAGTAAATAGTTACCGTACAATTCAATCCTTCCACCATACAATGTCCCAATTAAATATAAGATATGGAATTACTGTCAAGTTTTATTTTATTAATTATATGTATTTCGATTCTTAAATGCACAACTCCAAATAATGTAAATTAGAAACTCCTTTCTAATTTCATTCTGCCTTGGCCAAGGACTACTGGGTTGTCATTTATCGAATCACATAGGACATTTCTCTTCTTTTACTAGAAGTGATAGATTCTTTATTAATCATACATTATCTCCATGTATAACTTACTATATCCAATCATACCCTTTGATATACATTAAGGGTCTTAAGGAATAAGTCAAAGTATAACTCATCATACACAAGATAATATGATGATCTCAAGTCCAAGGATCACTTGTACTACTATCACTACAGGAATTCCTATTGACAGGCAAGTAAAACTCCATTAAATATTCCTTAGCGAGCCACGTTCAGTGAACTTATTCTCCAATAAGCACCTACATACTTGCTTTAGTGTCTTCACACAAATGATCATGAGATCAATCATCCTCATCCAATGAGCAAGCTACGTATGTACCAATCTATTCGGATTCACTAATCTCCAATTTAGTAATCCAACGATTGGGAACTATATTAGTTTTAAGCTTTCTAAGAATTTAAATCTCATTAGAATGATCATCATCATTATTCTAAAAGCTTTGCTTAAAACTATGGGTCTATCACATATTATAAAATAGCATCATGCAGATAATTAAAAGCCTTTAATAAATTAATACTTTTTATTAATAAATGAATAAGATTGTTACAAAGTATATGCTTTATCATCAAACATGATTGGCTTGTGTGCATACTACTTTCAGTTTGGAGATTAGTTCCTAGACCAAGAAATCACCCAGTTATTGGCACAAAATGGGTCTTCAAAAATAAAATGGATGAAGATTGGGTAATAACAAGGAACAAGGCAAGACTAGTGGCCAAAGGTTATTCTTAAGAAGAAGGCATCGACTACAACGAGACCTTCACACCTGTTGCCAGACTAGAAGTAATAAGGATATTCTTTGTCTTTGCTGCTCACATGAAGTTCAAAGTCTTCCAGATGGATCTCAAGAGTGCATTTCTGAATGGTGAACTTCAAGAAGAAGTATATGTGGAGCAACCTCCAGGTTTCATCAATCCAACTCTCTCTAATTATGTCTATAGATTAGACAAAATCTTATATGGACTTAAACAAGCACCTAGAGTATGGTATGAAACACTAACTAACTTTTTTTTTTATTAAAAATGGTTTTACTAGAGGTAGAGTAGATACCACATTATTTTTTAGGAAGCATAAAAATAAAGTCTTATTAGTTCAGATATATGTAGATGATATTATCTTTGGTTCTACGGATGAAAATCTGTGCAAGAGATTTGCCAAGCTTATGCAGAGCAAGTTCGAAATGAGTATGATGGGTGAGCTGAATTTCTTCCTTGGACTACAAGTGAAGCAGACTAATGAAGGTATCTTCATTAACCAAGCCAAATACATTAAAGACTTACTTAAGAAGTATGACATGGAATCAACATCTCCCATGAAAACACCAATTGCCCCAGCAACTAAGCTTGACAAAGATGAGAAAGGTAAATATATTGATATTACTCAATACAGAGGTATGATAGGCTCTCTTCTTTATCTAACTGCCAGTAGACCAGACATAATGTTTACAACATGTATATGTGCTAGATTTCAAGCTAATCCTAAGGAATCATATACATGTATATATGCTAGATTTCAACACTTAACTTCTATAAAAAGAATTTTCATGTATCTCAAAGGCACACCTTACTTGGGACTTTGGTATCCCAAGGAGTTCTCCTTTAAACTGACAGGATATACAGATGCTAATTTTGCAGGCTGCAAGATCGATAGAAAAAGTACCATGGTGCTTGTCAGTTGCTAGAAAACAGACTTGTGTCCTGGTTTAGCAAGAAGCAAAACTCAATATCTACCTCAACAGTAGAAGCTGAATACATTGATGCTGGCAACTGCTGTGCTCAAATCTTATGGATGAAAAACCAGCTAGCAGACTATGGGTTTGATTTCAAGTCTATACCTATTCATTGTGATAACACAAGTGCCATAGCAATAACATACAATCCTGTCATGCATTCTAGGACTAATCATATAGAGATAAGATTGAAAGTAATATGCACACAAGCCAAGCATATATGATGATAAAGCATATACTTTGTAACAATCTTATTCATTTATTAATAAAAAGTATTTATTTATTAAATGCTTTTAATTATCTACATGATGCTGTTTTATAATATGTGATAAACCCATAGTTTTAAGCAATGATTTTAGAATAATGATGATGATCATTCTAATGAGATCTAAATTCTTAGAAAGCTTAAAACTAAAATAGTTCCCAATCGTTGGATTACTAAATTGGAGATTAGTGAATCCAGATAGATTGGTACATACGTTGCTTGCTCATTGGATGAGGATGATTGATCTCATAATCATTTGTGTGGAGACACTAAAGCAAGTATGTAGGTGCTTATTAGAGAATAAGTTCACTGAACGTGGCTCGCTAAGGAATACCTAATGGAGTTTTACTTGCCTGTCAATAGGAATTCCTGTAGTGATAGTAGTACAAGTGATCCTTGGACTTGAGATCATCATAGTATCTTGTGTATGATGAGTTATACTTTGACTTATTCCTTAAGACCCTTAGGGTATATCAAAGGGTATGCTTGGGTATAATAAGTTGTACATGGAGATAATGTATGATCAATAAAGAATCTACCGCTTCTAGTAAAAGAAGAGAAATGTCCTATGTGATTCGATAAATGACAACTCAGTAGTCCTTGGCCAAGGCAGAATGAAATTAGAAAGGAGTTTCTAATTTGTATTATTTGGAGTTGTGCATTTAAGAGTCGAAATACATATAATTAAATAAAATAAGACTTGACAGTAATTTCATGTCTTATATTTAATTGGGACATTGTATGGTGGAAGGATTGAAATGTACGGTAACTATTTACTCAAAGGTTCTTTTATGATTAATGTTAAAATCTATATTATCTGAAAAGTCGTTGATCGCTAGGGAGGCTTATCCCTATTGTAGAATAAATATTATTTATTTAAATAAATTAATATTTTAATTTATTTATTTAAATAAGATTAGAATTGTTCTAATTGATTTATTCACAACCGGTTTAATATGGAGAACCTAAAGGGTCACACCATAAAAGGAAGAATAATTATTTAAGAAGTTAATGGCACAATCGTAATAATAAGTTAAGTATATTTAATTTAATCTATGGTAATAGAATAAATTAAATAGCTTAATATTTATTATTTAATATTTTAGAAATATTAAATATAAAGTAATAAGAGGAGTCTTATTATTATTATTACTATTATTATTATTTAATTTCTAAAGGAGTTTGGGAATTAATTAATAAAAGTACTCTCAAATATCCTAATAGGATTAGGAGGCAAATTAATTAAAAGAGTTTAATTAATTATCCCTAATAAGATTAGGGAGCTTAATTAATTAAAAGAATTTAATTAATTAAAATAAAACCTAATTCCTTAATTGTTAAGGAGGGTTGCCCACATCTATAAATAAGAGGAGTCTTATTATGGGTGAGTGGGTTGTTGACTTTTACAACATACGTAATTCCAATAGTTGGGAGAGTACGCCTTTTCTATAGAGATTGAAAACTAGGGTTTTGCCAAATACCCATCTTCTTGAATTCTTCTTCTTCCTTGGTGGATCACCTCTAGAGGCCAAACACTTGGGTGGCTAACGTTGATCAAAGGAAGGAACCAAACCCGGTGGATTCAAGTTGAACACGAAAAGGATTGGAGGTGAACTTGTACCTGAGGAAGCTCGGATCTTCAAGGGTATGATTCTCGTTCTTTATCTTTTCGTTTAATTAATAATTGTGCATAAAGGGTGATCCGGGTTTGTGGTTTGTAAAAAATTTAAAACTCTGATTTTACACGTTTCCACTTATTTTTGCAATTTGATTGCGTTCATGAATATTACAAACCTAACGGTGGCATCAGAGCCAAACTTTTATGCAAATTATTAATTATTCAAATTTGATATGTATATTGATATGTGTTTAGAACAATTTAATTGGGCATTATTTTGTTGTATAAAATTTATTTAAAAAAAAAAAAGCCGATATATTTTTTCTCCCGAAAATCTGTTATATTGCGGACTGTTGAAAAGAAAGAATGATTCACAGATTTTCGTGATTCAATGTGATTCGCAACCACCTGCTTTATTCAAAGTTAACAAGTTATTATATTATATATATGATATATATTACTTCCATGTTAACAGGTTATCAAATATATATAATATATAAAATGATTATCTTATAATCATTTAACTTTTTTCAAGTTGGTGGGTAGCTACGCAGATTTTTTTTTTCAACAACATGGATTCAAGTGATTACTTAGTATAATATATATATAATATATTATTTTTAATAATTTTATAATTAAAATAAAATTTTATTTTAATTTTAAAATAAACGGTTTATTTTAATCTTAAAATTAAGAGTTTATTTTAATTTTAAAATTAAATTTCATGCTAACTAATTAGAGTTGAAATTTGATTCCATGCTAACTAATTAGAGTTGAAATTGGATTCCATGTTTCCTTAAATAAAATGGTTTATTTAGATATGAAATAAGATTTCATATTATTCAAAATAAAAGAGTTTATTTGTGAATAGGAAAAAGAATCAGTCTTTCCATAAATAAAGAAGTTTATTTAGATATGAAATAAGATTTCATATTATTCAAAATAAAGGAGTTTATTTGTGAATAGGAAAGAAAATTCGTATTTCCTTTAATAAAAAAAAGTTTTTTTTACATGGAATTGGATTCCATAATTAATTAAAATAAAGGAGTTTATTTTGATTAAAGATTTTGATTAAAATAAAATAGTTTATTTTATTCAAAATTGGATAAATTAAAATAAAATAATTTTATTTTGATTTAAATTTGGATTAAAATAAAGGAGTTTATTTTGATTCAAAATTAGATTTTATACTAACTAAATTTGCCCATCAAATGATATCAATATATATATTGAATGTTTATTATTCATGAGATGAATATTATTTATTGATGCATATGGTGATGTGTATGATAATAAATGGGATTGATTATGAACTATTGACCAATGTGATTGAATTTTATTTTAGTTGGATGCATGAATGTATGGGTTTTATTAAATGGGGTCTGCGTACCTCGTCTTCTCTAATTTTTCTTAATGTAAATTCTATCTTCCTCCTATGTACTTCCCCTTGACTGCTGATCAAGGTCTCTATTTATTTTAAATAGTTTTGTAATAGGAATAGTTAGAATTAAATTTTGAAGAATTGGAGATCAAGGAGCAAGGAGCGCGTGAAGACCCGTTTGTAATGGAGCGCGGGTTTAAATGTAATAGTTATATTTAAATATTAATTCTTGCACCCCTAGGGTTTGACCTTTTGGTTCACTTGGTGGCTCTAGTGAACCAAACTAGAATAAAAGTCCATAATCAATCCGGGTAGAATATAGTATTCTATATGTGCATGCTTATACTATATATATTATATTATGTAAACATGCTTCGCATGTTCATTAATATGACGCGTATTTTATATATATATATGTGCATGCGCGCTAAACAAGATGAGACAAATTAATAACAAACCCCTCAAATTTTTTTTATATTAAGTCCTAAGCATTCAAAGATATTTGGAATATCGAACGTCGCCTTCTAGTATGATAAAATTAATAGAGTATTAAATATTTAATATGAGTTTGTTGTGTCACCACAAGGTAAGTATTAAGTATTTAAGATGTTAATTTATCACATTTGATGCTTATAAAGAAAATTGAACAATATTATTTTGTTGTGTCACCACAAGGATGATATTTTTCTTTTTTGAATATATGGAGTGCTAGGTTGGACTTAACTTGGATAATTTTGATTTGGATGTGCCACCACTTGATCAAAATAATCTAAGAGGCAAAATACAAGGAGTTGCATAGTTGATGTAATTGACAAGAGTTGTCTACCTATTTATTTATATATAGTTTGTTGTGTCACCACAAGGCTATATACATTTGAAATGAGATCCTTATTCTCACTAGCAAATCTTTAATTAGATTTAGCCGAACTATATAAGTGAGGGTAATATAGTTTGAAGAAAATAGTGGGAGATACCAATTTAAAACAAGACCTAAATTATTTTGGTAATTAATAAAAGAATGTATGCTAAAATGTTGTTAATTATAAATTAATTTACAGAATTTTACAATGTCTAAATTACTATCACTGCGCAACATATTAGATGCTAAATTAACTGGACCGTATTAAACGGATTGGTTAAGGAATTTGAGAATAGTTCTCATAGCTGAAAAGCTATCTTATGTCCTTAATACGCCTATCCCTACAATGGTTGCAGACAATGCCTCTGAGGAAGATATTGTTACTTTTAGAAAGTGGCAAGATGATGCATAGTTGGCTCAATGCATCATGCTCGCATTCATGAGTAACGAGCTTCAGCGTCAGCATGAAACTATGGATGCTCCTACTATATTCCTGCACATCAAGTAGTTGATGGTGAGGAAAGTAGGACTGATAAATATCAGATATCTAAGGAGCTCTTCCGATCTAGAATGACCAATGACACTATAGTACAGACACATGTCCTAAACATGATCAATATGATTGAACAATTAGGACAATGGGTTTTGTCATGGATGGAGAGTTGAGCCAAGATTTGATCTTACACTCACTCCCGAACTCCTTTCACAATTGTTGTGAATTTTTCATATGAACAAGCTAGATATCAGCCTCACTGATTTGCTTAACATGTTAAAAAAAATGTTAAGAGTCACTTTCCAACCAAGAAAGACCTTGTCTTACTGGTAGGAGCCAAAGGATCTTCTGAAAAGAAGAACGATTCAAAGAAGGTAAATAGAAAGGCAAAAACAAAGGATAATAAGAACAAAACTAATACGGATAGCAAAGGAGTTTGCTTCCACTGCAATAAGCCTGGACACTGGAAAGAAACTGCGAGAAGTATCTTGCAGAGGCTAACCAAAGAAGCTTATTGAAGTTTCGGTTATAAATATAAATTTGTTCATGATTGAAATAAATTTTGCTTTAAGTCAAGGTTCTACTTGGGTATTGGATACCGACTTTGGTTATCATAAATATAGATTTATGAAGGGACCAAGTAGAAGTGGAAAGCTAAACAAATATAAGTAATCCTATGTACGAGAAATGTAGCAAAGGTTGCCACATTAGCCATAGAAACTTATAGTTTAGCAATGCCTACGGGCAAATCTATTAAGTCAATAAGTTGTTATTGTATTTCAGTTCTTGTTAGAAATATTATTTCTATTTTGTTGTTGGACAATGAAATCTTTGGTATTATATTTAAGAACAATTGTTGTTCTATTTATAATAACAATATTTTGTATAGAACTGAAATATTACTTAATAGATTTTGTATGCATGACTTATGTTAAAAATTATTTTGCAAATTGAACAAACTAGTATAAGAAAAGGAGATGATCATTCAAAGAGTTGAATGTGTGTATTTACAGAAATACAAGTGTGAATTATTTGAAAGGTTCAAAGAATTCAGAAATGAAATAAATTGGCTAAGTATTAGGATTCTTTGATCGAATCAAGGAAGGAATACTTGTGCAATAAGTTTCTAGATCATCTCAAATGGTTTTCTCATAATGGACGCCTTCTGATGCACAATAATTGATTGATGTATCTGAAAGGAAAAATTATACCTTGTTGGACTTGGTACGGTCCATAATGATTTTACCGACATTCCAGTATCCTTCTGGGGTCATGTCCTAGAAATGGCTGCATATCTACGAAAAGGTAACCTCAAAAATCCAGCCCCAAGACTCCATAAAAGTTATGGACAAGGAGGATTCCTGATCTTAAGTATGTTAAGATAAGGGGTTGTCCAACTTATGTGAAAAGGTTTCAAAGGATAAGCTTGGGACAAGATTTGACAAGTATAGATTTATGGGACGTCCTAAAGTAAGTTTAGGGTATATGTTCTATAATCCTACTTAGCAAAAGGTGTTTGTTGCGAAACACACTACCTTCTAAGATAAAGGTGTTTATCATTGAAGGAGCTAGTGGGAGGATAATAGATCTTGAAGAGTTCAAGAACCACAAATAACTATAAGTCAAATAAGAGGAACTTGTAGATAGACCTATTGTACCATAACCGAATCGTAAATCTGGAATAGTACTGATGATACCTGGGAGGTATGGAATCATCATGGATGATGATGATGAGGTACGCATCATAGAAGATAATGATCCAGAGTTACATACGATGAGGTAAGAGTTCTAGTGTGTAAAAAAAGGGTCAGTGGGAGCGTCGTGAACTTTCTAATATTATATGTTGATATACTACGGATGAGGAATAACATACCAATGCTACAATCAGTAAAGATAAAGTCATCTAAATATTCCTCCATGAATGATTTGGAAGAGTATCTTAATTGGGGATACAAATCTATATAGATAGATTTAAGAGGATGCTCGACATAACCCAAGGAATGCATATTCATTTGATGCTAAAGTCGTTTAGCATGGCAAACTCCATGGGATGTCTCATGTTGATGAGCCATGGAGTGTATCTCTCTTAATAGTCCCCATAGACTCCTAAAAGAGAGATCGCATGAGTAACTATCATGTATGCAATGAAATGTACAAGACCTGATGTTGATCAGTTATATTCTGGAGAAGTTCACGGTGAGACAGTGAAAAACATCTTAAAGTACTTAACTGGCACTATGGATGTGATCCTACATGGTGGGTCTGAATTAAAACTATAGGGCTTAACCGACTCAAGTTTTTCAGACAGACCAAGACGACAGAAAATCCACTTTAAGGTAAAGCGTTACCTTGAGCAGTGGTGCAGTGAATTGGAAAGGTTCCAAACAGCAAAGAGTTGTTAGTTTAGTGATAAAGACAAAGTACATAGCTGTAAATGAAGTTGCAAGTTGATTGTTTGGATGAAAAGTTCATTACAGAACTAGGAATAGTTCCTAAGTCTCATCTTGGATCGAAACATGTGTTGTAGCACTTTCATTTGATTAAAGAATCATTGAAAGATGGGAAATCACTATAGAGATAGTGGACTCTCAGGAACAACATTACATATCCATTAACTAAAGCTTATCCAACAGCAGGATAATCGTCACTTAGAGAAGAAGAGTATGAGATACCATGACGATTGGATTTAGTGCAAGTGGGAGATTGAAAGTAATATGCACACAAGCCAATCATATATGATGATAAAGCATATACTTTGTAACAATCTTATTCATTTATTAATAAAAAGTATTTATTTATTAAAGGCTTTTAATTATCTACATGATGCTGTTTTATAATATGTGATAAACCCATAGTTTTAAGCAATGATTTTAGAATAATGATGATGATCATTCTAATGAGATCTAAATTCTTAGAAAGCTTAAAACTAAAATAGTTCCCAATCGTTGGATTACTAAATTGGAGATTAGTGAATCCGGATAGATTGGTACATACGTTGCTTGCTCATTGGATGAGGATGATTGATCTCATAATCATTTGTGTAGAGACACTAAAGCAAGTATGTAGGTGCTTATTAGAGAATAAGTTCACTGAACGTGGCTCGCTAAGGAATACCTAATGGAGTTTTACTTGCCTGTCAATAGGAATTCCTGTAGTGATAGTAGTACAAGTGATCCTTGGACTTGAGATCATCATAGTATCTTGTGTATGATGAGTTATACTTTAACTTATTCCTTAAGACCCTTAGGGTATATCAAAGGGTATGCTTGGGTATAATAAGTTATACATGGAGATAATGTATGATCAATAAAGAATCTACCGCTTCTAGTAAAAGAAGAGAAATGTCCTATGTGATTCGATAAATGACAACCCAGTAGTCCTTGGCCAAGGCATAATGAAATTAGAAAGGAGTTTCTAATTTGTATTATTTGGAGTTGTGCATTTAAGAGTCGAAATACATATAATTAAATAAAATAAGACTTGACAGTAATTCCATGTCTTATATTTAATTGGGACATTGTATGATGGAAGGATTGAAATGTACGGTAACTATTTACTCAAAGGTTCTTTTATGATTAATGTTGAAATCTATATTATCTGAAAAGTCGTTGATCGCTAGGGAGGCTTATCCCTATTGTAGAATAAATATTATTTATTTAAATAAATTAATATTTTAATTTATTTATTTAAATAAGATTAGAATTGTTCTAATTGATTTATTCACAACCGGTTTAATATGGAGAACCTAAAGGGTCACACCATAAAATGAAGAATAATTATTTAAGAAGTTAATGGCACAATCGTAATAATAAGTTAAGTATATTTAATTTAATCTATGGTAATAGAATAAATTAAATAGCTTAATATTTATTATTTAATATTTTAGAAATATTAAATATAAAGTAATAAGAGGAGTCTTATTATTATTATTACTATTATTATTATTTAATTCCTAAAGGAGTTTGGAAATTAATTAATAAAAGTACTCTCAAATATCCTAATAGGATTAGGAGGCAAATTAATTAAAAGAGTTTAATTAATTATCCCTAATAAGATTAGGGAGCTTAATTAATTAAAAGAATTTAATTAATTAAAATAAAACCTAATTCCTTAATTGTTAAGGAGGGTTGCCCACATCTATAAATAAGAGGAGTCTTATTATGGGTGAGTGGGTTGTTGACTTTTACAACATACGTAATTCCAATAGTTGGGAGAGTACGCCTTTTCTATAGAGATTGAAAACAAGGGTTTTGCCAAATACCCATCTTCTTGAATTCTTCTTCTTCCTTGGTGGATCACCTCTAGAGGCCAAACACTTGGGTGGCTAACGTTGATCAAAGGAAGGAACCAAACCCGGTGGATTCAAGTTGAACACGAAAAGGATTGGAGGTGAACTTGTACCTGAGGAAGCTCAGATCTTCAAGGGTATGATTCTCGTTCTTTATCTTTTCGTTTAATTAATAATTGTGCATAAAGGGTGATCCGGGTTTGTGGTTTGTAAAAAATTTAAAACTCTGATTTTACACGTTTCCACTTATTTTTGCAATTTGATTGCGTTCATGAATATTACAAACCTAACAAAGATATCATTTTATTAGGGATCATGTTCAAAATGGAACTATATCTTTACAATATATCCTTAGTGAAAATCAACTTGCTGATGTCTTTACAAAACCTTTAGATGAATCCAGATTTAATAAATTGATAAGTGAACAAAATCTACAACCATAAACTCTATGCTCTAGTTTGTGCTAACCATGAAGATAAAAAGGCTATGTTAAAATCGTAGAGATGACTAAAGAGAAACCACGATCGTAGAACAGTCTCGACATGGCAGAGAAGCACCCTGTGATGACATCATTCCTATCAAATCTACGTAACCCTTCTGATAAGTGCCTCAGGGACAAACCTGACCCTTAGTTTCAGTTTAAGAGGTTGGCCCTTCTTGAGCTACCTTAACCCAGAAGGAATACTAAGTCAGAGCTTATCACAAGGACCCTAAGAGACAATGATCATAGAGCATGATCAGCAGTGAACTCAATAATTGTAGAGCAGCCTCAACGATCATAGTCTTCCCAAAGGATACACTAGCTCAGGGGGAGCTAAGGGCAGATCAATACTTTCCACGTTACTTAAAATTATGGAACTCGGCAGAACTTGACACGTGCCCCACTCTGCAGATCGTGAGGAGGAAAGTTATAAATACAGTTTGAAAATGCTTTTTGAAGATTCACCTCAGAATTTTAAAGCTCATTCCTCTCTCTCTCTCTCAAAAGAAAACCTAGCTTTCAGAACGATCAACCAACCTGTGTTCAAGAAAATCACATCAATCAATGGTTGCTTCCAATGTTATATCTGGTTACCAACTCTGCTTCGACGAATTCCAGTCAGCTGATCCACAGTTCCATAAGATTTTGACTCTTCTGAAGAAAGCTGATCTTGAAGAAGCTCTGAGCACCAACACAAGGATCTACCCGAAGATGGTGAAAGAGTCCTATAGAAATGGAGTCTTTAAAGATAACATTATCACTACAAGAGTTAAGGGGGAGCAGATTAGACTCAAAGTTGAAGATATAAACCTAGCCCTAGGTTTTAAATCAAAGGGACTCTCATCTATGAGTGCCATCGACTTCCATGAAGGTCTGAAGAAGATGTACCACACGAAGTCTCAGAGTATCAAGGAGTACAAGAAGAAAGAGTTTCCCCAAAAATATGAATTTCTGGCTGACATTGTTGGAATGTGCATATACTATAAAAGCTCTAGCCACGACTCTGGGAATGAAGTCCAACTAAAGCTCATAACAGCAATCTGCTTTAGAATTTAACTCAACTATGGGGCTCTGCTCATAGATTGGATCGAGAAGTGGATGTTCAGCTCAAAGAAAACAAAGAGCTCTAGAAATATGCTTTATGGGAGGTACATAAGCATAATTCTACAATCTGCTTTGGGTGACAAAATTAGGGACAAGGAAGGAGAACCCATCAACCCCAACAGAAGAATGACCCAACAACTATGTCAAAACTGGAAAAGAAACCCTACAAAAAACTTAAGGATGATGTCTGAATTCAGTGGAAGGACTGGTGAAGCAAAGATATCTGGGCTACCAGGAAACATGTCAGTTGTGAAAGAAGTCAAAGAAGAAGAAGAAGTCAATCAAGAGGAACCCATTTCTTTGATCAAAAAAGCAAGGGTAAGAGGAAATTGAATGGTCAAGAAACAGAAGAGCCTCAAGGCTCAACCACTGATGTGCCCCAAGAAAGTTCAGGCACTGAAATTCTGAAGCAAATGAAGAAGAAGAAGTAGTAGTCTGAAGAGGAAGAAGACAGAGCCATCATCTCTCAGCAGCTTAAGAAGGGAAAATATAACCACAAAACAAAGAAGTCTTCACTCACCTAGATCGTAGAGCCATTACTGATCGTAGAGTCCAGACTTACAATCACTCCAGAGGTGGATGCTGTAGCAATATCTTAGCCTAAACCAACTATCAGAGTTGAAGCTGAAGAGAGTGCTGAGGCTGTGGCTCAGCCCAGAAGGACAAAAAGAAAGCTTGTAAAGAAATACATTCTTGTCAATGAAGAAGTTCTGAAGGAAGAAGATAGAAGAATAACTGCTAAACAAGAGCTAACAAAAGCTACTGAGGAGAATATACCTCTTATTGAAGGGAAGCAGCCTGAAGAACAAATGAATGATTAGATTGAGGGGGAGCCTCTCGAAGTCCCTATGCCAGAAAGTGCTACAGCTGAGAGGGAGATGCAAGAAAATGTGGAAATGGAAGGTGTGGAAGCTATGGAGGTAGAAAAAGCTGAAGAACAAATAAGAAATGAGGAAGTAGTGGAAATTTCAAATGAAGAAAATGAAGATCGGAAAGAAGAAGAGGATGATGAAGTTGAGATTATAGCAGTAGGCTGGAATGGATATAGGAGAGCCAACTACAATCAGTTATTCTCCTACTTACCAACGATGTCCTATCACAGAGCCCTGATTCTCAACTCTTGAGATCACATGTTCTGGACCTTTAAAGCTTATCCAACAATCTCAGTGCTAGCTCATGGATTCCCAGGCAACCTCACTTTTGCTCAGAAGCTGATCACTAACCATCCTTCTTCAGAAACTAGGCGTGAGGTACAATCAATTCCCTTCTCTTTTAGAGTTAGTCACTGTCCTCCATCAAAATTCAACTAATTCTATGAATTTCTAAGATGGTTGGAAGTGATTCTTCACCCACTAAACCAATTTCTAGCTACAGAATCCCAATATTCTGTAACTGATGAACCAAATATGCCTAACTTCATATTAATACAGTCTTTAACCATTTCTCACTCTACGAATATCGATCCTACTCAAATCGTAGAGTCACCTACTCAACCAGCTTCAACAGCCTCTCCTCCCACAACTCAAACCCCCATACCTACACCTCCTTCGGACATTCCTTCCTCCTCAACCAATAATTATTTTGATCTTACTCTTGCACTCTCAAACCTATAAAACAAAAATACAAGAGCCTCTCCTCCAGACACTCAGCAAATACTTGAGCTTCTCTCAGATCTTCCCACCAAATCTGAGGTGTCTAGTGTATCACAGAGAGTGACAACAAATATTCAAGAAGATCTTGAAACTCACTCTCTGCTTGTTCATACAAGACTGAACCACTTAATAGATGTTGCCAACACTCTTCCTAGCAATCTAAGTTCTAAGCTCACAAAGAAGCTTCAGGAGATCATCAAGGAAATGATCCGAAGCATAAATGAAAGGGATCAAATTCACTTCCAATCTGCCCGAAAGCACAAGGAAGCAGTTATCCTTCTACAGCAGACTCAAGAAACTTAAAAAAAACTTGTTATGGAAAGCCTCTCAAGCCTACGATCTTCCCTGAAAGAATTCCAAGAATACTATCTTGGTCACTCTACAAAAGCACAAGTCTCAAACTGATTCTTTGTTACAAGAAAATTGTGAAGACCTTGCTCAATCCAGGAATCAGCTCCACGAACTTGTGTAAGGCATAAATCGTTTGTCAGAAGACATTTAAACCCTTGATGCTGACATAAAGGGGGAGAATAAAGCGAAAGGAGAGAAAGGAAGAGGCAAACAAATTGTTCAATCTTCAAGGAGTCCTCTCTCCAGACATCCTTGCTATCAAACTCAATGAACTGAACAACAGTAGTGCCAACTAATTCTCATAGCGCAACCGCTAAGGAGTCAAGGGTCATCTCCTAGCTCACAAGAGGTAACCACTACTGGCTTAAACATGCCGATTGGAGATCCTACCTTTATGAACAGACATGATCATGGAGAGAGGATAAGTTAAAGTGAACTAGAAGATATTGCATGGAGAGACGAAGCCAGTAGTAGAAGGAGAGCTGCAGAATATGCCAATCCTCCAAGGAGCAAAAGGTAGAGGAGATAGAGATAAGTTGAAATTTATTTCTTATTGATGTAACTATGCTTTATTGTAATATCTGTTTTTACAAACATCAATAAATTCATGCTTATTCTCTTGAGATTTTAGCTGTTCACTGAAACACTAAGTAATATTTACTTTCTTGCACATGTATTTAGAAATTGATGATTATGATACAAATTTCCTTAGTTATGTCAACATCAAATAGGGGGAGATTATTGGGAATTGCATATTTAAATTTGATGTTGAAAGTAAATAAACATGTTTATATGTAAAGTCCTTCCAGGAACACATGTACAAGGACTTTGTGATTGATAAAAAATTGTTAGGTTTGATCTGTGCTTAATGTTTATCATTCTGTAAATAAATGTATAGAAGAAAAGATCAAAACTATTAGGTTGATCTATTTTGAGATGTAATAGATAGGCATCAACAGAATCGTAGTCTGTCGAGCCAGCCAAGAGATTGCAGAAGCCAAGGAAAAATTATAGAGTATCGAGAAAGTTGCTACAGAATTGTTGTCTACCTTGGAGGGCCTCTCTCAGAATCATAGAGTTGGTCCAAGCACCTACCGAGCCAAGTCAAGAATCGTAGTCTGCTCTCGGAAGTGTAGAGTCTGCAAAATAAGCAAGTAAAGATCGTAGTCCACCAGTGCTTAAGAAAAATCATAGCGTTCTCTTTATAAGGCTAATCAAGCAGGAACATGTTAAGACACCACGATTATAATCGTAGTGCATCTCCTGTTAACATCAGAAGCATCGAGCCTTGTCCATTTGTTGAAGGATAAAATATAACAAATGTGGAATGGATTATAGACGTTGAGACTTTCGGAAATCCCAATGACCCAACACTCATCCTTAGTATATATCAAAGAAACGTATTAAAGAAGCTAATGAAAGTACTACATGCCTGCTGAAAACACCTTTTCAGGTGTTAGGTGAGATAGCAGTCTGCTGTGTCAGTGGGTCAGTCGGCTGAACAGAAAATTTCCAAGAAGTCACCATAGGTGCTTAGAAATGTCTGATGCATTTAATGCTTCAACGGATGCCTTCAAATAGACATATTTCAAAGGCTCCTTTATATATATAAATCAGACACAGATGCAAGCAAGAAAACAAGTACACAACAAAAGCTGAAGAATACTCAACGCTCAACTCTACGATCTAGAAAGAAAGCTTGCTCAGCTACTCAGTTCTTTCGAACATATGCTTAATGACAAATGAGTAGCAAAATAACTCAACTCTCATCAAGTGTATTCCAAGTCTGTTGGACTTGAAGAGTTCTAAGTGAACTAAGAAGTTCGAAGTCTGTTGGACTTGAAGAGTTCTAAGTAAACTAAGAAGTTCAAAGACTGCTGATCTTGAAGGAATCTGAGTGATTCAAAGATTGTAAAGACATCCTTAGTGGATTTCCTACTCGAGGAGTAGAAGAGTGGACTAGGAGCCTTGAGTGGTCTGAACCACTTAAAATCAATGTGTCTTTTATATTCTTGCTATAACTGTTATATATGTCATAACTGCTTATTGCCTATTAACTTGGTTTATCTTAAAGGGGAACAAATAAATCATATATTCTGCTGTGGCTAATTTATTAACAAATCTGACAAAGTATTTTAAAAAAGAAAATTTTAAAATATCTATTCAAACCCCCTTCTAGATAACTATTGTGCCTTTGGGAACTAACATAAGGATCTCCCAATCCATCATATTTCTCAAAATCAGGAGCCTTGAATTTCTCCGGATAATGAACCCCAGGGAAGATGCGAAGGTCTGAATAGGAAATATTTTCATGCATTCTAATCCATTTGATGGACTGAATGGTCTCTTCCATTTGTAAAACCTTCTTCCGAATATCACCAGTGTCTTGATCTTCTTTAAGATGGGTGATTTCAGGGGTTTTGTTGGACTTCTCAGTCTGAGACTCAGGTGCTGGGACTTCTCTGTCCGGACCCTGGATTCCTCCATATGCAGAGGGTTCTGTTTGGGTGGGTATTTGTGGACCCTGAGTTGATTTGTTTAGTTCTTTGAGAAGAACAACCAACTCTATTATTTGATTCCTCAATCCTTTGAACTCCTCGCGAAAGATAGGAGTAGGATCTGGATGGGCACTTGTAGCCATGTTTGACTGTGGGCTTAGTGCCTTTTTAGACTTTGAACAGGTAACGGGCCCAATCGTTTCCCTATTAAAAGACTTATGTAGTTTAGTCCAGGCAAACGTGGAAATATTACATGCTATGTAATGTGTCCGTTTAGGAGTGTTTTAATGTTCTCCTGCAAAACTGACGTCAACTATTTTAATGACAGGATAGTATGACAGGTTTTGATGTGAAAAAAGGAATGCATATTTACATACTCCTTTATATTTTCCATTACATTGAGATTGACATGAAAATAAAATTACAAGTAATTTAAATTATAAGTAATTAAAATGGGAAGGTGTGAAGAGACTTCCCTCCGCGTTTGGTTTATCAGAGGCTGACCTATCTTAGGCTACTCTCGCGGCTTTTCTGCATGAAGGTTTCCAGATCATCTCAATTTACTCGATGGAAAGTTAATTCGATCTTTCAACTGGAGAGAATCTGGGTGGTGCCTTTCCTGAGCCTCGTAGAATTAGTCTTCCGACGAGTCCTGTAATCAAACACCGATGGGCTAGCCTTCTGGTGGAGGAATCACACAACATATACATCGCGTCTCACCGTATGGAAATGATGACATGTGTGAAGCACTAATATCAAAAGCAGATATGGTGCAAAGCACTAAGTGCAGTAAATAAAGCATTAGTATACATTGATTCAATGTAAATGCAGTATTCACACATAAGTAGATAAAAGTTTTGAAAAGCTTGATTAGCGGCTTAAGCTCTCTTATTGGAGTCCCCAATAGAGTCACCACCTATCGACGTCGGGATTTTTATTTGTCCCTTTTTGTTCTTATCTTTTGGTGTTCTCATGTTAGGTGAGATTTGTTTGAAAAAATAAGTTTGAAAAGGTTCGACATGTATATGTCGATGATTTGACTGTTTTGAGAGTCGCCAGTTGGTTATTTTTAAATGGTTGTACCAACTCAACTGAGGAAAGGTTTGCACAAAGACCTAGTGATGTGACACTGTTTAACTGGTCTGAGAAACCGAAATTCGTTAGGGTTCCGGGGCTTGATTAAGCGGAGGGAAGGTGTTAGGCACCCCTGACTTTCATGATAACACGGTTACCGCCACTTTTCATTAAACTTTTATCTGTGTATGTGTGTGTGAATTAGGTCTATGCGCAGTTGTTTAGAAGTAATGCTATGCTTCGTTTGCACCTATATACAAAGGGTTTGACTTTTATATAAAAGTTTAATTTTAATAAGATATAGCAGTGAAGTTTTGTAAAATCGGTTTTTCAAATACTTATGCTCAATAGTAATTGATGCCTTTGATGCTTTCATTTTATTATGTGTTCGGCTTGATTGCTTTTATTTTCGAGATGTGAGGCATCTTCGAGAAAATAAGATACATAGTAGTGTCGAACTCCTTGTGGGCATGAGAGCCATCTAAGGATATTTAGACACCTAGATAATTTACAAGATTGCTGCAGCTACTAAATGTCCATCATGGAAAACGAATCTAGATTCAGAAGCTGAATCTGTGATCACATGATTCCTAAGCTCACATGAAAAGCAATATGTACAAAAGCTAGAAAAAAAGAACTAGATTTGAGTAAATCTAAACCATTCTAGCTTCAACGGTTCCAGTTTAGTCACTATGAACCGGTTAAAGTTAGAAATAGCCAGATTAAGGCAAATCTAGCCCACAGGCTGAAAGATTAAATATCTACATTATGAAAGCAGTTAAAGCATATATTTATATAAAGGTGGTATATATATATATATATATATATATATATATATATATATATATATATATATATATATATATATATATATATATATATAAGCAATAAAAAGCCATAGATCGACGATTCGAGCATACCTGTAATAGCCAAGAATTCTAAGTCACTACGTAAATAGATATATTAATTAAATATTAATGATATTGAAAACTTTGGGATAAATATGAATGAATAAGTGATTATGTGACTAGTATGCTATTTGTAATTTAGAAGATGTTCCACTAATGAGATAATTAAATTAGTGGACTAACCTAAGTATTTTAATAATCCAGAAAATTGATTAAGGTATTGAACCCTAATTCAATATTCAATTTACTTGAATATTGTAAGTCTAATTGGGTTATGTAAATTAATTAATATTATTGATTGATGAGAATGTGTAAATATCAATAATAATGAGTAATAGTTTATGTGATAATAGATTTAATATTACTAAGGATGACAAGTAATTTAAACAAGTCCAATAGTTTATTTAAGCATTGGACTTGTAGATAATTTGATTTAAGAGCAACTAAATTGTTAAACTAGCCCAATATTAAATTTAATGGGTAAGTATGCTAGTAGCACAATTAATTAATTATGGAGGCCCAAGTTCATTTTAATTAGTAACCAAACTAATTAATTTCAAGCCTAAAAGAATTAAAGGAATGGTCCAATCCTAGCCCAATTAAAGAGGGGCATTATGGTCATTTAATTTAGCAAATTTTGCATTTAAAAATAAAGTAAAAATGAGGATTATATGGGGGGGGGGGGGGAAGAATCCGGCCATGTATAGAGAAATGGGCATGTGACTTATGCTATTTTTCTTCATTTAGTCACCAACTCACTTAGGTGTCACTCCATGATTTAGCCACACTATTTTGCCAAGATTACAAGCTATATGGAGAGAAAAGGGAAGAGATATGTTAGTAGTTAATGTATAGATATACCAAATATATCTATAAATTTTCTTCCAACACTTAAAACAAAATTCTCTTTCATCTCATCCTAAGTTAGCAAACCAAACAAAAGGAAATAGAAAGAAAAAGAGAGAGAGAGAGAGAGAGAGAGAGTTCGGTGGGAGAAAGAGAGAGAGAAGGAGAGAGTTGAGGTGTAAAAAATCCTAGGAACAAGAGAGGAGGGTGTGGCCTTACATGCATCCTAAATTTATTAATTACTTTGGAAGATTAAGAAGAAGTGCTCAAAGACCAAGGTATAAATCTTAAATTAATTTGTGGATTTCCTTTTTATTTTATTTGATTTTGGTTATGTAAAATTCATGATCTTGAGGTCTAAAACCTTCTATCTACATATTTTATATGGTTTTATGTATGGTTATAAGATATTTGAGTGTAAGAAAGTGAATCATAAGGATATAAAAGAAACTAGCTTTGATTTGTTAAGAAACTCTAGTTTTTTTTTACTTCCTTTGATCGACTACTATTTTTAATTTACACCTTTTTGTGATCCGTAAAAGTGAGGTGCTAGATATGTAAGTTAACTACTAAATCCAAGTGGTAGCAATCAAAAATGTTGAAGTTGTAATGACTATTTTAGCAAAAATCGTTTTGTCTTTAGAAAGAAAAACAAACTGTTTTTGGACAGCCAATACTAGGGGCAGTTTCGTCATTTTTTGACATTTAAAAATTCTGAAAAAATTTTGGGATGATAATATGATGAGTTATCTTTTAAACCCAAGTGGAATCACTAAAAAAAGGAGTGTTAGATTTTCGTATGGACTGATTTTAACAAAGTAAGTAAAAGAGGAAAATTCCGAAAATAAACTGCCCAAAATTTTGCAAGGATAGTTTCTGCCACTTAACATTTGACAAAAATTCCGGTCTTTTGGGACATGAAAATATATGACATAAAGTAGCTCCTGTCCAAAAATGAGCTCATTCCGACTTAAAATGATCAAGTTTTGACCATTTCAATATTTGGGGTTTTCAGACAAAAATCGCTATAATCGGAGTACTATAACTCCAATGGCCACGAAATTTAAACTGGAGAGTCACGTTAACATGTATAAGATTATGCCAAGAGATGGGAATTTCTAGAGTTTGGCATGATGGGGTTAATTTCTTAAGCCACGCACTAAAAATGATTTTTGAAAAATAGTAATGGAAATTGAAAAATTACGGAAAAATACTTTTTGTGTATAAAATACATGTATATAAGTATGGCCAAAAAATAGAAAAATAATAAGTTGATTTGGTATTTTCGTTAAAGGAGATATGGAATCCAGCTAGCTGGATTGAAAAATAGTTCAATCCAGTTTGCTGGATTGAAGGATTTTGAATTCAGGCTTGCTGGATTGAAGGATTTAAAATCTAGGCTTGCTGGATTAAAGGATTTAGAATACAAGCTTGCTGGATTGAAGGATTTAGAATCCAGGCTTGCTAGATTGGAAGTTTGTTGAATCCAGTTTGCTGGATTAGCCAATCCAAGTGGCTGGATTGCATGTTTGAATAATCTAGACTATGATGTTAGTATTCGGCTTACTAGATTATAAGGAAGAACTAATAAAAAGAAAGATTAAGTGTTAAATCATAAGGTATATGAAAAAGTAATTAAAATACTATCAAAGAATGATAATAATAAAGATGTTTTCATGTAATTGATTATGTGGTTAAGTGTTAACTAAATTGCTGATAGAGCAATTGTATTATGACATGAAGTATGATATGCTGATTGTAAGATCAATCTTAACAATGATAGGTCTTTACAATAAAGAGATAAAATTAAATTGCGTAGCAATAGATTGCAGTCGAGGAAAGTTCTCTAACTCAAACTGGAGTTATTAATTTCAAAGCATGTTACTGAATAATTATTGTTGATCGCACTCAGTGCAATTAAATTCCTATTCTATTATTTTTGAATTGTGAATTAGTTAAAGTTCTCTTATTCATGAACTGTTTAAGATATGAATCTATGCTCATTGTATCAGCTAGATCAAGTATGTTTAAATTTGTTAAATCAAATATGTTGTTAAAAGTTGTTCTTCACCAATTGACTTGGTAAGGACTCATGACTGAGAAAAAGAACAATTTAATTAAAGCACTATTGAAAAAAATAATTATTGCTCGTACCTTAAGTGTTTATGCATAATACACTGGGTAAACAAGGATGATCCCCTTGATTACCAAAACTTATTAAAAGGACCAGTTTAAATACTGACAACTTTAGCATATGTTCATGGTCACTATGACCACCCAGGATCTGTTATTCAACTATTCGAATATTCAGTTATCAAGACTTAATTCATGTTCTTTCACAATTAATTTCTATTATTGAACATTGAACAATAAATTTCTTGCTAATCATGATATATCTTCTTCGTACTTAAACTTCCTAAGCAAATTTGTTGCTTACTCTTGCTATATCATGACATTTATTTCAGCTATGCCAGAGATGTCCAAGAAGGACAAAGGCAAAGGAAAAGTGCATGAATAGATAATAAGAATGTTTATGTATTGTACTATATTATGTATATTAGTATTGTAAACCTTTTGTGTTACTAAGGGTAACTTAATTTAGGTATGTATAAGTTAAGGTAAATAGATCTTGGGATAATGTTGGAAGACTTTATGATAATGAATAATGTATGTTTATTATTCCGCAATAGTTTATAGAATGCTAATGATGATGATGTATCGTGAGCACCAAACTCGAGGTTTGAGAACTCGGATTTGGGGGAGTCACAGATTGGTATCAGAGCCGTAGGTTATAAACTTTAGGATGCAAAACCTAGGTTATAATCTTAGAAGAAAACTCGTATAGAGTATGTTAAGAGATGAATTAAGGAAATTCATCGAGTATGATTAGTACATAATAAAATATTATTTCATTTCATTAATGAATATATTTTATTGTGATACTGATGTTGTTATTATTTTTTCTGGTTGTTTGTAGGATGTCCGAGGACAGACAAGATAGTCATTCAGTGGAGCAAGATCCGGTGGCCCTTGTTCAGGAGCCTATAGAGGTGGAGGACACTACAGAGGATGTCTTGATAGGAGATTTAATGGCAAGAAACACGGTGTTAGAGGAAAGAGTGGCACAATTAGAGATGGAGAATCATACTATTCAGTTTATAGAGCAGCAATACTTGGATGTAGCTTATCAGGCTCAGCAAGAGCTAGCAGAGATGAAAGCCATACTAGAAAAAGAGAAGAATAAGTTTACAGCATTGAGTATTGAGCATCAGGCGTTGCACCTGAGGTTTGACTTAGAGAACGTTGACAGGATCTGAGTTAAGGATGCCTGGGTATGAGCAGTGAGAAGAGTGGATCAGTTAGAGGTTGAGGCGAAGGCCGGACGGGTTAAGATGGAGTCCTTGGGACAGGCTTTAGATGCAGCATATACTGGTCCCCAAGTAGGAGAAAAGAGGTCATACCTCGAGATTGACGAGTCTAGCCGCTCCGTTCAACGTCGCGTGAATGGAGTTGCACCCCATGAGCGTACTTAGACTGAGGAGGCTTAGTCGGGCAGTCAGTAATATGTCAATTTGGATGATATGTAGATAGATGCATTAGTACCCCTTTTGTTTATAGGGTTTTATGCTTGATGTAAACCTCAGACTATGCAAGGTAGTATGTAAATATGATGTATCCCAATATTAGGTGTGTAGGGGAGTATGTCTTTTGATAGATCCCATCTCTGGATGTTAAGAATGGGATAGTTAGCATTTATAAAAATATATGCCAGGCATGTGTACGACACTAAAAATTTTTGAATATAAATGCAGTATTATAATTACTTGTTTGATCAAACAGAAAAGTATTAAGAATGAAAATGAGAATCTATCTGTTTGAAAAGTCAGTAAATCGAATATGTTAATTCATCAAGCTGAATGTGTTAATTCAGCAAGCTGAATATGTGAATTCAGTAAGATGAATATATTAATGCAGCAAGCTGAATTAGTCAATTCAGCAGGTTGAATTCGTTAATACAACATTATGATAATATGATTGTTAGAGTTTAAATTACATATTATATTTTAAACACTTAGAAGATATATCATATAATTAAACTCGATATAATAAATTAAGGTTTTGTTTAATCAGATAATGCCGCCAAGACGTCAAAATCATAACCATAGGGAGGAAAGATCTGTAAATAATGAAGAAGGTCAGGTAGACCCAATGTAGAACTTTGTTGATATGTTAGCTCAGGCTACGCAAAATTGAGCACTAACAGCTAGAGGTAAGCCAGATGTTGGATTGACAAATTTTAAAGACTTTAAAGCAGTCGAACTGCCAGAATTTAAGGGAACCACAGACCCTATTGAAGCTCAGACCTGGGTGAAGGAGATAGAAAAAGCATTTGTGATTGCTAGAGTAGCTGAGGGGCAAAAGACAGCTTTTGGTACCTATTTAATGAAAGGTGAAGCTAATTATTGGTGGGAATCAAACCAGGCTAGAGCCAGAACAGTAGTGGTAACTTGGACAAGGTTTAAGGAGTTGTTCTTCGAGAATTATTTCTCGTCGAGCATGCAAGCCAAAATGGAAGTGAAATTTCTATAATTGAAGCAAGAGAACATGACAGTTTCAGAATATGCAGCCAAATTCAACGAGCTAGCAAGATTTGCACCATATCAGGTGGACACAGAGGCAAGAAACGCTTGTAGATTTGAGAATGGATTGAAGCCATGGATATACAGCAAGGTGGCAATTTTACAGATTAATACAGTTTCAACGTTGTTAAAAAAGGCTATCATTGCAGATGGTGGTAGTGAAGCGGTGTCCAAGTACAATAGGGAAAAGAATAAGAATAAGATGGAAGGTGGAAATCAAGGTGCCAGCAGTGGTGGCAGTAACAGCAGGAAACGCAAGTAGAATAACAGTGGCAATGAATCAGGAACGCAACAAGGGAATACTCAGCAGAAGAAGCCAGCGTGTTCAAAGTGTGAAAAGAATCATTCAAGAGAGTGTATGAAAGGGAAAAATGTCTGTTATAATTGTGGTCAGGAAGGATATATTTCACCAAATTGCCCTAAGCCGAAGAAAGGTGGTTGTTTTTCTTATGGAGGAACGGGGCATCGATTTAAGGATTGTCCATTGAAGAAGAATGCAGATGGAGGAAGTGGAAAAAAGAGAAGTTCTACAAAGTTAACCATTGGAGGACCAGTTCAGCAGAGTAAGCTGACAACAAGAACATTTAATATGACTGTGCAAGACACGGTTGCATCAAAGGAGGTTGTGTCAGGTATAATTCTGATCAATGATATAAATGCATATGCATTATTTGATTCGGGAGCTACCTGTTCATTTGTGTCTGATGAATTTGCAAAAAGACTAAATTTGCCCTATGAAAAGCTAAAGAACCCAATGAATATAGAAGTTGCAAACAAAGAAGTGATCTCCGTAGAGTATATCCATAGAAATTGTTGTGTTGAAACAAGGGGACATAAGCTAAGTGTGAACTTGATTCCAATACGCCTAGGAGAATTTGATATTATCCTAGGGATGGATTGATTATTTAAACATGAAGCAATTATAGACTGTCAGAAGAAGAGTATACGCCTTAAGACACCGAATAAGTCTAAGGTTATATTTTATGGTAGCAAGTTGCCAAGATAAACGAGTTATCTGACGATGATGCAGGCCAAGAGAATGCTACGAAAAGGGTGTGAAGGTTATTTGGCTCATGTAGTGGATACACGTATGGTGAATTCGGACTTGGGACAGATACCTGTAGTCAATGAGTTTGGAGATGTCTTTCCAAAAGAACTTCCTAGACTTCCACTAGACTGAGAGACAGAATTTGTAATTGATTTAGTATCGGGGACAGCACCGATATCGAAAGCACCATATAGGATGGCTCTGGTAGAAATAAAAGAGTTAATGGTCCAGCTACAAGAGTTGTTGGATAAGAAGTACATTTAACCTAGTGTATCTCCGTGGGGAGCACCAGTGTTGTTTGTAAAGAAGAAAGATGGTTCGATGAGATTGTGTGTGGATTAAAGAGAACTGAATAAGGTGACAATCAAGAACAAGTATCTGTTACCAAGAATAGACGATCTGTTTGATCAACTTAAGGGAGCAAGATATTTTTCAAAGATTGACCTGAGAACTGGTTATCATCAGTTGAAGGTGAGAACAGAGGATGTACCAAAGACAGCATTTAGAACTCGTTACAGTCATTATGAGTTCTTAGTGATGTCGTTTGGATTGACGAATGTGCCAGCTGCTTTTATGGACTTGATGAACATAGTATTTAAACCGTATTTGGATAAATTTGTGGTGGTGTTCATTGACGACATTTTGGTATATTCAAAGACTGAAGAGGAGCACGCTGAACATCTACGGATGGTGTTGGAAATGTTGAGAAGGGAGAAGCTATATGCAAAATATTCAAAGTGTGAGTTCTAGTTGAAGAGAGTTTAATTTTTGGGACATGTTATCGACAACGATGAAATTTCTGTTGATCCAGCTAAAGTAGAAGCGATGAAAAATTGGGGACAACCGAAGATGCCGATAAAGGTCAGAAGTTTCTTAGGATTGACAGGATATTATATGAGGTTTATTCAAGATTTCTCAAAGATAGCGACACCATTGACTAATTTAATGGGGAAGACAGTTAAGTATGCATGGATGGAAAAGTGTGAACAAAGTTTTCAGGAATTGAAGAAGCGACCAAGTGAAGCACCTATGTTATCTTTACCAGATAGTACGAGAGGTTTTACAGTGTATAGTGACGCATCACACAAAGGACTAGGTTGCGTATTGATGCAGAATGGTAAAGTCATTGCGTACACGTCTCGACAGTTAAAGGATTACGAGAAGGGATACCGTACCCATGATCTAGAATTGGCTGCGGTAGTGTTTGCCCTTAAGATTTGGAGACATTATCTTTATGGAGAAAAATGTGAGATATACACAGATCACAAGAGTCTGAAGTACATCTTTACATAGAAGGAATTAAACATGAGGCAGATGAGATGGATAGAATTGATCAAAGACTATGATTATGATATTCTATATCATCCGAGAAAGGCTAATGTAGTGGCAGATGCTTTAACCATGAAGAGCCAAGAAAAATTATTTGTATTAATAGAACAGGAAGAATTAGTAAGAGAAATGGAGAAAATGGAGTTGGAGGTGAAAATTTCGAAGGATTCGGATAGAGTAATAGGAATGGAAGTAAGTCCAACTTTATTGGACAAGGTAAAAGATTCACAAGAAAATGATGAAGAATGTGGTAACATCAAGAAGCGGTTAGAAAAGGTGAAGAGTTAAAGTATAAGATTGATGGCACTAGATTGCTAAGATTTGAAGAACGAGTTGCAGTTCCAAAGTTACGAGAAGAGATTTTACAAGAAGCCCACAATATGAGATATTCGATACACCCGGGTAGCACGAAGATGTATCAAGATTTGCGTCAACATTATTAGTGGCCGAACATAAAGAGGGAAGTTGCAGAATGCATCAGCAAATGTCTAACGTGTCAGAGAGTCAAGGTAGAGCATCAACGACCCAGCGGGTTATTACAGCCATTGGAGATTCTAGAATGGAAGTGGGAGCAGGTCACGATGGATTTTTTGGTAGGACTTTCAACAACACAGAAGGGTTATGATGCGATATGGGTAATTATTGATCGTCTTACAAAGTCGGCGCACTTTTTGCTAATCAAGATTAGGTATAATTTGGATTAGTTAGCAAAATTGTATATCAAGGAAATTATTTTGAGGCATGGAGTGCCGATATCAATTGTGTCTGATAGAGATCCGTGTTTCACCTCAAACTTTTGGAGGAGTCTTCAAGAAAGAATGGGGACACAGTTAAGGTTGAGTACTGGGTATCATCCACAAACCGATGGGCAAAGCGTAAGAACTATTCAAACATTAGAAGATATGCTCAGAGCCTGTGTGATGGACTTCAAGGGAAGCTGTAGCGTCCACGAATTTGAAACTCCTTATTTAATTAAATATGTGATTTAATTTTTAATGAGTTAGTTTTGTGAGTTTATTTAAACCTTATGTGGTTATGTGAATGTATGAAATGATTAAAGGGAGTCACTAATAGTTATTTAAATTAGTGGACTAACCCTAAGGTTTTTAATATCAAGAAATTGATAGGATTCTTAATGTTTAAATATTCAATTTATTTGAATATAGTAGCAAGAGTTGAACATATTAATTAATTTCAATTATGGGTAATTATTGATAATGTGTTGAATTATAATTATTATGAATAAATAATAATTATTAAGTAAGAGATTAATAATTTATATAATATGATTTTATTTACTTGATTAATCGTGCAAGTAATTCACAATGGTATTTAGTGGTAATAGAAAATATACATGGATTATATATATGTGCACTACTTGATACTTGTAATTAAGAAATACATTGTATGCTCTTTAAATCATTATAACCTATGTTATATGAAATGAATTGAGTATACATACTTTATAACCAAAGTTTATATTATGTATATATGGTATAAGCTAAGGGTGCATTACATTTCATTTTTTTTGCAAATGCTAAGAATGGTTCTCTTGTCCCATAATTAGAGTCCCATTCTTTCTTCCCACATGAACAAGCAATCAAGCCTAGCCTAGCCTAGCTTCATCTCAAATTCATCAAACATAGAACAATTAGTGGATGGGGAGTGGGATTCATGAGTGATTCACCAACTCTCTCCTACCCATTATACATTCTTGAAATCCAATGTTTTGATTTGTGAGGTAATGGCATTATCTAGTTAACCATTCTTCTATAAATAAGACCTTCATCTTCCTCATTACAAATTTGCTGAGAATTAGTTTACTAAGAGTGGGTAGATTGATAGATAGCAGCTGAATTGAGTCACAAAGGTATAACTTTCATTCCCATTCTTCATTTTTGATAAATTGTTTAATAGGTTGATTCTTTGAATTAAGCATGTATTGGTTGTTATTTAGTTTGAGTTATGTTTCTTAGTGTTATGTATGCTCATAAGTGTGTTGGGTTATGTTAGAAGCAATGTTGTAAGGATTTTTGCATGATGGGTTGCTGAACTGCAAACAGAGTCTGCTTACTGTCTTTGATGCAGGCATAGCGCAGCTGCGCCCTATTTGTACTAAGGTTCAGCGCAGCTGCACCGTAACCCAAAATCAGTTTTATTTCTGGCATGGCGCAGCTGTGCCCTAATTGTACTAGGGTGCAGCGCAGCTGCGCCGAACCTCAGTTCCAGTTTCTGGTTTCTGTTGATTATATATGTTACTAACTTGATGTTATGACCTAGATACATACCTATAGATGAGTATAACATGTTATGAAAAGCTTGTGTATGTGGTATGAAGTAATCAACTTGGATTAGTAAGAAAGTTGTAACAAAACTTAGAGTTTTCAAGACTAACTTTGAGGAAAACTTATGTTCACAAGTTCTAAACTTACGAGACCATATACATGACTGATTTGGAACCTAAATGATCATGATGTATGATTCATAGCTATTGTATCCATGACCAACTTGATTAGCTTTGTGCTAGAACTTCATTTGAAAAGAAAAGCTTAGTTAAGGCTAATGAACATGAATGCTAAGAGATTTAGTTTCTGATATTGAAAGGAGGTTGGCATGACTTAACTCCTTATGAAAAGAGTTTTGAAGTTGTCTCATATGTGTTATCTTTTATCATTTGTGTTAAAATGATTTCAAAGACAACCTTGGACATATTTTCAAACATAAGTGCAAATTATATGAGTACTTAGATACTAAAGTAGTAAAATGTCATGTTATAGCTATATTACTCCTAAACATGATTCATAGGTATTAAACTTGATGATTACATGATTTTGGTGCCTTAATGACATATAATGTGTAAGTTAAACTTGATGTAATAAACTCAAGTAGGATCATATGTTATTTGTGAAATTCTAGCATGTATGTATGTTAAATGGTACGTGTGATTAGTGTGTTAGAATTGGACTGAAATCAGGAGAGCACAGCTCAAACCTGGTCTCGCCAGGGGCCAGCGCAGCTGCGTCGTCCCTAGGCCTAGACCAGGCGCAGCTGCGCCGTCCTGCAGTCTTGCCAAGATGATCTATTTTTGGTCTGAGATATTAAGGCATGCTTATATGATTACTTACTTTGTAAGGTGTGACCAATATGTCATATAATGTGTTGAGAAGCATGTTGTGTGATGACTTGTTTCTTTTAAATGTGGACTCATCTTAGTTTACACGTACTAATTGAAAGACCAACTTATTAATGTTAGGTCGTTTCAACGCAAGTTAGTTAAAGCTAATATTATATTGTAGCTAAGCAAACAGGCAAGTATCTAAACCTTACGCACTACCTTTATTTGGTGCAAATAGGTATATGTTTATGCAAGTTCTTTGAACCCTACTTTTGTTAAGCAAGTTTCCCTAAACTTACCCTAAATTATATTGAGCAAGTATCCGAAATTATTATGTTGCAAGTTTCCTAACTTACACAACTTTGAGTTTGTGAAAGTTTTCCTATCCTTCTCATATTGCATTGAGCAGGATATTATTGAATTAAAAGTTATTCATTTAAGCTTGAATCTTATTTCTAAGCATGCTATTAAGTGGTTTAATTTCCTTACAATTATTCCACATCGATATTATTGATATTCACACTTAGTGCACTTGAGTTCGTACAGTCTTGCACTTGTACATCATTTAAAGTTCAAAAATTCTTGGACTGTGGTAAATAGAGTCTGAACCTTTGTCCGGTCAGACAAGCCTATGAAGTTTTATAAAATCTATCCAAACCAATTGATGGTAAGGATTCTCATACTGAAAGAACACCCCTCTTATGATAGGGGAGTACCCCATGTATCTAATATAAGATACAACAGAGCATATTTAAATGTTATGCATATACATAGGGTACGCGAGACTGATCCCCTCAAGTACTTAATCTGTAACCAGTAACCAAAGGGTCAATTAGCTATTGATTCTATTGGAGTGTTATAGTTCAAAGTCTATTTGACTAGCAGTTATTCTAAAAGCAATCATTATCTTTGCTTACGATATTCATATTGTTGAATCTATTGCCAGATATTTTTCCATTCATCATGATATATCCTTATTGTTGTATTTCAACTTGTTGATCAAACTTATTGCTCATCCTTGCTATATCATGAATTATATTGCAGCTAAGCCCGAGACCTCAGGAAAGGACAAGGTTAAAGGAAAGATGTAGAATTGTTGTCAAAAGTAGTGTTTATTGTGTGCTTAGTTTAAATTACTGTTATGTAATATGAACCCTAATTACTATTATAGGGTATGTTTGTAAGACGTTATTAAGGTTATCGAATCTTGGGACTAGTAATACCTTCTGAATGAACGACATACATTTATTATTTTTTCGCATTTTAGTTATCGTATGTTATTTAGGGGTGGATGTTTTTATTTTATCGTGATGACCGAACCGGGGTCAGAGGACCCGAAATCGGAGGCGTCACAGAAGCTGGGAGGATCATCCTCCACTAGTAGAATTTGCATATAATAATAGTTATCATGCAAGTATTGGTATGCCACCGTATGAAGCCCTGTATGGAAGGAAATGCAGAAAGCCATTATGTTGGGACGAAGTAGGTGAAAGTAGACTGTTGGGGCCAAAATTGGTACAGTAGACGGTGGAGATCATTAAGGTAATAAGAGCTCAATTGGTAGCAGCTCAGGATCGTCAAAAGAAATATGCTGATATTCATCGCAAGAAAAGAGACTTCGAGGTAGGGAGTTATGCATTTTTAAAAGTATGTCCCTGGAAAGGAAAAATTAGATTTAGGAAGAAAGTTAAACTATGTCCAAGATTTATTGGACCATTTGAGATATTAAAAAAGATAGGAGAAGTGGGGTACGCGATAGCTCTACCTCCTGAACTGGAACATATTCATAATGTGTTTCATGTATCAGTGTTACGTCCATACAAGCCGAATTACAAGCATGTGATATCGCATGAGCCGATTCAAGTCGAAAAGGACTTATCATACAAAGAAATCCCTGTAGAAATTTTGGATAGGAAGGAGCAGAGATTAAGAAATAAGGTTATACATTCTGTCAAAGTGCTCTGGAGAAACCACAACGCTGAGGAAGCTACGTGGGAACTCGAGAAAAAGATGAGGAAAGAGTTTCCAAATCTTTTAGAGTAACCTTAGATGAAATTCTAGGGACGGAATTCTTATAAGAAGGGGAGAATGTAATAGCCAAGAATTCTAAGTCACTTTGTAAATAGATATATTAATTATATATTAATGATATTGAAAACTTTGGTATGAATATGAATAAATAAGTGATTATGTGACTAGTATGTTATTTGTAATTTAGAAGATGTTCCACTAATGAGATAATTAAATTAGTGGACTAACCTAAGTATTTTAATAATCCAAAAAATTGATTAAGGTATTGAACCCTAATTCAATATTCAATTTACTTGAATATGGTAAGTCTAATTGGGTTATGTAAATTAATTAATATTATTTATTGATGAGAATGTGTAAATATCAATAATAATGAGTAATAGTTCATGTGATAATAGATTTAATATTACTAAGGATGACAAGTAATTTAAAAAAGCTCAATAGTTTATTTAAGCATTAGACTTGTAGATAATTTGATTTAAGAGAAACTAAATTGTTAAACTAGCCCCAATATTAAATTTAATGGGCAAGTGTGCTAGTAGCACAATTATTTAATTGTGGAGACCCAAGTTCATTTTAATTAGTAGCCAAACTAATTAATTTCAAGCCCAAAAGAATTAAAGGAATGGCCCAATCCTAACCCAATTAAAGAGGGGCATTATGGTAATTTAATTTAGCAAATTTTGCATTTAAAAATAAAGTAAAAATGAGGATTATATGGGGGCGAAGAATCCGGCCATGTATAGAGAAATGGGCATGTGACTTATGTTTTTTTTTCTTCATTTGGTCACCAACTCACTTAGGTGTCACTCCATGATTTAGCCACACTATTTTGCCAAGATTACAAGCTATATGGAGAGAGAAGGGAAGAGATATGTTAGTAGTTAAAGTATAGATATACCAAATATATCTATAGATTTTCTTCCAATACTTAAAACGAAATTCTCTTTCATCTCATCCTAAGTTAGCAAACCAAACAAAAGGAAATAGAAAGAAAAAGAGAAAGAGAGTTCGGTGGGAGAAAGAGAGAGAGAAGGAGAGAGTTGAGGTGTAGAAAATCCTAGGAGCAAGAGAGGAGGGTGTGGTCTTACATACATCCTAAATTTATTAATTACTTTGGAAGATTAAGAAGAAGTGCTCAAAGACCAAGATATAAATCTTAAACTTGTGGATTTCCTTTTTATTTTGTTTGATTTTGGCTATTTAAAGTTTATGATCTTAAGGTCTAAAACCCTCTATCTACATGTTTTATATGGTTTTATGTATGGTTATAACATATTTGAGTGTTAGAAAGTGAATCTTAAGGATATAAAAGAAACTAGTTTTGATTTGTTAAGAAACTCTAGTTTTTTTTACTTCCTTTGATCGACTACTATTTTTAATCTACACCTTCTTTTTGTGATCCGTAAACGAGAAGTGCTAGATATGTAAGTTAACTACTAAATCCAAGTGGTAGCAATCAAAAATGTTGATTACACAAGTTGTAGTGATTGTTTTCGCAAAAATAGTTTTGTCTTTAGAAAGAAAAACAAACTATTTTTGGACAGTCAATACTAGGGGCAGTTTCGTCATTTTTCTGACATTTAAAAATTCTAAAAAAATTTTGGAATGATAATATGATGAGTTATCTTTCAAACCCAAGTGGAATCACTGAAAAAAGGAGTTGTAGATTTCCGTATGGACTGATTTTAACAAAGTAGGTAAAAGAGGAAAATTTCGAAAACAAACTGCCCAAAATTTTGCAAGGACAGTTTTTGCCACTTAACATTTGACAAAAATTCCAGTCTTTTGGGACATGAAAACATATGACATAAAGTAGTTCCTGTCCAAAAATGAGCTCATTCTGACTTAAAATGACCAAGTTATGACAATTTCAATATTTGGGTTTTTCAGACAAAAATCGCTATAACCGGAGTTCTATAACTCCGATGGCCACGAAATTTAAACTGGATGGTCACGTTAACATGTATAAGATTATACCAAGAGATGAGAATTTCTGGAGTTTGGCATGATGGGGTTAATTTTTTAAACCACACACTAAAAATGATTTTTGAAAAATAGTAAAAGAAATTGAAAAATTACGAAAAAATACTTTTTGTGTATAAAATACATGTATATAAGTATGGCCAAAAGATAAAAAAAATAATAAGTTGATTTGGTATTTTCGTTAAAGGAGATATAGAATCCAGCTGGCTAGATTGAAAAATAGTTGAATCTAGTTTGCTTGATTGAAGGATTTTGAATCCTGACTTGCTGGATTGAAGGATTTAGAATACAGGCTTGCGGGATTGAAGGATTTAGAATCCAAGCTTGCTGGATTAAAGGATTTGGAATCCAGGCTTGCTAGATTGAAGGATTTAGAATCTAGACTTGCTGGATTGGAAGTTTATTGAATCCAGTTTGCTGGATTAGCCAATCCAGGTGGCTGGATTGCATGTTTGAATAATCTAGACTATGATGTTAGTATTTGGCTTACTAGATTATAAGGAAGATGTAACGCCCGAGAAAAATCAGATTTTTAGGAGAATTAAAATTTTATTTAATTATGAGGATTAAATGAATTTAGTTGATTATTTAAGGGAGTAAGCTATTTGAAGGTCGTTCTATGACCTAGACATGTCAGAACATCGTAGTATTTTGGCTACATGACAGAATTAAAGTGTTTGAATTTTCAAGACGAAAATAAAAGTTTTCTGAAAATTTTTCCAAAAAACATTATTCACGCATTTCTACTCGGGAATTATTTTTGAACTTCCGAAAAATACGTAACGATGGAATATCGATGTGAGATAGAATATCCAATAATATTTCAGTTATGAAAAAAACAGTTCTTTGCCTGCGGACTTAAAACCTAACGATTAGGGAAAATGATTTACGAGAAGGAATTTAAATGTGATTAATGAATTAAACAATGATCGTATAATACGTAGGTATTATACGAAGTAATGAATACGAGTACGATACGAGGTATTATACGAGTATGTGTGGATGATGGTATGACGTATATGTTGAATTAGTATACGAGTTAAAATACGAGATTAATACGTATAATATATGTTATAAGGCTTTAAGCCAAAAGAAAGGAATTTGTAGGATTTGTTAAGTATTATGTTAGCCCAAGTATGGAAATAGTTAAGTCCAATTTGAATTAATATGCAAGCCCAAGAATTTGTAATGGAAACCCCAAAGTAATTTAATGTAAGCCCAAATGATTAAGTTAAGTTAATTAAAACTAAGCCCAAGTTAAGATCCCAAGTGATGAGCAAGTAAAGGAAACTTAATGGCTAAGTGTTGTGGTAATCAAGTAAGCTTAATGGCTAAGTTAAGTAATGATCAAGTAAATAATGTGGTGAGCAAGTAAAGGATAAGTTATGTGATTAGTAAGAATACTTAATGGTTAAGTAAAGGTGGTGGCCAAGTTAACTTAAGGGCTAGGTAATGAATAGTAAGGAGGTGGATGGTCTAATGACCATTAAGCCCTCAACTAGGATTTCCTATAAATAGAAGAGAAGCTAGCTCATTTGTTGGTTTTCTTTTCATCCAACTCTTTACAACTTAATTGTTAGAGAGAATAAGTGAGAATAAGTTAGTTTTTCATCCAATAACTTATAGCTTATTGGTTAGAGAGAAAAAGTTACAAAAGCTAGAACAAGTTAGCCTTTGAGAATTCAAGAAGTAAGAAGCAGATTAAAGCTAAGGCAAGTGATCTTCATAGGTAAGAACTTAAACCATAATTCTCTTTCTCTTCAATTGTTAGAGAACGGGGTAGTGGTAGAACATGTATACTAAGGAATGGTAAGAAATGATTAATTAATGGATTTAAGCCGTTTAAGTCATGAATAAGCTAATTGTAATCATATAAGTTATGAAATAAGGAAGAACTTGTAGGAACTTGTCTTATGTTGTAATAATAAGGTTGTATGATAATAAGAAGTAAGGATGATGGTTAAAAGATTTAAGCTATGATAAAGTCATGCAAAGTAAATTCATAAGTAGTTTATACTTTTATAAGTTATAAACTCACAAATAATAAGTAATAACTTATTATGTTTATAAGTTAATGATGTATGGATGTCAAGATGTTAATATGATGGATTGAATCCATTGGTAGCGAAGAACAAGTCTTAAGAAATGAAGTTAAGGCGGAATTCACGAGTTTTGACGATAATCGTTGAATTCGTGAAAATCTCGGAATGAAAGTAGAATTTTGATATTGATCCTGGAAACATTGGTTTTCAATGGAGACAAGTCTTATTTGGCATTATAGAGTTGCGGACTCGAGAATAACCGAATTCCGACTTAGAACGAAGAAACGAGCGTTGAACGTTCACGAACGTTTATCATTTTCGTTAAAAAGGGGCTAATATGTGAATTTTTAGGAAACGAAGTCAAATAGATAAAATTCTTGCATGAACACGTAGAGTATGTAATTTTTGAACCGTAGGCTCTTGAATGAGTCAATTCGGACTTATAATGAAAAAGTTATGAGCCTGGGAATCTCACATAAAAAGTTAACTGTCAAATTTTTCGGGTGCTGAGCACTGGCGTCGCGGTGCCAGTCAAGGCCAAGAAAATCACGCCGCAGCACCAGAAAGGGTTGTGAGCTACTGCAGTTTGGCGCCGTAGCGCGACAAATAGTGAAGGGACTTGCGCCGTAGCGCCGAGTCCGGTGTCCAAGCTCTAATGGTGACGCCGCAGCGCGACATAACAAGGGATCACTGGCGCCGCAATGCCAGCCTCACAACCTAGACAATAAATAATGGTTACAAGTAGAGCTTGAATGGAAATTGTTTAGAAATGAACTAAAGGACTTAATCAAACATTGTTAAGTCATAATTAAACCTCAAGTATGATCACTTAGAGTTAAAGAAAGTTAATTGAATGTGAACGTGAACGATGTACAATAAGTGTACTTAACTAATGACGATCGAGTTTCGATTAAAAACGCAAGAATGTTAGTAAGCCGTGAGGAAGGATGATTAACTCGAAATGAGTTGTATTAATGGAATAATTTCAGTTAAGACATAAAAGAGAAAGAAGTTGGTAAGAACAATGTAAATTATAACGGCAAGCCGGAACCAATAATAACAAATCTAATACATGATTAGATTAAGAAGAAGGGTAAGATTCATTAGGAACCATGTATGTTCATTCATGACCTAATGTGGTATGTTATGTGGTTATGTGTTGTAGAGACCGCAAAGACTCAAAGGAAAAGTTATTATATTGTAGCAGACGCTGAAGGCAAGTTTTTCTTAAACGCTTGTCTAACCTTCGTGTTAGCCAGGTTTTCAAATGATTCAAGTTATGAGATGTATGTATGGTTTTAAAGAAAGAGTCGATGCCAGTTTTAACTCGGCTAGACTAATCGTGATAGATTGGTTGATTTACAAGTCTTTCAATATAGAACTGTTAATGCTATCCTATGCCAAGTATTTGGTACGGATTCAAAGGTAAGTTGTCTATGAACAAACAAATGTATTTTCATCGATTATTCGATGGGCACGTCAGGTTGCCAAAACTTAAACGTACATACGTTTAAGGGATGTAGTGTTGATCAACATAGAGTACCATAGGCTGATCACCTAGAAGTGCTTATAAGTTATGCCGGACTTACAGACTTAGTGTCGGGTTGTCCTTTTCAAAGAAATTATGAAATGCTCATGGTCTTGGACCAGAATTGATGTTTTACTGAATATTGTTATTGTAAAACGTTTTGAAGGAAAAGGAATGCTATTTTGAATTATCGATAGTACTTCATAACTATTATCAAGTTACTGAAGATATATGATTCCTATGTTTCAAGCATGCTTTTTAAATGAAATTGTTGTACTTGCTGAGCTTGTTATGCTCACTCTTGCTTGAACCATATGAATGTAGCTAAGGACGAGCGAACCGAAGTTTCCAGTAGAGATAAAGGCAAGGCAAAGACGAATGATTAGTTTGTCTTGTAATAGACTAGTAAGTATATGTATTATGATGAACCAAGAATGTAATGGTTTAAGAACCTGGGAACGGGATTTATTATTATTAATGTAATAAGAATGTCGTTGGAACACATATTTTGATGTCGTTTCATTAGAATGAATGTACAGTTATGAGTACCGTGTAGCACCATTTGTCAGGTTGAAAGAGATCCGAATTTGGGGGCACCACAAGTTGGTATCAAAGCATTAGGTTATAAAACTTAAGGGGGAAAGAACCTTAGTTCAATAACCTCATTAAGAAAGGAAAGTCTGAAGGAAGTAAACTTGAGTCGAATGAGTTAATAAGGTATTGAGGAAACTCAGTACCGAAAGATTTAGAAGATGGAAAGTAACCCTAAAGGAATTAAATGTGATTTGTGCTTATACTATTGTGAGTTATGTACTAATCAACATGTTATGTGTTATTGTAGGATGTCGAACGATAGCTTGATGTATATAGACATACACGCGATGAGCGAAGAAATTATGAACAGCGTAGAGCCTATACCCATGCCAGTGGCGGAGGTATCATTAGTGATCCTAGAGGAGTCAGAGTCAAAGGAGTACTTTTTTGAGGAGAGCTACTCCGAGGGAGAAATGGATACAGCATCATATTTTCATATGATGAACGATGTGGAGGAGGAAAGAGAGGTAACATCGGTTGATACGGTGGTACCTACACTAGAGTCATCACCTCCAGATGCAATGAGATCATTGTATTTGGCAGAGCTTGACAATAATGTGCAACTGAGTACAGTGGTGCAAAATCAGAGTGAAGAGATTTGTGCTCTTTATGAAGCGAAGGAGTCTGCAGAAGCAGATTTTGAGTCAGAGCATGATGAGAAGGTGCTCATGATAAATAAGGCTAGGGATTTTAAGAAGGAGGTCGATGAGCTTCGTAAAGAACTAGGGGAGAAGAATCGGAAGATAGCACGGATGTCTTACATCCATAAGAGTTCTCATAAGGATTTCAAGCTGAAAGTTACTTGTCATCCCATGGAGTCAGGACAAACTCGACATACGATTAGTCGGGATACTGTAGCGAAGTTAGCAGATGAGAAACACGAGGATGCTGTTATGCATTATTAGAAGTCTAGAGTTATAAATATGTGTATAGTGATGTAAAACCCTCTTTTATATTAAAGGGTAGTCTTTTTGTAAATCCCAACTTTTGTGAAGTTCGAAATTCGGGATAGAACTGTAATAGCTTTTGGCTATGGAGAACAAATTGTAAATAGTTTTAAACTATGAAGAAGCATATGAATATAATGAAGTTTTCATGTAACATTCCTTGTTATGGTATGAGTTGGTATGTGGCGAATAATAACGAAGTAAGTAAATAGATAATGATAAAATTTTATTTATTTAAATTAGAAAATGCCGCCACGGAAAAGAATGTAATCAGGACGTGGGATCATATAATGAAAATCAGGAGGGTCAAAACAACCCTATGCAAGAGTTCGTTAAGTTATTAACGATTGCATTTAACCAAACCAGGGGTAGAGTACCTACGGGACCTAGGGTAGCCAGAACGACTACCTTTAAAGAGTTTAAAAGTGTAGGTCCACCAGAGTTCCAAGGAACAACGGACCCAATAGAGGACCATACAGGGGTAAAAGCAAATAGAGAAGGCGTTTGTTATTTCAAGCATAGGTGGGGCGCAAAAGACTTCTTTTGCAACTTACATGATGAGAGGGGAAGCCAACTTTTGGTGGGAGGCTCACCGGGGTGGGGCTAGACCAGATGCGGTATCATGGGAACAATTCAAGAAGGTTTTCTTTGAGAATTATTTCCCTACAAGCATGCAAGGGAGAGAGAGGAACCAAGGCAGGGAATGTTAGTGGCAGAATGCCAAAAAGAAAGAATTTTTACTCCGAGAATACTGGAGTGGGACAAGGGGATCTTAAGCGTAGGATCAAAGTATGTAAGACATATGGAAAGACTCATCTAGGAGTCTACCTGAAAGGAAAATCGGTTTGTGATAACTGTGGATGGGAGGAGCATATATTACCCAATTGTCCTAATCCTAAGAAAAACCATGATTGTTTTGTATGTGGGTCGTTAGACCACATGGCAAGAAATTGCCCAAAGAAGGGATTGAAAGAGAGTAGGGTTGTTAGTAGTGGTAAGTTAACCATTACTGAACCGCTATCATCGGGTAGATCGATGGCCCATACTTTTAATATGACGGTCCAAGATGCGATTGCATCAGCGTATGTAGTAGCAGGTATCATTCCGGTTAATAAATGAATGCTTATGTGCTATTTGATTGAAGTGTTATTTTTTTTTCTTTCTTTTATAGCATGTGAAGTTGTTAGATGATTAAGTTCATTCCCGAAAGGATTATAAATACCTTTAAACGTTAAGGTAGAGAGTGAGGAAATAATTTTCGTTGATTAAATTCGTGGAAATCGTTTCATGAATAATAAAGGTAAGCAAGTATCGGTAGATAAGTACCGATAAAGTTAAGAGAATTTAAAGTAATTCTCGGTATGAATGGGTTGATTAACCATAGAACTTTAATAAATTGTCTAATGAAATGTATGAATCTTCGGTTTTCTAATAAATCCAAGATAGTAATCTACGGTAATACATCACCGGAATTTCCTTGTTGTCTAAACATGACGCAATCTAGAAGGATGTTAAGACAAGTTTAGGTTGTGGTACAGTCGTAACCTTTGATGGTTGACATATAGGAGCTGGGCTAAACAATTCCTTCAGAAAGCGAAGGTATATACGAAACTGACAACCGATCTAACTCACTGTGATGGCAGTGTACATGAGACGGGAACTTGTTTGTTGGTTGTTTGTGAGAAACCACTCAGAGTACCATATGGACTACTAGCAGAGAAGCGATGTGTGCTGAGACCTAGAGAAGTAATAAGAAGAAGATAAGAATGTGAATCATCAAAGATGATGAATGTATTAAGTAAGACATCTCCATATGTCATGAAGCTGTAAGTCGATAATAAAACTAGGTCGCGTAAACTTAGGTTGAAAGAGCGCAAACCCTAAGAAGTAAAGTTAAGTAAACCAATGTGTAAGTCAAATATATAACTAATAAGTTAACGGTTAAGAATAAATAACTGTTGCCCAGGATCGATGATCTAATTGATCAGTTGAAAGGGGCAAAGTATTTTTTCTAAAGATAGATTTGTGTATGGGGTATCGTTAGTTGAAAGTGAGGAAGAGGGAAGGTACCTAAGATGACGTTCAGAACTCGTTATAGTTATGACAAGTTTCTGGTTATGTCGTTTGGGTTGACTGATGTATTGAAGTTAGGTTTTTCGTAAGGGGCGCTGAGCAAGTCAGTGGCAAATTTAAGGATGTTGGGAATGAGATGTGAGAAAGGAAAGATAAGTGAGTCACATGTATTGTCTTTATCAGATGATACGAGGAATTTTGTAGTGTATCTCGATGTTTTGCATAGATGACGAGATTGTGTGCTCTTGTAGCATGACAATGTCATTGCATATGCATTATGCCAGTTAAACGATTATGAGAAGGTCTATCCTACTTATGATCTATAATTGGCAGCTGTAGTTTTTGAAAAATAAAATAAAATCTGAAGATAGTATTTGTACGGGGAGAAGTGTGAGTTATACACGGACTATAGAAGTCTGAAATATATCGTCACACAGAAGGAATTGAATATGCGGTAGAGAGAGAACTGTGATATCTTATATCATACAGGAAAGGTAAAATTAGAAGATGACGCGTTAAGTAAGGAAGGGTAGTGAAAAGCTATTGATGTTAACAACTAAGAATGAGTTAATAAAGGAAATGGCGAAAACAGAGTTAGAAGTTAAACTATTGAATGGAGTAGTAGAAATGTTATTCACAACATAGACTCAATCTACGATAATGTAACGAGTTAAGTAAGTACAATTAGGTAACGAGGAATGCAGACAAATGAAGAAGAGGATGCAAGATAAAGAGAAGACTAAGTATAATCTTGGTTTGAGGGAGAAATTTGAGTTCCAAATAATTAGGAATTAAAAGAAGGACTAATAAAGGGAAGATAGCATAATATGTTAATAAGTGGTTAACTTCTAACTCAAATTACTGATAGGAAGTGACAAGTCATGTAAATTAAGATAATACATTCGTTGAAGGTGAAATGAAAGAACCACAATGTCGAAGAAGCTTTGTGGGAACTCGAGATTAAAATGAAGAAATTTTTTTCCTCATTTATTTATTTAAGTATAGCGAGATTCTGGGGACAGAATCCTTATAAGGAGGGAAGAATGTAACGCCCGAGAAAAATCGAATTTTTAGGAGAATTAAAATTTTATTTAATTATGAGGATTAAATGAATTTAATTGATTATTTAAGGGAGTAAGCTATTTGAAGGTCATTCTATGACCTAGACATGTCAAAACATCGTAGTATTTTGGCTATGTGACAGAATTAAAGTGTTTGAATTTCCAAGACGAAAATAAAAGTTTTTTGATAAATTTTTCGAAAAATACTATTCACGCATTTCTGCTCAGGAATTATTTTTGAACTTCCAAAAAATACGTAACGATGGAATATCGATGTGAGATGGAATATCCAATAATATTTCAGTTATGAAAAACACAGTTTTTTGCCTGCGGACTTAAAACCTAACGATTAGGGAAAATGATTTACGAGAAGGAATTTAAATGTGATTAATGAATTAAACAATGATCGTATAATACGTAGGTATTATACGAAGTAATGAATATGAGTACGATACGAGGTATTATACGAGTATGTATGGATGATGGTATGACGTATATGTTCAATTAATATACGAGTTAAAATACGAGATTAATACGTATAGTATATGTTATAAGGCTTTAAGCCAAAAGAAAGGAATTTGTAGGATTTGTTAAGTATTATGTTAGCCCAAGTATGGAAATAGTTAAGTACAATGTGAATTAATATGCAAGCCCAATTGTTTGTAATGGGAAGCTCAAAGTAATTTAATGCAAGCCCAAATGATTAAGTTAAGTTAATTAAAACTAAGCCCAAGTTAAGATCCCAAGTGATGAGCAAGTAAAGGAAACTTAATGGCTAAGTGTTGTGGTAATCAAGTAAGCTTAATGGCTAAGTTAAGTAATGACCAAGTAAATAATGTGGTGAGCAAGTAAAGGATAAGTTATATGATTAGCATGAATACTTAATGGTTAAGTAAAGGTGGTGGCCAAGTTAACTTAAGGGCTAGGTAATGAATAGTAAGGAGGTGGATGGTCTAATGACCATTAAGCCCTCAACTAGGATTTCCTATAAATAGAAGAGAAGCTAGCTCATTTGTTGGTTTTCTTTTCATCCAACTCTTTACAACTTAATTGTTAGAGAGAATAAGTGAGAATAAGTTAGTTTTTCATCCAATAACTTATAGCTTATTGGTTAGAGAGAAAAAGTTACAAAAGCTAGAACAAGTTAGCCTTTGAGAATTCAAGAAGCAAGAAGGAGATTAAAGCTAAGGCAAGTGATCTTCATAGGTAAGAACTTAAACTATAATTCTCTTTCTCTTCAATTATTAGAGAAGGGGTAGTGGTAGAACATGTATACTAAGGAATGATAACAAATGATTAATTAATGGATTTAAGCCGTTTAAGTCATGAATAAGCTAATTGTAATCATATAAGTTATGAAACAAGGAAGAACTTGTAGGAACTTGTCTTATGTTGTAATAATAAGGTCGTATGATAATAAGAAGCAAGGATGATGGTTAAAAGATTTAAGCTATAATAAAGTCATGCAAAGTAAATTCATAAGTAGTTTATACTTTTATAAGTTATAAACTCACAAATAATAAGTAATAACTTATTATGTTTATAAGTTAATGATGTATGGATGTCAAGATATTAATATGATGGATTGAATACATTGGAAGCGAAGAACAAGTCTTAAGAAATGAAGTTAAGGTGGAATTTACGAGTTTGGATGATAATCGTCGAATTCGTGAAAATCTCAGAATGAAAGTCGAATTTTGATATTGAGCCTGGAAACATTGGTTTTCAATGGAGACAAGTCTTATTTGGCATTATAGAGTTGCGGACTTTAGAATGACCGAATTCCGACTTAGAACGAAGAAACGAACGTTGAACGTTCACGAACGTTTATCATTTTCGTTAAAAATGGGCTAATAGGTGAATTTTTAGCAAACGAAGTCAAATAGATAAAATTCTTATATGAACATGTAGAGTATGTAATTTGTGAACCGTAGGCTCTTGAATGAGTCAATTCGGACTTATAATGAAGAAGTTATGAGCCTGGGAATCTCACATAAAAAGTTAACTGTCAAATTTTTCGGGTGCTGAGCACTGGCGTCGCGGTGCCAGTCAAGGCCAAGAAAGTCACGCCGCAGCGCCAGAAAGGGCTGTGAGCTACTGAAGTTTGGCGGCGCAGCGCGACAAATAGTGAAGGGACTCTCGCCGCAGCGTCTTGTCCGGTGTCCAAGCCCTAATGGTGACGCTGCAGCGCGGCATAACAAGCGATCACTGGCGCGCAGCGCCAGCCTCACAACCTAGATAATAAAGAATGGTTACAAGTAGAGCTTGAATGGAAATTGTTTAGAAATGAACTAAAGGACTTAATCAAACATTGTTAAGTCATAATTAAACCTCAAGTATGATTACTTAGAGTTAATGAAAGTTAATTGAATGTGAACGGGAACGATGTACAATAAGTGTACTTAACTAATGACGATCGAGTTTCGATTAATAACGTAAGAATGTCAGCAAGCCGTGAGGAAGGATGATTAACTCGAAATGAGTTGTATTAATGGAATAATTTCAGTTAAGACATAAAAGAGAAAGAAGTTGGTAAGAACAATGTAAATTATAACGGCAAGCCGGAACAAATAATAACAAATCTAATACATGATTAGATTAAGAAGAAAGGTAAGATTCATTAGGAACCATGTATGTTTATTGTGACGCCCCCAGAATAGGTATACAACACCCATTCTGAGTCGCCAAATACATGGTACAGAAAGCAAACTACAACTTCAATAATACAATTGTCGTGCAAAATACGACAACACATACTGTGAGTTTAAATACAAATATTGTCTTCTAGACAATATCCACTCTCAAATAAATCCTCCTTACAATTATTCAAACACTATTTTACAGAAATAGTGAGGACTGCTAATACATCTTTCTAGAACCATCACTCCATACCCCGACTAGATCCTGCTATGTTCTCACCTCCTGAGAAGAAAAATGGAACAAAAAGGAAAAGGGTGAGCTCAACTAGCCCAGTAAAGAATATTATGACTAAGATAATATACAACAAATTATCGTTAGTCTTCAACAGGAAAAAATCTGATAAAATATAATCGACAACAAGTTTTAGATCAACAACTGCAGCGGAAACAGCAAACCATTAGAAGAGTCAAGTAGAGAAAGAATTCTACTATCTTCTAAGATTTAAAAGTCCATCATCAATATTTTATCCCTGTAACATCAATTAATAATCATCTTTAACCAAATATTCATCTTTGCACTACAGGCCAAAGATATTCATTTGTATCATCAGTCGGTCATGTTCATCTCAACACCTGTTCATCTTTGCACTACAGGCCAAAGATATTCATCAAGTAATTATACATCTTTGCACTACAGGCCAAAGATATTCAGTAATATCATCATTTAGGACTGAGGATGATGAAAAATATCTTAAAGAGAACGAATCCAATGAGACAGAAGGACAAATAGTAGGGATTCGTATAACAGTTTATCCAAGATCAATAATACTTCATAATAATCAATTGTGAAGCAGAATTCAAAAATAAAGATCAAAACATGGATACAATCAAAGATAGTAACCATAATAGACATCTTGGACAAAAAGGGAAAATTTTATTTTTCGGTGAATAGTGCCGTATTCGTGAATAGTGCCGTATACGTGAATAGTGCCGTATACGTGAATAGTAACCCCCGACACAAAAAGTTCCAAATTTGATAAAAACTCATATCAATATTTCAGCATAATGATATTGAAGAAAATAATATCATTAAGAAGAAAATAATATCCCTTACCTCAAAATATCAGTACTTCTGGTCGGAATACCGGTATAAGGCTGAAAGAAACTTGCTCTGATGAATAGAAACTCTCAAAGTATCTAAATACTCACAAAATACACTCAATAATCTAGAGAGAGAAAGAGAGAAAACTTGTTTCTGGTGTGATTTTCAATTCTAACTTAGCCCTCTATTTATAGAAAAATTTTGGTAGGTTTGACCTGCAACCTGATGGCTTTACCTGCTACTATTCCCACCTACCACATTTGAAATATAATTCAGCACATTTCTTCACCAACCACAAGTGGGGCCCACCAATTCTAGAATTTTCCATCAAAATGATAAACTCCGAAAATTTAACAATTTCTGAACCAGTCATCTCGTAAAATTCATAATAAATCATACGTTCATTTTTAACGGTTCAAAATTTGTGGACATATACTCAACTTATATATGTATAACATATCCAAAAATTACCACGATCCAACGGTCGGATTAAAAATTATAACACCCGCAATATTTCTCAAAAACCCTGATTTGATTTTTAATACCTCCATTCCGATAAAAATACTGATAAAACACCTCAACATTAACTCCTTCATTTTTAACCACAAAAATATATCCCTCATTTATATCCACATAAAATAAATATTTCCTTATCATATGAATCAATAATTAATTATTCACAAATAATATTACAGAATCACATTTATGACAACCAGGCCGTTCCCAGGAAAGAGGGGGCTTTCCAATAAGGATTTCTCCTTACTGGCGCGCAATTAGATGACCAAACCTCTCCTTAGACAGAACTTTCTAGACATTGCCAATAATGTTATCTAATAATATTATTCAAATAATATGAATTATTGATCTGATAATGAAAAATACTGTGCAGCAACAATTATTGAAACAACAATAATATAAAATATCAATGCAACAATTATTGAATCAATAAAATAAAATATTGAACAATAACTACTGTAACAATTATTGAGTAGTGCCTTCTTACGTAAGAATCAATAATTGGTGCAATACCGTGTGCTACTGTATTTTAATCACCGGGTATTCCAACAGTATTAACGGTAACAACTACGCCGTTATTTATAAACAACTTATACTTGTCGTTTTCTTCATCCAATCGCTTTCCGTTATGGGGCCCACACAAGGCTGCGTCGTCGTACGAATATTCCCCGACAGCAAGAATATTCCACGACCAACCGAATATTCACCGACCAAAAATAAATATTTTATAACCACTTGCTTATTTTGCAAAATTTGCACATTTCACCCATAACCAAAGTATTATATCAAATTAACCCCTTATTATTCACAATAATATTTAGAGAAAATTTGATTTTATTCATTAATAAGTTGGGGTCTTACAACCTCCCCTCCTTATGAAATTTCGTCCTCGAAATTGACGTACGTACCTGATGTTTCAAAAAGGTGAGGATACCTCGCTTTCATTTCTGATTCCAACTCCCAGGTCATTTCTTCAATAGCATGGTTTCTCCACAAAACCTTAACTTGTGGTATAACCTTCGTGCGTAGGACATGCTCTTTCCTATCCAAGATCTTAACAGGTACCTCCTCGTACGTTAAATCTTCAGCTATCTCGTCTGGTTCTAACTCAATAATGTGGTTCGGGTCTTTAACATATTTACGAAGCATAGATATGTGAAAAACATTATGAACACGAGACATGCTTGGAGGTAATGCGAGTCTATATGCCACATTTCCTATTCGCTCAAGAATCTCAAATGGACCAACAAATCTTGGATTGAGCTTTCCTCTCTTCCCAAATCTTGTAACTCCCTTCCATGGTGCAACACGTAACAATACATGATCCCCAATATTAAATTTCACGTCCTTCCGATGAAGATCCGCATAACTCTTTTGTCGATCCTGTGCCGTTTGTATACGTTGTCGAATCGTTTGGATCTTCTCTGTAGTAATGCGTACCAATTCTGGTCCCAACAATGTTGCTTCACCCACCTCGTCCCAGCATACTGGAGAACGACATTTTCTTCCATACAACGCCTCAAATGGAGCCATACCTATGCTCGCCTGATAACTGTTGTTGTAGGAGAATTCCACCAATGGTAGGTACTTATCCCAACTCCCTTTGAGATCTAAGACACAAAGTCTTAATAGATCTTCAAGAGTTTGAATAGTCCTCTCTGATTGTCCGTCCGTTTGAGGATGGTATGCTGAACTGAATCGTAAATCCGTGCCCATAGCTTTCTGCAAGCTAACCCAAAATCGTGAAGTGAATCTTGGGTCACGATCCGAAACTATGGATACTGGCATGCCATGCAATCTCACAATCTCGTTCACGTACATACTAGCAAGACGTTCAAGGGAATAAGTCTCACGTATCGGCAAGAAATGAGCGGACTTGGTTAATCTATCAACAATAACCCAAATCGCATCTATGCCTTGAGAAACCTTGGGAAGACCTGTAACAAAATCCATAGTAATGTGTTCCCACTTCCATTTCGGGATCTCAAGTGGTTGCAATGGACCCTTTGGCACTTGATGCTCCGCCTTTACACGTTGACAAGTTAAACACCTCGAGATAAACTCCGCGATCTCTCTTTTCATATTGCTCCACCAAAATGTATGTCGAAGATCGTGATACATTTTGGTACTCCCAGGATGGATTGCAAACGGTGTGTTGTGTGCCTCCATCATTATTCTATGCTTCAAGTCAAAATCGTTAGGAACACAAAGTCTGGAGTTGACTCGAAGTATTCCTTCTTCATCGATTCTTGCTTCTGGAATAGCACCTTCTTGCACTTTCTTCTTCATACGCATCAGCTCTATATCCGTAGCTTGAGCAGCTTTAACTTTATCGATTAAAGTCGGTTCTACTCGTATATTTGATATCATCATGTGGGTACTTGGAGCCTTCATCTCTATCTCCATCCTTTGCAAGTCATACAAAATGGGCCTTTGTGTTAAAAACATTGCACTCGTACCCGCATATGATCTTCTACTCAATGCGTCAGCTACTACGTTTGCTTTTCCAGGATGGTATTGGATGGTATGATCGTAATCTTTCAACAGCTCAAGCCAACGTCGTTGCCGCATGTTGAGTTCCTTTTGGGTGAAGAAATATTTGAGGCTTTTATGATCTGTATAGATCTCCACTTTCTCCCCATACAGGTAGTGTCTCCAGATCTTCAACGCAAAAACGACTGCTGCCAACTCCAAATCATGAGTAGGATAATTCCTCTCATATTCTTTGAGTTGTCGTGAGGCATAGGCTATGACTTTCCCATGTTGCATGAGAACACATCCTAACCCTTTGCCTGAAGCATCGCTGTAGATAACAAATCCATCCGAACCAGATGGTATTGTCAAAACAGGTGCCGAAATGAGTCTCCTCTTGAGTTCTTGGAAACTCTTCTCGCATTCCTCACTCCATACGAATTTTGTATCTTTCCGAGTCAGCTGAGTTAACGGAGTAGCGATTCGAGAAAATCCTTCCACAAATCTCCGATAATAACCAGCTAAGCCCAGAAAGCTACGTACTTCGGTTACCGACTTCGGTTGCTCCCAACTTTGTATGGCTTCAATCTTCGCCGGGTCGACAGATACTCCATGTTTTGACACCACGTGCCCAAGGAATGCTACTTCCTCAAGCCAGAACTCGCATTTCTTCAGTTTGGCATATAGCTTGTTTTTACGAAGCCTTTGCAGTACCAGCTTCAAATGGCGCTCATGATCTTCACGGCTTTTGGAATAGATGAGGATGTCATCAATAAAGACAACAACGAACTGATCCAAATATTCTTTGAATACACGGTTCATCATATCCATGAAGGCAGCAGGAGCATTAGTCAATCCAAAAGACATTACTAAGAATTCATAATGCCCGTACCGAGTTCTGAAGGCAGTTTTTGGAATATCCTCAGTTTTAATCTTCAGCTGATGATATCCAGAACGAAGATCGATCTTTGAAAAGAATTGTGCTCCTTGCAACTGGTCAAACAGGTCATCAATGCGAGGTAGCGGATACCTATTCTTGATGGTGACATGGTTCAATTCTCGATAGTCAATACAAAGTCGCATACTCCCGTCTTTCTTCTTTACGAATAAAACAGGAGCACCCCAAGGAGACGTACTAGGACGAATAAAACCGATGTCCAACAACTCCTGTAGTTGGACTTTTAACTCCTGAAGTTCAATAGGAGCCATTCGATATGGGGTTTTAGAAATGGGCTTTGTACCGGGTTCAAGGTCAATAAAGAATTCAATTTCTCGTTCCGGGGGTAGACCGGGAAGTTCTTCAGGAAATACATCGGAAAATTCTCTAACAATAGAAATATTATTCAAATCTGACTTGTCTTTGTTCAAATCCATAACATGGGCTAAGAAAGCTTGACATCCGTTTTTCAATAAACGAATAGCTTTGTGGCTTGATATGACAGTGACTGATTTTAGTGGTTTAGTAGTTTGAATTCGTATGACAGGTTGGTTAGGAATATGAAAACTAACAACCTTACGAAAACAATCAATTTTAGCATGATGAGTGGTTAACCAATCAATTCCTAAAATCACATCAAAAGCAAGTATCTTTAAAGAGATAAGATCAACAGGTAATGTGATAGTGCCAACTTGGATCATGCAAGATTTATAAACTGTAGATGTAACGAAGGTTTCACCCAACGGAGTTTCAACAGATAAGTTAAAGTCCAATTTCTCCGGAGTCAAGTTTAAACGTTGAGCACAAGCAGGAGAGATAAAAGAATGGGTAGAACCGGTATCTAGTAAAGTATAAACTTCACAAGAATTCAAGATTAGCTTACCCGTGATCACCTCGTTCGGGTTTCTCGCGTTTTGGCCAGTAACGACAAACGCCCTTCCAGGAACCGCTGATTTCGACTTATCCGGGATAACTTTTGGAGTCACCATCCCCGCTGAACTTGGTTTTGCTACAGAACACTCTCGAGCTATATGACCTTCCTTTCCACAGTTATAACATACCTTGGATTGTTGTGGGCAGTTTGGGCTGATATGTCCCTCTTTCCCACATTTGTAACATACGACCGGTGGTCGTTCTCCTCCCCTAGAAACAGTTGATGTTTGTGCTGACGTCTTCACGTTATCATTGTTGTACCTTTTCTTCTTGAAATCTCCTCCCGACTCGTTCCTTCTATTATCACGACCACGATTACCACCAGAGTGGTTACCGCTTTTGTCCGAATGTTTTCCTCCCTGCTGGTTTTCATTGCTTCGATGACTGCCGCCACCGGTATGACCCTGGTTGTGGTCCCTCGGTTGCACATACTCATTATCTCGCTCTAATAATTGAGCCCTGTTTACAACATCTGAATATAAAGAAAATTTATGAGAGATAAGATATTGCCAAATCTCGGGTTTTAGACCTCTCAGAAACATCCTTGTCATTCGTTCCTCATTTTCGACCAAATGAGGTGCAAACCTGGATAACTCTGCAAACTTCGCCTCGTACTGGGACACCGTCATGTTGTTTTGTTCCAGTCTAATAAACTCAACCTCCTTCATATGACGAATACTTTCAGGAAAGTACTTGTCATTGAACAGTTTTTGAAATGTTTCCCAGGACATGTTGAGTGCGTCAGGCTGGGTACGCTTCACAGACTCCCACCAGTAGTCTGCCTCACCGCGGAACATAAATGTGGCGAATGGAACCTTCTGTTCCTCCGTGCATCCCAAGACATCAAATATCTTGGTAATTTGCTTGACCCACGTTTCCGCCATGATCGGATCCGGCTTTCCCTTAAATTTTGGTGGTCCCAATTCTTTGAACTGCTTAGCTGTGACAAACTGCGCGTTGTTATCATTTCCACCCGTATTCTGCACACGAGTCTCCCTCGTCTGATTTTGCATGAACTAGAAAAAGCTCCTAAACATTCCATCATTCATCGTTTGCTCGGTAACGTTGTTTACAGGAGGAATATTGCCTTCCTGTTGCACGTTCCCCTGGGTAGTGATCAAAGGTGCCTCCACGGTCTGATTTACTCCATTATTAACGTTCTCAGCTGCCATTCTTAAATACTGCCATAAAACAAGGGTTAATAGTCATGTCATATATTATCCCTATACTCTGACCGACCAAATAAACACCAAATAAACTTAGTCAGGTCATATTAGCGAAGGAATTCCCCGTCTCTCCCCTCCTAGTTCTTGTCTCACATCTCAGCCAGGGATCATATCCCTAAGCTCTGATACCAACTGTGACGCCCCCAGAATAGGTATACAACACCCATTCTGAGTCGCCAAATACATGGTACAGAAAGCAAACTACAACTTCAATAATACAATTGTCGTGCAAAATACGACAACACATACTGTGAGTTTAAATACAAATATTGTCTTCTAGACAATATCCACTCTCAAATAAATCCTCATTACAATTATTCAAACACTATTTTACAGAAATAGTGAGGACTGCTAATACATCTTTCTAGAACCATCACTCCATACCCCGACTAGATCCTGCTATGTTCTCACCTCCTGAGAAGAAAAATGGAACAAAAAGGAAAAGGGTGAGCTCAACTAGCCCAGTAAAGAATATTGTGACTAAGATAATATACAACAAATTATCGTTAGTCTTCAACAGGGAAAAATCTGATAAAATATAATCGACAACAAGTTTTAGATCAACAACTGCAGCGGAAACAGCAAACCATTAGAAGAGTCAAGTAGAGAAAGAATTCTACTATCTTCTAAGATTTAAAAGTCCATCATCAACATTTTATCCCTGTAACATCAATTAATAATCATCTTTAACCAAATATTCATCTTTGCACTACAGGCCAAAGATATTCATTTGTATCATCAGTCGGTCATGTTCATCTCAACACCTGTTCATCTTTGCACTACAGGCCAAAGATATTCATCAAGTAATTATACATCTTTGCACTACAGGCCAAAGATATTCAGTAATATCATCATTTAGGACTGAGGATGATGAAAAATATCTTAAAGAGAACGAATCCAATGAGACAGAAGGACAAATAGTAGGGATTCGTATAACAGTTTATCCAAGATCAATAATACTTCATAATAATCAATTGTGAAGCAGAATTCAAAAATAAAGATCAAAACATGGATACAATCAAAGATAGTAACCATAATAGACATCTTGGACAAAAAGGGAAAATTTTATTTGTCGGTGAATAGTGCCGTATTCGTGAATAGTGCCGTATACGTGAATAGTGCCGTATACGTGAATAGTAACCCCCGACACAAAAAGTTCCAAATTTGATAAAAACTCATATCAATATTTCAGCATAATGATATTGAAGAAAATAATATCATTAAGAAGAAAATAATATCCCTTACCTCAAAATATCAGTACTTCTGGTCGGAATACCGGTATAAGGCTGAAAGAAACTTGCTCTGATGAATAGAAACTCTCAAAGTATCTAAATACTCACAAAATACACTCAATAATCTAGAGAGAGAGAGAGAAAACTTGTTTCTGGTGTGATTTTCAATTCTAACTTAGCCCTCTATTTATAGGAAAATTTTGGTAGGTTTGACCTGCAACTTGATGGCTTTACCTGCTACTATTCCCACCTACCACATTTGAAATATAATTCAGCACATTTCTTCACCAACCACAAGTGGGGCCCACCCATTCTAGAATTTTCCATCAAAATGATAAACTCCGAAAATTCAACAATTTCTGAACCAGTTATCTCGTAAAATTCATAATAAATCATACGTTCATTTTTAACGGTTCAAAATTTGTGGACATATACTCAACTTATATATGTATAACATATCCAAAAATTACCACGATCCAACGGTCGGATTAAAAATTATAACACCCGCAATATTTCTCAAAAACCCTGATTTGATTTTTAATACCTCCATTCCGATAAAAATACTGATAAAACACCTCAACATTAACTCCTTCATTTTTAACCACAAAAATATATCCCTCATTTATATCCACATAAAATAAATATTTCCTTATCATATGAATCAATAATTAATTATTCACAAATAATATTACAGAATCACATTTATGACAACCAGGCCGTTCCCAGGAAAGAGGGGGCTTTCCAATAAGGATTTCTCCTTACTGGCGCGCAATTAGATGACCAAACCTCTCCTTAGACAGAACTTTCTAGACATTGCCAATAATGTTATCTAATAATATTATTCAAATAATATGAATTATTGATCTGATAATGAAAAATACTGTGCAGCAACAATTATTGAAACAACAATAATATAAAATATCAATGCAACAATTATTGAATCAATAAAATAAAATATTGAACAATAACTACTATAACAATTATTGAGTAGTGCCTTCTTACGTAAGAATCAATAATTGGTGCAATACCGCGTGCTACTGTATTTTAATCACCGGGTATTCCAATAGTATTAACGGTAACAACTACGCCGTTATTTATAAACAACTTATACTTGTCGTTTTCTTCATCCAATCGCTTTCCGTTGTGGGGCCCACACAAGGCTGCGTCGTCGTACGAATATTCCCCGACAGCAAGAATATTCCACGACCAACCGAATATTCACCGACCAAAAATAAATATTTTATAACCACTTGCTTATTTTGCAAAATTTGCACATTTCACCCATAACCAAAGTATTATATCAAATTAACCCCTTATTATTCAGAATAATATTTAGAGAAAATTTAATTTTATTCATTAATAAGTTGGGGTCTTACATTTATTCATGACCTAATGTGGTATGTTATGTGGTTATGTGTTGTACAGACCGTAAAGACTCAAAGGAAAAGTTATTATAGTGTAGCAGACGCTGAAGGCAAGTTTTTTTTAAACGCTTGTCTAACCTTCGTGTTAGCCAGGTTTTCAAATGATTCAAGTTATGAGATGCATGTATGGTTTTAAAGAAAGAGTCGATGCCAGTTTTAACTCGGCTAGACTAATCGTGATAGATTGATTGATTTATAAGTCTTTCAATATAGAACTGTTAACGCTATCATATGCCAAGTATTTGGTACGGATTCAAAGGTAAGTTGTCTATGAACAAACAAATGTATTTTCATCGATTATTCGATGGGCACGTGAGGTTGCCAAAACTTAAACGCACATAAGTTTAAGGGATGTAGTGTTGATCAACATAAAGTACTATAGGCTGATCACCTAGAAGTGCTCGTAAGCTATGCCAGACTTACAGACTTAGTGCCGGGTTGTCCTTTTCAAAGAAATTATGAAATGCTCATGGTCTTGGACCAAAATTGATGTTTTACTGAATATTGTTATTGTAAAACGTTTCGAAGGAAAAGGAATGCTATTTTGAATTATCGATAGTACTTCATAACTATTATCCATTTACTGAAAATATACGATTCATATGTTTCAAGCATGCTTTTTAAATGAAATTATTGTACTTGCTGAGCTTGTTATGCTCACTCTTGCTTGAACCATATGAATGCAGCCAAGGACGAGCGAACCGAAGTTTTCAGTAGAGATAAAGGCAAGGCAAAGACGAATGATTAGTTTATCTTGTAATAGACTAGTAAGTATATGTATTATGATGAACCAAGAATGTAATGGTTTAAGAACCTGGGAACATGATTTATTATTATTAATGTAATAAGAATGTCGTTGGAACACATATTTTGATGTCGTTTCATTAGAATGAATGTACAGTTATGAGTACCATGTAGAACCATTTGTCGGGTTGAAAGAGACCCGAATTTGGGGGCGACACAGAAGAACTAATAAAAAGAAAGATAATAAATATAATATTATATAAAAAAGTAATAATAAGGTATATGAAAAAGTAATTAAAATATTATTAAAGAATGATAATAATAAAGTTGTTTTCAGGTAATTGATTATGTGGTTAAGTGTTAACTAAATTACTGATAGAGTAATTATATTATGATATGAAGTATGATATACTGATTGTAAGATAAATCTTAACAATGATAGATCATTACAATAAAGAGATTACATTAAATTGTGTTGCAATAGATCGCAGTCGAGGCAAGTTCTCTAACTCAAACTTGAGTTATTAATTACAAAGCATGTTAGTGAATAATTATTGTTGATTATTCACATCTATATTGATTATTGATAATCGCACTCGGTGCAATTAAATTCATGTTCTATTATTATTGACCTGTGAATTAGATAAAGTTCTCTTATTCATGAACTGTTTATGATATGGATCTATGCTCATTGTATCTGCTAGATCAAGTATGTTTAAATTTGTTAAATCAAATATGTTGTTAAAAGTTGTTCTTCACCAATTGACTTGGTAAGGACTCGTGACTGAGAAAAAGAACAATTTAATTAAAGCATTATTGAAAAAAATAATTATTGCTCGTATATTAAGTGTTTATGCATAATATACTGGGTAAGAAAGGCTGATCCCCTTGATTACCAAAACTTATTAAAAGGATCAGTTTAAATACTGACAACCTTAGCATATGTTCATGGTCACTATGACCACTCAGCATATGTTATTCAACTATTCGAATATTCAATTATCAAGACTTAATTCATGTTCTTTCACAATTAATTTCTATTATTGAACATTGAACAATAAATTTCTTGCTAATCATGATATATCTTCTTCGTACTTAAACTTGCTAAGCAAATTTGTTTCTTACTCTTGCTATATCATGACATTTATTTCAGCTATGCCAGAGACGTCCAAGAAGGACAAAGGCAAAGAAAAAGTGCAGGAATAGATAATAAGAATGTTTATGTATTGTATTATATTATGTACATTAGTATTGTAAACCTTTTGTGTTACTAAGGGTAACTTAATTAAGGTATGTATAAGTTAAGGTAAATAAACCTTGGGATAATGTTGGAAGACTTTATTATAATGAACAATATATGTTTATTATTCCGCAATAGTTTATAGAATGCTTATGATGATGATGTATCGTGAGCACCAAACCCGAGCTTTGAGAACTTGGATTTTGAGGCGTCACAATACCCACACAACACGACTCTTAACTTTAGTAGATATATATGCCTAGAAGTAGTAAAAAGCTTAAAATTTTGAAATATCTTACAGTGGGCTGCCAAGAAGACTTCAGGTAGTTTTGTAAATCAAATTCAGTTGCTTTCTTTAAGCAATACAAACCTTAGCAGCAATTATGGCTTTTAATTAAAAGGCAAAAGTTTAGGAAAACAAGCTAGAAGATTCTGTAGTAAGAAGGTAATGATACACCTCTTTTATGTTCTAATAAACTAGGGTAGAGATTTAGGAAAAAAAAATTGATTAATTATTATCCAAGAGATTACAGATATTTGATATCTGGATTGAGGTATGTGTAAGAAATTATGAAATCTAAATTCTATAACTATGTTAGCAATATATTGGAATAAATACTCCAATAACAAATCTTTGCTAAAATATGAGAAATTGATTCTAATTTTAGGAACTGAAGGAATTTGATTAACATATACATGATTATTGATTCTTTTGAATTGGAGTCTTTATATATCTAGTATACTGTACGGTAAAAGAATCCTAGTATAATATTATAATTAGAGTCTTTAGTGCATCCAAATCCTAATTCTTTTACCATACAGTATACCAGATATATAAAGACTTTAATTCAAAAGAATCAATAATCACGTACATTGTTAGTTCCCAGAGGCACAATAGTTATCTAGAAGGGGGGTTGAATAGATATTTTAAATTTTCTTATACAAAATACTTGTTAGTTTTGATAATGATTTAAACACAGAAGAATTGAGATTTATTTGTTTTCCCTTTAAGATATGACGAGTTAATAGGAGTTGAGCAGTTATGGTAGTTATAGCAGTTATGACAAGAATATAAGAGACACAGTGATTTTAAGTGGTTCAGAGCACTCAAAGCTCCTAATCCACTCTTCTACTCCTCGAGTAGGAAATCCACTAAAGATATCTTTACAATTTTTGAATCTCACAGATTCCTTCAAGATCAGCAGTCTTGGAACTTCTTAGTTCACTTTTAAACTCTTCAAGTTCAGTAGACTTGGTACTTCTCAGTTCACTTAGAACTCTTCAAGTCCTTCTGACTTGGAACTTCTTACTTCACTTGATAGTATTTGAGTTCTTGAATGGTGCTACTCAGTTGCCGTTAAGCTTGTGTTCGAAAGAACTGAGTAGCTGGGCAAGCTTTCTTTTTCAGATCGTAGAGTTAAGCGTTGAGTGTTCTTCAACGTTTTTGTTCAGTGCTTGCTTGATCTTTTTCATCTACTTCTGTTTTGCATATATGGTGTCTTTGAAATGTATCCGTTGAAGACATTCGTTGAAGCATTAAATGCATTTAACATTTCTGAGCTTTGATGTAGACTTTCTGCAAAACTTCTGATTAGCAGACTGGCCCACTGACACAACAGACTGCTACCTCACCTAACACCTAAAAAGGTATTTTTTGCTGACCCATAGTACTTTCCTTAGTTTCTTCAATACGTCTCTTTGTTATATACTAAGGATGACGGTTGTGCCATTGGGACTCCCGAGGACTCCAATGTTTATAATCCATTCCACATTTGTTGTGATTTATTCTTAAACAAATGGGCAAGGCTCGATGCTTCTGATACTTCTGATATAGACAGATGATGCTCTACGATCATGATCGTGGTGTCTTGCCACCTTGATGCTTGGTCTGGTACTGATAGAAAAGAACACTACGATTTCTCTTAAGGATTAGCACACTACGATCTTAACTTACTTGACTTGCAGACTCTACGATTTCGAGAGCACTCTACGATTCTTGAGTTTGGCTCGGCAGACGTTTGGACCACTCTACGATTTCAGGAGAGGCCCTACAAAGTAGACAGACTACGATTCACGATGCTCTACGATTTTGTCTTGGCTTCTGTAACCTTTTGATCAACTCGATAGACTACGATTCTGTTGAAGCCTATCTATTATATCTCAAGATATAGATCAACCTAACAACTTTGATCTTTTCATCTATACATTCATTCGCATAATGATAAACATTAAAGTTCAGATCAACCTAACAAGTTTGATCTACCACTAAGTCCTTGTACATGTATTCCCTGAAGGACTTTACATATAATCATGAATATTTACTTTCAACATCAAATTTAAATATGCAATCTCCTAACATACATGTTAATCAAATTCCTTCAGTTCCCAAAATTAGAATCAATTTCTCATATTTTATCAAAGATTTGTTATTGGAGTATTTATTCCAATATATTGCAGACATAGTTATATATTTTAGATTTCATAATTCCTTGAACATACCTCAATCAAGATATCAAACATCTATAATCTCTTAGTTAATACTCCCTCCGTCCCAAATTAATTACTCAGTTTTGACTTTTTAAAGTCAAATTGACCATTTTTAAAATTAATTTTTTTATTATTTTTGCTAAAATATGTGAAGAGATTATAACCAAAAGAAAGTATATACAATTTATTACTAATCCTAATTTTTATAATTTTAAAAATATATTTATATATGCTTAATTATTAATTTTAAAAATAGCCAATTTGACTTTAAAAAGTCAAAATTGAGCAGTTAATTTGGGACGGAGGAAGTAATTAATCAGATTTTCTCTCCTAAATCTCTACCCTAGTTTACTAGAACATAAAAGAGGTTCATCATTACCTTCTTGATGCAGAGTTTTCTAGCTTGTTTTCCTGAACTTTTGCCTTTCAATTAAAAGCTCTAAAGGCTGCGAAGGTTTGTATTGCTTAAAGAAAGTAACTGAATTTGATTTGCAAAGCTCTGTTTTATAGAGAACTATACTTGCTCATCAAGAATAATTATTGATTGCTACATCATAGGTTAGGTTGGGGTGTTATCCTAGGTTTCTAATAACAGTTCAGCTCTTGCTGCTTAAATTACTGAGTTATCATCTTTTGCTTGAAGGCCACTTATTAGGCCAGCTCCTGCTTGGAGTTTTATTATTTTCCCAGCTCATGCTCCATTTATACACATACAACAATTCCAATACTCATTTTAATATTCTCTGTACATATCGCATCAACTATTATGTTAGGATAAAATATCCATAATTCTTTTCCATAAAAATAGAAATTATATATTAAATAAAAATAATTTATTTAATATATTAAAATATTTTTAATTCATCCTTTCATTTTTTTGTAAATCCTTAATAATTTTACCTTCATGCAATAAATATAAATAAATATAAAATAAATATTATATTTATTACATCATCTTCCCCATATATATTGTACCGCAATTATTCAAAATAGCCGTATAATAAAATAAAATAATAATCATGCATTATAAATTATTTTTCATAATTTATTTATGATAAATATATAATATTATATTTATCACATTTCATGCATACTTATTATATTGCTCATATTCACATACGCAATATAATAAAATATATAATAAATAAGAAATTTGATATATTATTTATCCGAAAATCTTGAAAATTCTGGATCGCTACATTAAATACATTACATATATAGGCAATAATGTGTTAGAACTTCGAAGAGTTGATGACTATACTCATCCTATAGGCATCTCTACCCGTAATTGCATCACATTTAAACACAATTTGGCCACGGTCACCAATCAGTTAGGACCTGCTCAATTGTTTGATTTTCCATGCAAAGTTGGTTCTGAGTTCTTGACTCCACAATGTCAATTTCTGGCTAAAATTTTTAGGCACAACATTATGCCTGTTAGAGAAAACAAACTTCTTCATCCTTTTGATTTAGAACTGATGAAGTGTGTTTTGACTCAGAATATGCCAAACACAATATGTTCAAAGTAGTAACATTGTCTCACACCTGAATCTGCCCCCACGACCACTGATAATTTTTAAACCAGAAACTATTGAATCTCCCGAGTTCCATCTGAATCTACTTCCACAAATAGATGCTCTGAATAGTTTGACTCAACTTTCCCTTCAAAATCAAAGCAATTTATTGAGTCAAATAGAGTCTATACAATTATCTGTGCATCACCTCAGAGACATGCAATATATGTTGATGGAACTCCAAAAGATCTCTCCAAAAGACACCTCAGCTCTTGCTGCTTAAATTACTGAGTTATCATCTTTTGCTTGAAGGCCACTTATTAGGTCAGCTCCTGCTTGGAGTTTTATTATTTTCCCAGCTCATGCTCCATTTATACACATACAACAATTCCAATACTCATTTTAATATTCTCGATCTGTACATATCGCATTAACTATTATGTACATTAAATATACATAATACATTTTAAATATTAGGATAAAATATCCATAATTCTTTTCCAAAAAAATAGAAAATATATATTAAATAAAAATAATATATTAAAATATTTTTAATTCATCCTTATATAATATTATATTTATCACATTTCATACATACCTATTATATTGCTCATATTCACATAAGCAATATAATAAAATATATAATAAATAAGAAATTTGATATATTATTTATCCGAAAATCTTGAAAATTCTGGATCGCTACATTAAATACATTACATATAGGCAATAATGTGTTAGAACTTCGAAGAGTTAATAACTATACTCATCCTATAGGCATCTCTACTAGTAATTTTATCACATTTAAAAACAATTTGGCCACGGTCACCGATCAGTTAGGACCTGCTCAATTGTTTGATTTTCCATGCAAAGTTGGTTCTGAGTTCTTGACTCCACAATGTCAATTCCTGGCTAAAAATTTTAGGCACAACATTATGCCTGTTAGAGAAAACAAACTTCTTCATCCTTTTGATTTAGAACTGATGAAGTGTGTTTTAACTCAGAATATGTCAAACACAATATGTTCAAAGTAGTAACGTTGTCTCACACCTGAATCTGCCCCCACGACCACGGATAATTTTTAAATCAGAAACTACATAATCTTTCGAGTCCCATCTGAATCTACTTTCACAAATAGATGCGCTGAATAGTTTGACTCAACTTTCCCTTCAAAATCAAAGCAATTTATTGAGTTAAATAGGGTCTATACAATTATCTGTGCATCACCTCAGAGACATGCAATATATGTTGATGGAACTCCAAAAGATCTTTGTACCACCTTATCACTTTTCTGCTAGTACAAGCTCTGCTAAGGATGATCAGTCTGTTCACATTCCTCCGGATGATACTCTTCCTCCTTTTGGTCTACATTTCTCCCCTGCTCTCACTTGCCAGATTTCTAACTATTCGAGAGGACTGTATAACTATATATATATATATATATATATATATATATATATATATATATATATATATATATATATATATATATCGATCCATAACATCTATATGCTATGGGACAAATATTGGCATATAGGCTCTAAACCACACGTTTTATTGATTAACGGCTGCGATTTAGAATGGCAAATTACCGTCCGCTAGAATTACTAGCGAACGTGATTAGTAAAAATTCCGGACAATTAAGCCCCTCGTGAGTCAAATTAGCCACTGCGAATATAGCCAACTATGACAGAAACAACATGGTTCGCTAGTATTACTAGCGGACGGGAGATAATAAATCGCATAAACAAGATCCCTGTATCCCTGTACATCCCTGTATCCCTGTACGCATAAACAAGATCCTTGTACACACAATTTCAGCAAGATCCCTATACACACGATTTCCTTCCTGTTATAAACATAGATTACACAAGATTGTAGCCACTACAGAAAATCCCTGTAGCTATTCAATTCAATTACAGCACTACACAAGATTGTATAAATCAGAAAATCCCACATTCTATTTCAATTCAATTACAATACTGCTAAACCAACTGGAAGATTTCCTTCCTGCACTGAAAATCCCATTACATACCTGCATCAATTAAAAATAAAACACTGCAATAAAGAGTGGGATCTCAGCAACATAAATTCAAATAAAGAAAACCACACAATTAAGGAGATTAGTATTCGCACCTCAAATCGTCAAGGAAGAAAACCACACAATTGAGGAGATTAGTATTCGCACCTCAAATCGTCCTGGTAAGTTTATAATTATGGCGAAAGATATGTTTAATTCTAGTTCCTCAAATTCTTCTCGTGATAATATTGACATGGAGAATATTGGTGCTCATAACATGAACCAATCGCATATTAACCATTCAAAAAGTCCATACGAGGGTCAGATTTTTTCTACTATCCAAGAGGCGGAAGAATTTTATAGAAACTATGCACGAAGTAGTGGATTTGAAATAAAAATTGGGGCAAGTCATAAACATGCCCGCTCCAACAATTTGTCCAACAGACTTTTTACGTGTACCAAAGCAAGAAAACCGATCGAAAGAAAGAAACAGGATGTTGATGAAGCTGAAGGTAGTAAGGTCAAAAGAAAAAGGGATTCAATAGGTCGCACGATGTGCAAAGCTAGAATGTCTGTTGTTCATCTACAAAAGGAAGATACATGGAAAGTTTCAAAAATTGAGTTGACTCACAATCATGATTTGGTTACTCCGAGCAAGAAAATTTTCATTCAAACACGGAAAAATATAACTCATGTTGCTCGAACATTAATCGAAACTTTAAACAGCGCTGGAGTTGGGCCAAGTACAATAATGAATGTTTTTAGGGAAATAGGAGGAGGGAGGGAAAATGTTGGTTTCAGTGATATGGATATTCGGAATGTTGTACGAGATTTAAGACGTGACACAATAGATTCTAACGATGCCCAAGCAGCCCTACAGTATCTCAAAAAACTTTCAGTGGAAAATCCTCTATTTTTTTACGATATCAAACGAGATGAAGATCATCGTATCGCATGCATTTTGTGGATAGATTACTGATCAATGATAGCTTACAAAAATTTTGGGGATGTAGTGACATTTGATACAACTTATCGGACGAACAAGTATTCCATGCCTTTTGTTCCATTCACTGGGGTAAATCACCATTACCATTCCGTCTTGTTTGGTTTTGCACTGATACAGGATGAAACGGAGGATACTTTTGTATGGGTCTTTGAGACTTGGCTTAATGCAATGAACAATAAGGCTCCAGTTACCATTATAACTGATTAGGACAAAGCCATGACCAATGTGATTGCTAGGGTTCTTCCTGAAAACACACCATGCATTTTGCACATGGCATATTAGTAACAAATTTTTAGAGAAATTGCATACATTGTATGACGCGTACCCTACATTTAAACATGATTTTAACTTGTGTGTGTATAAATCATTGACTGCTGCGGAATTTGAGTGATGGGAAAAGCTGATGAAAGATTACGAACTGCATGACCATGATTGGCTATAACCACTCTATGAGGTTAAGCACAAATGGATCATGGCTTACACAAAGAATTTTTTTGCAGCGGGAATGACGACTACATCTAGGAGTGAGGAGATAAATAGTTTATTCGATGAGTATGTCAATGTGACAACGAGTATAAAGGAATTCATCGTAAACTCGGAAAAAGCCATTGAGAAGCAGGTAATGAGAGAGAGACAAGCTGATTACGCAAACTGTCGTCGGACTAGAACTATGACTCTTGAATCACCGTTAGAAACGCATGGAGCTGCTGTTTATACAAAGGAGATGTTTAGACGCTTTCAGATTGAGATTGTAAAATTCCACAAGTACATAATGAAGAAACTTCAACATGTAACAACATCGGATACGAAGTTTTACGCAGTGTACAAGACAAACGCCATCGAAGAATCCAACAGGTACTTTACTGTTGTTAGTAATGTTCAAACTGGAGATATACAATGTAATTGTCAAAAATTTGAACATTCTGGTATGTTTTGTAGACACATTATAAGGCATATGATTGCAAAAAGTAGTACGCAGATACCGAATAAATACATTTTAAGTCGCTGGTGTAGAGATGGTAACAAAGTGAATGCTGAACTACCAAAGATTTTGAATGAGATATCCAACTACGAGGAGTCTCAGACGATACGGTACAATTATTTGGTCACACTGCTCCTACGATTAGCTTCTACGGGATCATGCTCCATTAATGGTTTTAAGCATGTTATACAGTTGTGCATTAACAATCAACCCATCGTTGAGAAGTTTGACCCCGATGAAGTTAATGTAAATGGCGTGCCAAAAATTTCAATAGATGATGATGAGGCCGTTTAAGATAAGCCGTTATTGGATCCTATTTGTTTCCAAACAAAGGGGCGCAAGAAAGCTTCAAGAATAAAGAGTGGGATCGAAGAGGCTGGAAGTCGTAAACAATTGAGAAAGTGTGCAATATGTAATATGATGACCAATCATGATAAGCGGAACCACTACAAAGTTTTGGGACAAGACAAGACAAGTCGGGTTCAAGTGATATTTATATTTGCTTGTATGAATATTAAATTTTGGTTTTCTTAAATTTTTAACCGAGTATTTGAAAGACTTATTTAGTTGAAATACAGATTTCATAAGGCATATGGTTTCTTATATTTTCTTGAGTGTTTGAAGTTATCTTTATGGGCATAATTTGATATTTGTAGATTTATGTAAAATACATGAACAAGAGAAAACTGGGAACATCATGTTGAATATAAGCAGGGTCACGTTCAAGAATATCCGCATTATAATAGCAAAAATGTAAATAAACTACCTTGAGGACACCAGCTATTGCATATATATAACCTGCACTCTTCTTGGGACAAACTGCATCAACCAAAATTGCCCAGAACATTAGATAATTGGTACATGCATAACTAATAACCAAATAAAAAAATAGATTGCAGGATGTTCAACCATATGCATCACAGTAAATAGCGAAACTAGGAAAACCAACAAAAGAGAAATATAGCTAGATCATGAGAGTACAATAATGGATTCCAAACAAGAATATAATGATAGTACACTAATGGATTCCAAACAAGCAAATAACGTATAATAATGGTATCATTTTGAAACTGTTCATCCATCTTTATAAAATAACGTATTACGACAGTTGGTCAAATGTACAATGATTACTCTTCACCCACATCAGAATCTAAAGTTTTGTTGATACAAAGATATTTTAAAGGAATATCCCTCGCTTTGCACATCCTAAGCTCATGTCTTATTCTAAATCTAAAGTTATAAGCCTCGTTTGGAGTCCACCTCGGTTCCTTCATGATGTTTATCCGGTGCAAAAAGAAATTCACGTACTTTGCAACATAAACGCTACAATCGTCTGAATTCCATTGTCTCGGCCTACTCACACAAACTTCAACTTTCGGCTTCGATCTTGGCCACTTTGCTTTAGGATTTGCCATACGAAGTAACAAAGGAATTAACTCCACCTATAAACCATAAAACAATCATTTAATTCCCTAAACCTCATATTTTTGTGTTATTAAATGAAAAATAAGTAATATATTAAACAACTCAGCACAACACCAAAGTAGCTTTGATATAATTGTGACAATGGCATTAAGTGTTTGTCATCATTAAGAGGATCAAAAAGCATAATCTTCCACTTGTTCACACTCCAAATAAATAGGCAGAAATGACTGTTGCTTTCGTTGATGAATGGAACGAATATGTAATCACACTCATGAACTGGGGCACCAACTGCATGATTGATGTAACTTGTTAAAAATTTGAGTGTTGTTGATTTGCTTACTCCGGCACTTGGTAAGTATTGGATGCCCAAACCCGCAAAGTACGTTGGCATGAAATAAAAGGTAGCCCATCGTTGGATTCCTTCGCTCCTCATCTTAGCTTCTCTGTCGCTCAACAACAACAAATATGCATCCAATACATGCGCCCATAACCAACCATTGGGTCTCAAACAGTTCACATCCTTAAACTCTAACTTGTAAAGACCGCCTGGATGGATATGAGGAAAGTATGATGGGTCGGTAGTTGGACTAAACTAATAGAGATTTAACCAAGTGATTTTCTTAATCTTTAAATACTTGACAAGGTATGTGTGCTTTGTTCCCTCTCTCCTTCTTACCAGCAATTTCCTACTGTGTTGAGTAGGAGGAGCAAGGCTACCCTGAGTTTCTTGAACCGTAGGCTGGGGTCCCGTCATATCAATATCCATTTGTCCAACTTGGGGTTGTGTTGGATTTTGTTCGACTGGATCCCCTTTGTTATCATTCATGAACGGCTGGTACAGTGTATTGAACCATGACTCATACATGGTTCTTAACTCAGCTGGCAGATCAATTGACATAAACTTCACAAATATAGCTTTTGCAGTCTCAATCTAAAATTAAAACAAACACAAAAATTATATTAGTAAAATAAGGACATCAAATTATAACACAGAAACATGTATAAAAATTATAACTTTAAAAACTTACAGTGTTTACAGCCACATATTGGTCAATGAATACCCGTGGCTCGTAATCTTCCCCTTAACGCCTAAAGGGTCGAGGATGGTGGATCTGTCTCTGAGTAATTTCTCTGTACCATGTCATGTAATCCTCGGTAGATATCTGCTGCAAACCCTCCAACACTTGCCCTTCTAAACTCTCCATGTAGGCCTCCCACAATTTAATATAACTTGCCCTATGATTTTCAAAATTTATTCTCTCAAACAATTTATGTTCCGTCCTCAACTCCACCATGTTTTCAGCATTAGATGGATATGACTGCAAATATCCAAATTACCTCATAAATCTGTCAGGCATTTAAAACTCAACAATGTCGTAATGAATCAAAGGTAAACGAGCGGCTCCACCTAACCTTACCTCAAAAAAATCCCAACCCAAATGCGTGTCAAATATCTGATATGGACGCCACACCCAATCTATTTCCAACATGTCATCAAACTCTCCTCGGTAAAACACAAGATGGTGATGTGGATTTTTGTGGCGCTGATATTGTTTGGAATTTGGATCAAAAGAAGAGTATGCCCGTGATAGTGCCCTAGGTATCAACTTCTGGGAATTAGGCCTAGGGTAGGACGACCAATGTTGAACCTTTCGTGAACCCACATCATAAGAAGGTTGCACATCCTACAAATTTTTTTGCTATTTTTCGAGTAGCCTCATGCAAACCCCTATACAAATGCCCTAAAATTGCTGCCCCCCAAGCATATGTAATTATGTCTTCCAATCTTTCCAATAACAATAAATACCTAGGATGCACAATATTTTTACTCTTCGTAGGAAACAAAATAGCGCCACACAAATACAATAGGTATGCCTTAGTGTGTATAACCACATCATCTGAAGTAGCATCTTTAGGTAATTGTCCATATCTATGTCTTAACCAAGGCAAACTTATGCCCCCCCTTTTATAGCACTGTTCCCAATCCTCTACTGCTACTTGTTGTCTAAAAACCCTTATAAAATTGCTTTTAGGATGTTCTAGTTCTCCGCAAGTCAAAGGCATTCCTAATATGGGTACTCGAATATAAATCCCACATCCTCTAAAGTAATGTCGACCTCTCCACATTTTAAGTGAAACGTATTTATTTCACTCCTCCAACGCTCAACAAAAGCAGATACAAGAGATGCATCAATCTTTGACACTACATCGTGATGACAAAATATACCAAAACCTAACTGTTCCAGTAGATATTCTTGTTGTTTAGTCAAGTTCCATTCAATTAATTTTGCAGACATCTGACAGATTTCTAACACACCCCTATCCTACAAGTTAAAAAGAGGATACATACATAAATTGTAAAAATATGAAAGTTTTTTACAAGATTTTAAGAGAAATATGATATATGGGACAAAAAAAACTTACAATATTTTGCCATAAATCAGAAGAAACATGATTTTCTTGGTCCCATAAGATAACAGGATCAAAAGGTCCTGGATTGATATCCATATCTGTCATAAAAATTCAACAGTTAGGTCAAGTATTAAACAATTTATAAAAAATCCAATAACGAGGTAAAGGGAGAAGGAGCAAAGCTTTGACATATTTCAAGACTCAAGTAATGTTGCACATAAACATAAATTCAACAATAAAAAAAATTGATATTGACACCCAGAATCGAAACAAGATAAAATTCTTGGGGTTCTCTTCCTCTATTGAAAATTTTAAGAATCAAAAGATATGTATCTCGTGACTATAATAGAGCTACATGTGAATTCCCCAAATGCAATTTTAAGACCAAATCAATGTTCAAATTATTGTTGCATGTTTAAATGCAAAAAAAAATGGAAGAAGTGATAATCAAATGTACTTGGCAGAAGTAGATTGCAACTCAAAAAACGAGAAAAAGCATAGAAAACTTCACAAATTAACTTGCAAGTGATTTGCAGATGATTGCTTCTAGGGTTTGTCAATTTTCGCCCAATTTGCAGAACACTACACGAACTCTTCCTGTGTTTTAATTTCGAGAACTTCGAGATTTCCAGGTGATTTGCAGATGTCGATTGTTGCTCGAACTTGCAGTTGATTTTCAGATGTCGCGAATTCGAGAAACTGCATGTGATTTGGCTTCCTTTGCAGATGTCGCGAATGGATCGAACTTCCAGGTGATTTGGGTGATTTGCAGATGTCGCGAATTCGAGAACTTGCAGGCGATTTGGCGATCAGATTTGCTTCTAGGGTTAGGGTTCCACGGTTTTTGCCCAAATCGCTTGAACAAGATTGCACGATTCCTCTGTACACGTAAACGTTTTACCTTTGTTACCTTTCTTTCGACTATGTTGGTTAATATCCGTCCGCTAGTATTACTAGCGGATTGTGTATATTCTGTAAATTCTCATGGCTGTATTAAGGGGCTTAATTGTCTGGAATTTTTACTAATCACGTCCGCTACTAATTCTAGCGGACGGTAATTTGTCATTCTAAATCGCAGTCATTAATCAATAAAACGTGTGGTTTAGAGCCTGTATGCCAATATTTGTTCCATAGTATATAGATGCTATGGATCGGTCCCCTATATATATATATATATATATATATATATATATATATCACTAACTATTCAGGATGATTTTATCTAAATACTAACTATTACTACTTCATGTTATATCTCTTTTCTATATTTATCTTTTCTGACATGTTCTCCTCCAGGTTTCGTAAAGCATGTTTTAATACTAATTGTGCTTGTAGGTTAGGAACTGCTTTCTGTTCCCCGACTTTTTGTAATGACAAAAGGGAAGAAGAAAAATATAATATATATTATATTTACTGCTCTACACTACTACTCTATTATTGTTATAAACTTCTTCAAATTGTTGAGATAAATTTTTTTGAAAATTTACAAAATTTTAAATTTTAATTTTTTTTGAGTATGCATAAACTAAGGGGAGCAGTTATAGAAAAATATTTTTAGATTATCGTCATCTTCAAAAAGGGATAGATTGATAGGTCTCCAAACTGATCACTTTTATTTTGATGATAACAAATGTAGTAAATAAGTTTTAAATTAAAACTAGTAGAATCCTCTCCATAGGAATTTTATATAACTTTTTTTTTAATTTCCTAATTTAATCTTATCAAAAATATTTTTCATCCTAAAATTGAATTTATTTTTCTTAACCTTGATAAATTAATTATCAAGTGTTAATTAAATTAACTAAAAATTAATATTTCCTAAGGCAATGAGATTCATACTCTTTTCAAAATAATTTTCCAAAAGAAAAATTCTAACATATTTATATATGTATCCACACACACACACACACACACACACACACACACGATTATAAAAATAAATTATATATAGATATATATATACAACATGTGTGCAAATCCGTTAATGTGTATGCAAGAAAACCGTGTGTGTGTGAGTGCTGTGAATGAAAAAGGAAAATGGGCTAAGGTTTTTGATTGCATATGCCTAAATGAAAAAGGAAGATTTGGCCTTTATATTTTAAAAATTGCCTAAACTAAAAGGCCTGGGGAAATAAAATTAAAAAAAGAGAGGCTTGGGCAAAACTGCTGCCCAAATCTGTGTGCACAATATTTCATCCGAACCCTTTATTTTTCATCCAATCAATTCGGACCATTGATTTCAAAATCTGATTTTCAAATTTCTTTTTTGCCCTTAACTTCAAAACCCTATAAATAGTAACTCTTTTCTTCATTCTAGACTTACCAATTTACAAAGCAAAGAAAAACTATATCTCCTTACCAACATTTTCTCTCTGCAGGAGCTTTCTCTCCATCTTCTAATTCAAAGTTCTATTTCTTGAAAGAAGATTAAATTGGTCAAAGTAGTCGAGATAAGTTATTTAATTGTTGTATTTAAATTATCTCATATCTGCTTATATATATATATCTGCTTATATATATATATATATATATATATATATATATATACTTAATCTATTAAATATTATATAAAAACTCAGTACTTAGATTCTAATATAATTTGGAAGTAAATTCTCTGAAATTCTTCGGACGGTCTTTAAAATCATAAGTAGCTTTTTATTGATATAGATATATTATATAAATATTAAAAAATATTTATATAAATATTAGATTGTGAAATAAACAATTTGGTCAGTACTTAGATACCGATATAATTCAGATGTTATTTCTCTAAAATTCTCCGGACGGTCTTTAAAATCTTAAGTGGCTAAATTTTCACAACACAGTTCAAATATAATATAATATATATACGTGAGTGAAACAAATTTTATCATACTTGCTCATATATATATATATATATATATATATATATATATATATAATTGTTATACACTTCTAAATATATCAATATTTCATCTATTAAATATCATATAAAAAGTCAGTACTTAGATACCGATATAATTCGGAAGTAATTTATCTGAAATTCTCCGGACCGTCTTTAAAATCCTAAGTGGCTTTTTATTGATATAGATACATTATATAAATATTGAAATATATTTATATAATTATCAGATTTTGAAACAAAAAATTTGGTCAGTACCTAGATACCAATATAATTCAGAAGTTATTTCTCTAAAATTCTCCAGACGAACTTTAAAATCCTAAGTGGCCAAATTTTCACAACGTAGATCAAATATAATATAATATATATACTTGGGTGAAACAAATTTCTTCAAGTATTATTTAAATTGATTAATCTGTCATACTTGATAACTGTTATTACAAGTATCCGGCTCACAAACTTACTTGTTCACAAGGTACTTGTTTCATTTTATAATTGAGTAATTTAGTCAAAGATATATTTGTTTAATCATAGAAACACACTCTTTTATTATAAAGAAAATCTTTTATATATCTGTTTAAACCATAGAAACACATTTTTTATTAAAGAAAAGAAAATTCTTTATAAAACTGCATCAATTTACATAACTGCTACACATTAGCAATTTCACATAAAAGTCTTGAACTTTTATTTAATATTTGATCTTAATTTTTATATCTACTTATTTAAGAAGTATCAACTATAAAATTTATTTAAACTTTTATAAATTTTTACCAAACTTTATTTACTTACAGTCGACGCCGGAAAGATTTTAATCTCCCTCTTCCTATGTGTTTCTTACACTTTTATGTTTTCTATGTGAGTTTGTTTGATCTGAAGGGTGAGATTTTCAGGAAAAAGACCGACATATAATGTCGACGATTTAAAAAGATTTGATTTTATTGGTCCGAATTAGACAGAGCCGCCAGTTGGTATGAGTTAAATGGTTGTACCAACTAAACCGAGTTTTGAAAGGTTTTGTGAAACCCCAGATTTTATGAATAAAAATTTAATTTTTTCGAAATATTTTTTAAATATTATGGTGTGAATTTGAGATAATGTTATAGTTGTGGGTAGTATTTATAAATTTTGCAAAGTACGCAAGTTGTTATTTAATATTCGATTAGTTGGGGAATATCGTTTTAACAGGGAATATTCGTACGACGACACAATCATTGGTGGACCCCACAACAAAATTATTGTCAGATTGAAAAAACGACAAAAATATTTTATTGAAAATAACGGCGGAAGTTTTACCATTAATACTGTTGAACTACTCGGTAGTAAAAATACAGTAATACGCGTGGTTGCATAACAACATACGGTATTGATTATTGATGCTTACATGATAAGTCACTCAATTTTGTTGTATTGGCATTATTAGTGTAATAAAACAGAAAATTTTTTTATATAAAACAAAATACTTTTATAAAGTTATTTGTTTTATTAGGCTATTAATAAAATCTTTTTATATAAAATAAAATACTTTTATAAAGTTATCTGTTTTATTAGGCAATAATTAGAATATATTATATTTTATTATGCATAGTATTTGCATAGTGCATGCATAGTGTTTGCATAGTAAAATCTTTTATAAAGTTATTCGTTTTATTAGATTATAAATAGAATATATTATATTTTATTTAAAAGATTTTGCTTTAAATATGGACCGTCAGATTAAAGTAAATCAATCTAGACCGTTCATGAGTTAGTTACTATGCAGTCCATTTTTCTATAAATAGAAGCTCATTCCTTCATTATTTTCTTACGAATTCACTGAAACTCTAGAGAGAGAAATTATAGAGAGAGAGAAGAAAAGTATTCTGCTACTTCACTACTCCGATATCAAGTTTTTTTTACGGTAAGGGGTATTATTTCTTTTGTATTCATGAAGAGAACTTCTGTTATTCCATTCTTTATTATTCTGTAAGACCCCAAATTTTATGAAATAAAAGTATTCAATTTTTCTTATAATTACAATTCAGTAAATGGTTAAATTGATAAAAAGTTAAAGTTATGGGTGAAATGTGAATTTTTTTCAAAATAAACATGTGGTTATAAAATAATCATTGTTGTCGGGGAATATTCGTAGGTCGTGGAATATTCTTTTTATTGGGAAATATTCGTAAGACGACGCAGCTATTTGTGGCCCCATAACGAAAAGCGATTGGATGAAGAAAACGACAAAATTGAGTTTTTATAAATAACGGCGTAGTTGTTACCGTTAACACATTGGAATACCTGGTGGTTAAAATACAGTAATAAGCGTAGTTGCACAGTAGCACACGGTATTGCACAGTATTTTTTTTAATTATTAATTCTTACGTAAGAAGGCACTACTCAATAATTGTTACAGTAATTATTGTTCAAGATTTTATTTTATTGATTCAATAATTGCTACGTTAAAATTTTATATTATTGTTGCTCAATAATTGTCACTACACAGTATTTTCCATTATCAGATCAATAATTCATATTATTTGAATAATATTATTAGATAGCATTATTGGCAATGTCTAGAAAGTTCTGTCTAAGGAGAGGTTTGGTCACCTAATTGCGCGCTAGTAAGGAGAAATCCTTATCGGAAAGCCCCCTCTTTCCTGGGAACTGCCTGGTTGTCATAATTGTGATTCTGTAATATTATTTACGAATAATTAATTATTGATTTATATGATAAGGAAATATTTATTTTATGTGGATATAAATGATGGATTTATTTATGTGGTTATAAATGAAGGAATTAATGTTGAGATGTTTTATCAGTATTTTGTCGGAATGGAGGTATTAAAAATCAATCAGGGTTTTTAAGATATTTTGCGAGGGTTATAATTTTTAATCCGATCGTTAGATCGTGGTAATATTTGGATATGTTATACATATATAAGTTGAGTATATGTCCATAAATTTTGAACCGTTAAAAATGAACATATGATTTGTTATGAATTTTACGACATGACTGGTTCAGAAATTGTTGAATTTTCGGAGTTAATCATTTTGGTAGAAAATTCTAGAATTGGTGGGCCCCACTCTTGGGTGGTGAAGAAATATGCTGAGATTTTTATTCAAATGTGGTGGGTGGGAATAGTAGCAGGTAAAGCCATCAGGTTTCAGTTTAAGTCTGCTTCGGCGTGCTAACATTTTCCTATAAATAGAGGGCTAAGTTAGAATTGAAAATCACACCAGAATTCATAAGTTTTCTCTCTTTCTCTCTTTCTCTCTCTAGATTATTGAGTATATTTTGTAAGTATTTAGATACTCTGTGAGTTTCTATTCATCAGTGCAAGTTTCCTTCAGCCTTATACCGATCAGAAGTACTGCTCTTTTGAGGTAAGGGATAGTAAGGAATTTTAAGGGTTGTTATGTTTTTCAGTTTCGTAATTTTTTTGACCTTCAAAAATTCTAGAAAAATTTGAAATGATATTTTGATGAGTTTTCTTGATTGTGTCCAAAAATAGTGATTTTTGGATGTATAGATTAAGAGTTATGAATTTTATGAGAAAAGACTATTTTAAAAGTAACCGCTTATAACTCCTTGTGGTTAACTCCAAAATTGATGAAATTTTTATTGGATGCATATCTATATAATATCAGTGTACTTTGCGAATTTCGGAATTTTTGGATAAAATTATAATTTATAATAAATGTCTAAATATTCGGCTGTTTTGGCCATATGAAAAATAGTAAATGAGTTTAAAAAATTTCGGAAAAAATATATGTTCAATATGAGACTATATTATGCTAAATCTCAGAAAAGAAAAATTGTTTACATTGATTTGGTATTTTTCATGAAAATAGACTAGTTATGAGTAAATGAAGTAAATATGTTATGTGAAGTAAGAAAATTGAAAAATAGGATTTTATGGCTTGAGAATCCTATATGAGGTATATGCAGATTTTTGATGAGGGTTTTGGTTATTGGTGATGAAATCTTATGAGTTTGACATTTTAAAATGATTAAATGCATTATTTAGTAAAGTGTAAACAATTAAAATAAATTGTTTATAAATTTAAGAAATGTTATTCTTTCAATATCATTATACCGAAATATTGGTATAAATTTTATTATGAAATTTCTACCTTTTTGTGTCGGGGTTACTATTAATGAGTTACTATTCACGAGTTACTATTCACGACAAAATTAGTTTCTTTTTCTAACCAAATTATAGTTGATTTATGAATATTACTTTTGAGATTAAATCTATATTTTGATCATATTGTTTTTATTATCATATATAACATTTTTATAACCCTGATGTTGAAATTCTCTTTCACTTGAGTGTAAAGATGGGTAGATTATTGGTATGATCATGACTATGGATTCTCTTTGGCCAGTAGTGCAAAGTTGAATTGTTGACTGGTATGATCATGACCATTGAATTTATAACTGAATATCTTTAGCTTAAGTGCAAAGGTGAATTGATCAACATGGTTATAATTATTGTTTATATAATTCTGAATTGATTATATATTTGGCCTGTAGTGCAAATACAAATTGTTGAGGAATATCTTTGGCCTGTAGTGCAAAGATGAATTGTTGATGAATATCTTTTGTCCGTAGTGCAAAGATGACCTAATGTTGAATATCTTTGGCCAGTAGTGCAAAGATAAACCGGTGACGAATATCTTTGGCCCGTAGTGTAAAGATGAAATTATTAGTATGATTATGAACATGAACTGTGATTTGGTATAACCATGATCTTTGATGTTTCAGGTAAAGATAGGTGATGAAAATTATCTTCGTCCTGGATGAGAAGATGAATTTAGAACTACAATTATGATTATGAGTTATTCATATGATTGTGGACCAGAATTATTTATTGATGTTACAGGGATAAAACATTGTTGGTGGATTTTTAACATGGAGAAGATAATAGACTTTGTAGTCTATTTGACTCTTCTAATGGATTGCTCGTTCCGCTGCAGCTATGGTTGAAATTTTTATCATCTACCATATGTTCTAAATCTCTGATTTAATATTGATGAAGACTATTGATAATTTAATTATCTTTAGTCATGATATTCTTTACTGGGCTAGTTGTGCTCACCCTTCTGTTTTACAATTCCTTTCAGATAATAAGAGTGTAGCTGGGTCGAGCGTGGGTAACAGAGAAATAGAACGGTGGTCATCATTTAGTAGTTATATTTGATGAATCCAATAGGGTGAGGCAAACCCAACGTTGGAAGGGTGTTTTGTCACTATCATACAAGATGTCTAATGGCATACAACATCGTGTCATCATAAGACACGGTTGTGCACATCCACTTATTGAGTATATTTAAAAGCACTACCTATATAATCTTGGTGTTTGTTTGAAGTATAATTCACAATTAGAGACAGTGGAGATAATGATAAGTCAAGAGAAGACTCACCATTGGGAAGAATATGATAGTAATCTTCTCATTTTTTTTGGGTTATATTGGGTCAACCAAGGATAATTCTGTGGCCATATGATATCTATCATAACCTAGAAGCATGGCCTCCCATGTACGAAGGTTTCCTTGAGTACTTCCCAAAGATTCTAATTTCTAAAACAGTTTTTGACTATACCTTTATGTAAGGTGTCATTGTAAGGTGTTGTCCACGGTTGGGACATGAGTCACATTTGGTATATATTTGTATCCAAACTCACAGCATATGTGTTGTTGTATTTTGCACGATAATTATTGTAATAAAGTTGTAGTTATTTTTTGTACCATGTATTTGGCGACTCAGAATAGGTTGGATGGAATGGACCTATTTTGGGGTCGTTACATATTCTGTTGGAATAACCTGTATACGCGGGCTACCCTATACTTGGTGAAATTCTTCTGTTATTCCATTCTTTATTATTCTGTTGGAATAACCTGTATACGCGGGTTACCCTATACTTGGTGAAATTCTTCTGTTATTCCATTCTTTATTATTCTGTTGGAATAACCTGTATACGCGGGCTACCCTATACTTGGTGAAATTCTTCTGTTATTCCATTCTTTATTATTCTGTTGGAATATCCTGTCTGTACGTTTTACGCCGAACCTGGTTCCATCTTTATTATTCTGTTGGAACATCTTGTCGGTGCGTATTACGCCTGACCTGGTTCCGTTATTTAGTATTCTGTTGGAATAACCTATCTATGCGAAGTACCGCATGCATGGTGGTTTCTGTTGTTATTCCATTCTTTATTATTCTGTTGGAACATCCTGTCGGTGTGAATTTTGCCTGACCTGGTTCCATTATTATTATTTTTTAGAATAACCTGTCTATGCGAAGTACCGCGTGCATGATGATTTCTTTTGTTATTCCATTCTTTATTATACTCAGTTGGTTAAAGTTTTGACTTCTATACTCCATGAAATTAGTGGAATATCCTTGATATTTACGCTTCATCCAGTATCTTTTCATGAAAATATTCTTCTGAGCATTCTTGAATCTTACTCTGCAAAGAAGTATCATGTTGACAATTTGGACGTTATTAGTTCATGGATAAATTAATTCTTGAACTTGTTTTATTGAATTCTTACATCATTGACATCATCCTCATGTTTATATTTGTTGAAAGTCATCTGTGGCCTGTAGTGCATAGATAGACTTGGTATGATTATGACCAAGGATTATTCGATAATCATGACCGTAATATTACAAATGATGTGGTAAAAGTCCTCATTGGCCGGTAGTGCATTGATGGACAGTTGTTGGCATGATCATGACCATTGATGAATACACGAATATCCTTGGCCCGTAGTGCATGGATAATTTGTGGTCGTGATACTAATGAATATCCTTGGCCGTAGTGCAGGAATGATGTAGATTATTTATTAAGCTAAGTCCAAACTATAAAAGTGATGAAAAACCTTTTAAATCATAAACGATAGTAGATTTTATTCTCCACTTGACTCTTTTAACGAATTGCTTGTTCCGCTGCAATTAAACTTGATGTCTATTGTATTTTATCAGTTTAACATTGTTGAAGACTAATGATAATTTATTCTGCATTATCTTAGTCATAATATTTCTTACTGGGCTAGTTGAGCTCACCGTTTCTTTCACCGTTCTCTTCAGGAAATGAGAATATAGCTGGGACGAGTCGGGGAACGGAGTGATAGACCAGATGATAGTTTTAGTAGTCCTCAATATTCTGTTAAATAGTGTGACAATAAATATAATGAGTACTCCATTGAGTGTGGATATTGTCTAGATGACAATATTTATATTAAAACTCACAACATATGTTTTATCGTATTTTACACGACTGTTGTATAATTTGTTTGTATTTGTATTCTGTACCATGTATCTGGCGACCCAAGATGGGTGATGTATACCTATTTTTGGGGGCGTCACAGTTGGTATCAAAGCTTAGGGATATGATCCCTGGCTGAGATGTGAGACAAAAACTAGGAGGGGAGAGACGGAGAATTCCTTCGCTAGTATGACCTACCTAAGTTTATTTGGTATTTAATTGGTCGGTCAGAGTATAGAGATAATATGTGATATGTTAATTAACCCTTGTTTTGTGGCAGTATTTGAAAATGACATCTGAAAATGTTGAGATAAGCAATGGAGCACAGGAGACCGTTGAGTCTCCACAGATCAATAATCAGGACAATGTGTAACAAGATGGCGATAATCCTACTGTGAACAACAACACTGATCAATTGACGAACGACGGTACATTTAGGAGTTTTTTAGAATTCATGCAACATCAGGCGAAGGTGGCTCCTGTTCATAATGCAGGTAAAAATAATGGCAACCCACGGTTGGTCACCGCTAAGCAATTCAAGGAGCTGGAACCACCAGAGTTTTTGGGAAAGCCAGAACCACTTAAGGCAGAGACATGGTTAAAGCAGATCACCAAGATATTTGATGTGTTGAGATGCTCAGAGGAGCAAAAAGTTTCCTATGCCACCTTTATGTTGCGTGAAGAGGCAGATTACTGGTGGGAATCTGTAAAACGTACCCAGCCTGACGCACTCAAGATATCTTGGGAGAAGTTCCAAGAGTTGTTCAATGACAAGTACTTTCTTGAAAGCATTCGTCACATGAAGGAGGTGGAATTTATCAAGTTGGAGCAAAACAACATGACCGTGTCGCAGAACGAAACCAAGTTTGCCGAGTTGTCCCGATTTGCGTCCCATTTGGTTGATAATGAGGAGAGAATGACGCGAATGTTTCTAAGAGGTTTGAAACCTGAGATACGTCAATATCTTATCTCTCATAAACTGTGTTTGTATTCAGATATTGTTAATAGGGCTCAGTTATTAGAGCGCGATAACGAGTCAACCCAACCAAAAGAGAGCATTCGACAAAATAATAATACCGGTGATAATAGTCATCAAAGAGGTGAAAATAAGCATGGAGGGAGAATCAACATACCAGAAATGGTAACTACTTCGGTGGTAATCATAGCCAAAATAATAAGAATGAATATTTCAAGAAGAGAAGGTTCAACAATGATGTGAAGAAGTCGGCACCAGCACCTGTTTCAAAGGAAGAAGAACGACCACTGGTCGTATGTTTCAAATCCGGACAGGAGGGACACATCCGTCCAAACTGTGCGCAGCAATCTAAAGCGTGTTTTAATTGCGGAAGAGAAGGTCACCTAGCTCGATTTTATCGTATGGTGAAGTCAAGTCCAGCTGGGATTGTGATGCCAAAGGATGTCCCAGAAAAGCCAAAACCGGTAGTTTAAGAGAGAGCATTTTTTTTTCGTGACGAGGAACCTGAATAAAATTATCACGGGTATGTCAGTTATAAACTCTTTTGAAGTCTATACAGTGTTAGATACCGGTTCTACTCACTCTTTTATTTCACCTAGTTGTGTTCAATGTTTGAACTTAACTCCGGAGAAGTTAGACTTTAATTTATCTGTTAAAATTCCGTTGAGAGAAACCTTCGTTACCTCCACTAATTATAAATCTTATTTTATTCAAATCAACAACTTCACGTTACCTGTCGATCGTATCTCTTTGAAAATACTTGCCTTTGATGTGCTTTTAGGAATCGATTGGTTAACTACTCATCATGTTTTTTTGTAAGGTTATTAGCTTTCATACTCCTAACCAACCTGTTATGCGAATTCAAAGTAACCAAACCACTAAAGTCAATCATTGTCATATCAAGCCATAAGTAAAGAGCCTTGAGCCTTTATCTGGTGACTTTCTTGTGTGGAATGCACCAAAGACAGACTTTCTGTAGGCGACATCGTGAATGAAGATGGCAAGTTGATAGGTATCAATGTGACGTACTATCCAAGTCTTGGATGAGAGTCACAGTTTTGAATGATATTTCTATTGTTAATAAATTTCCTGACGTATTCTTGAAGACTTCTTAGCCTACCCTTAGAGCGTGAAATCGAATTTTGTATTGACCCCAGTACAAAACCCATTTCTTAAACCCTCAAATATTTCTTCAACTAAAATGAACGTAACATGCGCCAAAGACGTTGACTCGAGTTGTTGAAGATTACGATCGTGCCATTCAATACCATCGTGGAAAAGCGAACGTGGTAGCTGACGCGTTGAGTAGAAGATAGTATGCGTATACGAGTGCGAATATACGAACCCACGTGAAGATAACGAATATACGAGTAGAATCGACTTTAATCGATAAAGTTAAAGCCGCTCAAGCTACGCACCCGGAGCTGATGAACATGAAGAAGAAGGTTCAAGAGGGCGTTATTTTAAATAGCAAGAGTTGCTGAAATCTCAACCCTCGATTTAATTGGCCCATTTGAAATCCTTGATCGAGTAAGAACTGTGGCTTATAGACTCGTTTTACCGCTAAGTATGTCGCGTGTTCATAACGTTTTTAACGTATTGATGTTACGTAAATATGTGGATGACCCGAACCATATTATTGATTTAGAATCGAACAAGATAGCGGATAATTTAAGGTATGAAGATGTACCTGTTAAAATCCTAGAATATATTCAACACTCAAAGGTTATACCTCAAGAGTTAGAATCTGACGAAGTGTCTTCATCTGTTCGGCATACTAGGTACGTACGTAAATTTCGAGGGCGAAATTTCATAAGGAGGGAGATTGTGAAACCCCAGATTTTATGAATAAAGATTTAATTTTTTTCGAAATATTTTTTAAATATTATGGTGTGAATTTGAGATAATGTTATAGTTATGGGTAGTATTTATAAATTTTGCAAAGTACGCAAGTTGTTATATAATATTCGATTTGTTGGGGAATATTCGTTTTAACAGGAAATATTCGTACGACGACACAATCATTGGTGGAACCCACAACAGAATTATTGTCGGATTGAGAAAACGACAAAAATATTTTATTAAAAATAACGGCGGAAGTTTTACCATTAATACTATTGAACTACTCGGTAGTAAAAGTACAGTAATACGCGTGGTTGCATAATAGCACACGGTATTGATTATTAATACTTACGTGATAAGTCACTCAGTTTTGTTTTATTGGTATTATTAATGTAATAAAACATAAAAGCTTTTTATATAAAACAGAATACTTTTATAAAGTTATTCGTTTTATTAGGCTAATAATAAAATCTTTTTATATAAAACAGAATACTTTTATAAAGTTATTTGTTTTATTAGACAATAATTAGAATATATTATATTTTATTATGCATAGTGCCTGCATAATATTTGCATAGTAAAATCTTTTATAAAGTTATTCGTTTTATTAGATTATAAATAGAATATATTATATTTTATTTAAAAAATTTTGCTTTAAATATGGACCGTCAGATTAAAGTAAATCAATCTAGACCGTTCATGAATCAGTTACTATGCAGTCCATTTTTCTATAAATAGAAGCTCATTCCTTCATTATTTTCTTACGAATTCACTGAAACTGTAGAGAGAGAAATTATAGAAAGAGAGAAGAAAAGTATTCTGCTACTTCACTACTCCGATATCGAGTTTTTTTTACGGTAAGGGGTATTATTTCTTTTGTATTCATGAAGAGAACTTCTGTAATTTCATTCTTTATTATTCTGTTGGAATAACCTGTATACGCGGGCTACCCTATACTTGGTGAAATTCTTCTGTTATTCCATTCTTTATTATTCTGTTGGAATAACCTGTATACGTGGGCTATCCTATACTTGGTGAAATTCTTCTGTTATTTCATTCTTTATTATTCTGTTGGAATATCATGTCTGTACGTTTTACGCCGGACATGGTTCTATCTTTATTATTCTGTTAGAACATCCTGTCGGTGCGTATTACGCCTGACCTGGTTCCGTTATTTAGTATTCTGTTGGAATAACCTGTCTATGCGAAGTACCGCATGCATGGTGGTTTCTGTTGTTATTCTATTCTTTATTATTCTGTTGGAACATCCTGTCGGTGCGAATTTCGCCTGACCTGGTTCCGTTATTATTATTCTGTTGGAATAACCTGTCTATGCGAAGTACCACATGCATGGTAATTTCTTTTGTTATTCCTTTCTTTATTATACTTAGTTGATTAAAGTTTTGACTTCTATACTCCATGAAATTAGTGGAATATCCTTGATATTTGTGCTTCATCCAGTATCTTTTTATGGAAATATTATTCTGAGCATTCTTGAATCTTACTCTACAAAGAAGTATCATGTTGACAATTTGGACGTTATTAGTTCCTGGATAAATTAATTTTTGAACTTGTTTTATCGAATTATTACATCATTATCATCATCCTCATGTTTATATTTGTTGAAAGTCATATGTGGCCTGTAGTGCATAGATAGACTTGGTATGATTATGACCAGGAATTATTCGGTATAATCATGACCGTAATGTTACAAATGATGTGGTAAAAGTCCTCATTGGCCCGTAGTGCATTGATGGACAGTTGTTGGCATGATCATGACCATTGATGAATACACGAATATCCTCGGCCCGTAGTGCGTGGGTAATTTGTGGTCGTGATACTAATGAATATCCTTGACCGTAGTGCATTGATGATGTGGATTATTTATTAAGTTGAGTCCCAACTATAAAAGTGATGAAAAACCTTTTAAATCATAAAAGATAGTAGATTTTATTCTCTACTTGACTCTTTAATGAATTACTTGTTCCGCTGCAGTTAAACTTGATGTCTACTGTATTTTATCAGTTTAACGTTGTTGAAGACTAATGATAATTTATTCTGCATTATCTTAGTCATAATATTTCTTACTGGGCTAGTTGAGCTCACCCTTTCTTTCACTGTTCTCTTCAGGAAATGAGAATATAGTTGAGACGAGTCGGAGAACGGAGTGATGGACCAGATGATAGTTTTAGTAGTCCTCACTATTCTGTTAAATAGTGTGACAATAAATATAATGAGTACTCCATTGAGTGTGGATATTGTCTAGATGACAATATTTGTATTAAAACTCACAACATATGTTTTGTCGTATTTTACACGACTGTTGTATAATTAGTTTGTATTTGTATTCTGTACCATGTATCTGGCGACCCAAGATGGGTGATGTATACCTATTTTTGGGGGCGTCACAGTTGGTATCAAAGCTTAGGGATATGATCCCTGGCTGAGATGTGAGACAAGAACTAGGAGGGGAGAGACGGGGAATTCCTTCGTTAGTATGACCTACCTAAGTTTATTTGGTATTTAATTGGTCGGTCAGAGTATAGAGATAATATGTGATATGTTAATTAACCCTTGTTTTGTGGCAGTATTTGAAAATGGCATCTAAAAATGTTGATATAAGCAATGGAGCACAAGAGACCTGTAAGACCCCAAATTTTATGAAATAAAAGTATTAAATTTTTTAATTTAGTAAATGGCTAGATTGGTAAAAAGTTAAAGTTGAGGGTGATATATGAATATTTTTCAAAATAAGCAAGTGGTTATAAAATATTCATTTTGTCGGGGAATATTCGTTTGGTCGTGGAATATTCTTTATGTCGGGGAATATTCGTATGACGGCGCATCTATTTGTGGGCCCCATAACGAAAAGCGATTGGATGAAGAAAACGACAAAATTGAGTTTTTATAAATAACGACGTAGTTGTTACCGTTAACACTGTTGGAATACCATTGTAAGACTCTAAATTTTATGATATAAAAGTATTCAATTTTTCTATTTAGTAAATAGTTAAATTGATAACAAGTTAAAGTTAAGGGTAATATATGAAATTTTTCAAAATGCGCAAGTGGTTATAAAATATTCATTGTTGTCGGGAAATATTCGTTTAGTCGTGGAATATTCTTTCTGTCGGGGAATATTCGTACGACGGCGCAGCCATTTGTGGGCCCCATAACATAATAACTGTCGGATGAAGAAAACGAAAAATTTGAGTTTTTATAAATAACGGCGTAGTTGTTACCGTTAACACTGTTGGAATACCTGGTGGTTAAAATACAGTAATACGCGTAGTTACACAGTAGCACACGGTATTGCACAATATTTTTTTTTAATTATTAATTCTTACGTAAGAAGGCACTACTGAATAATTGTCACAGTAATTACTGTTCAATATTTTATTGATTCAATAATTGCTGCGTTGATATTTTATATTATTGTTGTTCAATAATTATCACTGCACAGTATTTCCCATTATCAGATCAATAATTCATATTATTTGAATAATATTATTAGATAATATTATTGGCAATATCTAGAAAGTTCTGTCTAAGGAGAGGTTTGATCACCTAATTGCGCGCTAGTAAGGAAAAATTCTTATTGGAAAGCCCCCTCTTTCCTGAGAACGGTCTGGTTGTCATAAATGTAATTCTGTAATATTATTTGTGAATAATTAATTATTGATTCATATGATAAGGAAATATTTATTTTATGTGGATATAAATGAGGGATATATTGTTGTGATTAAAAATGAAGGAGTTAATGTTGAGGTGTTTTATCTGTATTTTTGTCGGAACGGGGGTATTGAAAATCAAATTAGGATTTTTGAGATATTTTGCGAGGGTTATAATTTTTAATCCGACCGTTGGATCGTGGTAATATTTGGATATGTTATACATATATAAGTTGAGTATATGTCCACAAATTTTGAACCGTTAAAAATGAACGTATGATTTGTTATGAATTTTACGAGATAACTGGTTTAGAAATTGTTGAAGTTTCGAAATGTATCATTTTGGTAGAAAATTCTAGAATTGGTGGGCTCCACTCTTGGTTGGTGAAGAAATGTGCTGAGATTTTTATTCAAATGTGGTGGATGGGAATAGTAGCAGGTAAAGCCATCAGGTTGCAGGTTAAGTCTGCTTCGACGTGCTAATATTTTCCTATAAATAGAGGGCTAAGTTAGAATTAAAAATCACACCAGAAACATAAGCTTTCTCTCTTTCTCTCTCTATATTATGAAGCATATTTTGTGAGTATTTAGATACTTTGAGAGTTGCTATTCTGTGCAAGTTTCTTTCGGCTTTGCATTCCAGTTAGAAATACTGCACTTTTGAGGTAAGGGATAGTAAGAGATTTTAAGGGTTATTATGTTTTTTAGTTCGTAATTCTTCTGACCTTCAGAAAATTCTGAAAAAATTTGAAATGGTATTTTGATGAGTTTTATTGATTGTGTCCAAAAATAGTGATTTTTGGATGTATAGATTAAGAGTTATGAATTTTACGGGAAAAGACTATTTTAAAAGTAACCGCTTTTAACTCCTTGTGGTTAACTCTAAAATTGATGAAATTTTTATTGAAAGTGTATATCTATATAATATCAGTGTACTCTGTGAATTTCAGAATTTTTGGATAAAAGTACAATTTATGATAAATGTCTAAATATTCGGCTGTTTTGGCCATATGAAAAATAGTAAATGAGTTTTAAAAATTCTGAGAAAAATATATGTTCCATATGGGACTATATTCTGCTAAATTCCAAAAAAGAAATATTTTTGGAACTGATTTGGTATTTTTCATGAAAATAGACTAGTTATGAGAAAATGAATTAAATATGTTATGTGAAGTAAGAAAATTGGAAAATAGGATTTTATGTCTTGAGAATCCTATATGAGGTATATGCAGATTTTTGATGGGGATTTTGGTTATTGATGATGAAATCTTAAGAGTTGACATTTTATGATGATTAAATGCATTAATTAGTAAAGTGTAAACAATTTAAATAAATTGTTTATAAGCTTAAAAAATATTATTCTTTCAATATCATTATACCGAAATATTGGTATGTATATTATTGTGGAATTTCTACTTTTTTCATGTCGGGGTTACTATTCATGAGTTACTATTCACGAGTTACTATTCATGAGTTACTATTCACGAGTTACTATTCACGACAAAATTGGTTTCTTTTTCTAACCAAATTATAGTTGATTTATGAATATTGCTCTTGAAATTAAATCCATGTTTTGATCATATTGTTTTTATTATCATATATAACATTTTTATAACCATGATGTTGAAATTCTCTTTCGCTTGAGTGTAAAGATGGATAAATTATTGGTATGATCATGACTTTGGGTTCTCTTTGGCCAGTAGTGAAAAGTTGAATTATTGACTGGTATGATCATGACCATTGAATTTATAACTGAATAACTTTAGCTTAAGTGCAAAGGTGAATTGATCAACATGGTTATAATTATTGTTTATATAAATTCTGAAATAATTATATATTTCTTTGAGATATTAATATATTTGGCCCGTAGTGCAAAGATGACCTGTTGATGAATATCTTTGGCCTGTAGTGCAAAGATGGTCTGTTGATAAATATCTTTGGCCCGTAGTGCAAAGATGAATTTATTAGTATGATTATGAACAGGAACTGTGATTTGGTATAACCATGATCTTTGATGTTTCAGGTAAAGACATGTGATGAAAATTATCTTCGTCCTGGATGCGAAGAGGAATTTAGAATCACAATTATGATTATGAGTTATTTATATGATTGTGGACCAGAACTGTTGATTGATGTTACAGGGATAAAATATTGTTGATGGATTTTTAACATGAAGAAGATAATAGATTTTATGGTCTATTTGACTCTTCTAATGGATTGCACGTTCCACTGCAACTATGGTTGAAATTTTTTATCATCTACCATATGTTCTAAATCTCTGATTTATTACTGATGAAGACTATTGATAATTTATTTATCATTAGTCATGATATTCTTTACTGGGCTAGTTGTGCTCACCCTTCTGTTCACAATTCCTTTCAGGTAATAAGAGTGTAGCTGGGTCGAGCGGGGGTAACAGAGGAATAGAACGGTGGTCATCATTTAGGAGTTATATTTGGTGAATCATCTTGGGTGAAGCGAACCCAACGTTGGAAGGGTGTTTTGCCACTATCATACAAGATGTCTAATGACATACAACCTCGTGTTATCATAAGACATGATTGTGTTCATCCACTTGCTGAGTATATTTACGAGCACTACCTATATAATCTTGGTGTTTGTTTGAAGTATAATTCTCAATTAGAGACAGTAGAGATAATGATAAGTCAAGAGAAGACTCACCATTGGGAAGAATATGATAGTAATCTTCTCGTTTTTCTTTGGGGTATATTGGGTCAACCAAGGATAATTATATGGCCATATGATATCTATCACAACCTAGAAGCATGACCTCCCATGTACAAAGGTTTTCTAGAGCACTTCTCAAAGATTCTCATTTCTAAAATAGTTTTTGACTATACCTTTATGTAAGGTGTCATTGTGAGGTGTTGTCCACGGTTGGGACATGAGTCATATTTGGTATATATTTGTATCCAAACTCACATCATATGTGTTGTTGTATTTTGCACGACAATTATTGTAATAAAGTTGTAGTTATTTTCTGTACCATGTATTTGGCGACTCAGAATAGGTTGGATGGAATGGACCTGTTTTGGGGTCGTTACAAGACCGTTGAGTCTCCACAGATCAATAATCAGGACAATGTGCAACAGGATGGCGATAATCCTCCTGTAAACAACAACATTAATCAATTGACGAACGACGGTACGTTTAGGAGTTTTTTAGAATTCATGCAACATCAGGCGAAGGTGGCTCCTGTTCATAATGCAGGTGAAAATAATGGCAACCCACGGTTGGTCACCGCTAAGCAGTTCAAGGAGCTGGAACTACCGGAGTTTTTGGGAAAGCCAGAACCACTTAAGGCAGAGACATGGTTAACGCAGATCACCAAGATATTTGATGCCTTGGGATGCTCAGAGGAGCAAAAGGTTTCCTTTGCCACCTTTATGTTGCGTGTAGAGGCAGATTACTGGTGGAAATCTATAAAACGTACCCATCCTGACGCACTCAAGATATCTTGGGAGAAGTTCTAAGAGCTGTTCAATGACAAGTACTTTCTCGAAAGCATTCGTCACATGAAGGAGGTGGAATTTATTAAGTTGGACCAAAACAACATGACCGTGTCGCAATACGCAGCCAAGTTTGTCGAGTTGTCCTGATTTGCATCCCATTTGGTTGATAATGAGGAGAGAATGATGCGAATGTTTCTAAGAGGTTTGAAACCTAAGATACGTCAATATCTTATCTTTCATAAACTGTGTTTGTATTCAGATGTTATTAATAGGGCTCAGTTATTGGAGCGCGATAACGAGTCAACCCAACCAAAAGAGAGCATCCGACAAAATGATAATACCGATGATAACAGTCATCAAAGAGGTGACAATAAGAATGGAGGGAGAATCAACATGCCAGAAATAGTAACTACTTCGGTGGTAATCATGGCCAAAATAATAAGAATGGACATTTCAAGAAGAGAAGGTTCAACAATGATGTGAAGACGTCGCCACCAGCACCCGTTTCAAAGGAAGAAGAACGACCACCGGTCGTATGTTTCAAATGCGGACAGGAGGGACACATCCATCCAAACTGTGCACAACAATCTAAAGCGTGTTTTAATTGCGGAAGAGAAGGTCACCTAGCTCGATTTTATCGTATGGTGAAGTCAAGTCCAGCTGGGATTATGATGCCAAAGGATGTCCCAGACAAGCCAAAATCAGTAGTTTAAGAGAGAGCATTTTTTTTTCGTGACGAGGAACCTGAATAAAATTATCACGGGTATATCAGTTATAAACTCTTTTAAAGTCTATACCGTGTTAGATACCGGTTCTACTCACTCTTTTATTTTACCTAGTTGTGTTCAATGTTTGAACTTAACTCCGGAGAAGTTAGACTTTGATTTATCTGTTGAAATTTTGTTAGGAGAAACCTTCGTTACCTCCACTATTTAGAAATCTTGTTTTATTCAAATCAACACTTTCACGTTACCTGTCGATCGTATCTCTTTGAAAATACGTGCCTTTGATGTGATTTTAGGAATCGATTGGTTAACTACTCATCATGTTTTTTTGTAAGGTTATTAGCTTTCATACTCCTAACCAACCTGTTATGCGAATTCAAAGTAACCAAACCACTAAAGTCAATCATTGTCATATCAAGCTATAAGTAAAGAGCCTTGAGCCTTTATCTGGTGACTTCCTTGTGTGGAATGCACCGAAGCCAGACTTTCTGTAGGCGACATCGTGAATGAAGATGGCGAGTTGATAGGTATCAATGTGACGTACTATCCAAGTCTTGGATGAGAGTCACAGTTTTGAATGATATTTCTATTGTTAATAAATTTCTTGACGTATTCTTGAAGACTTCTTAGCCTACCCTTAGAGTGTGAAATCGAATTTTGTATTGACCCCAGTACAAAACCCATTTCTTAAACCCTCAAATATTTCTTCAACTAAAATGAACGTAACATGCGCCAAAGACGCTGACTCTAGTTGTTGAAGATTATGATCGTACCATTCAATACCATCGTGGAAAAGCAAACGTGGTAGCTGACGCATTGAGTAGAAGATCGTATGCGTATACGAGTGTAAATATACGAACCCACGTGAAGATAACGAATATACGAGTAGAATCGACTTTAATCGATAAAGTTAAAGCCACTCAAGCTATGCACCCGAAGCTGATGAACATGAAGAAGAAGGTTCAAGAGGGCGTTTTTTTCAATAGCAAGAGTTGTTGAAATCTCAACCCTCGATTTAATTGGCCCATTTGAAATCCTTGATCGAGTAGGAACTATGACTTATAAACTCGTTTTACCGCTAAGTATATCGCGTGTTCATAACGTTTTTAACGTATTGATATTACTTAAATATGTGGTCGACCCGAACCACATTATTGATTTAGAGCTGGACAAGATAGCGGATAATTTAACGTATGAAGATGTACCTGTTAAAATCGTGAAATATATTCAACACTCAAAGGTTATACCTCAAGGGTTAGAATCTGACGAAGTGTCCTCATCTGTTCGGCATACTAGGTACGTACGTAAATTTCGAGGGTGAAATTTCATAAGGAGGAGAGATTGTGAAACCCCAAATTTTATGAATAAAGATTTAATTTTTTTCAAAATATTTTTTAAATATTATGGTGTGAATTTGAGATAATGTTATAGTTGTGGGTAGTATTTATAAATTTTACAAAGTACGCAAGTTGTTATATAATATTCGATTTGTTGGAGAATATTCGTTTTAACAGGAAATATTTGTACGACGACACAATCATTGGTGGACCCCAAAACAGAATTATTGTCGGATTGAGAAAACGACAAAAATATTTTATTGAAAATAACGGCGGAAGTTTTACCATTAATACTATTGAACTACTCGGTAGTAAAAGTACAGTAATACGCGTGGTTGCATAATAGCACACGGTATTGATTATTGATGCTTACGTGATAAGTAACTCAGTTTTGTTTTATTGGTATTATTAATGTAATAAAACATAAAAGCTTTTTATATAAAACAGAATACTTTTATAAAGTTATTCGTTTTATTAGGCTAATAGTAAAATCTTTTTATATAAAACAGAATACTTTTATAAAGTTATCTGTTTTATTAGATAATAATTAGAATATATTATATTTTATTATGCATAGTATTTGCATAGTGCCTGCATAGTATTTGCATAGTAAAATCTTTTCTAAAGTTATTCGTTTTATTAGATTATAAATAGAATATATTATATTTTATTTAAAAATTTTTGCTTTAAATATGGACCGTCAGATTAAAGTAAATCAATCTAGACCTTTCATGAGTCAGTTACTATGCATACCATTTTTCTATAAATAGAAGCTCATTCCTTCATTATTTTCTTACGAATTCACTGAAACTCTAGAGAGAGAAATTATAGAGAGAGAGAAAAAAAGTATTCTGCTACTTCACTACTCCAATATCAAGTTTTTTTTACGGTAAGGGGTATTATTTCTTTTGTATTCATGAAGAGAACTTTTGTTATTCCATTCTTTATTATTCTGTTGGAATAACTTGTATACGCGGGCTACCCTATACTTGGTGAAATTCTTCTGTTATTCCATTCTTTATTATTCTGTTGGAATAACCTGTATACGCGGGCTACCCTATACTTGGTGAAATTCTTCTGTTATTCCATTCTTTATTATTCTGTTGGAATAACCTGTCTGTACGTTTTACGCCGAACCTGGTTCCATCTTTATTATTCTGTTGGAACATCTTGTCGGTACGTATTACGCCTGACCTGGTTCCGTTATTTAGTATTCTGTTGGAATAACTTATCTATGCGAAGTACCGCATGCATGGTGGTTTCTGTTGTTATTCCATTCTTTATTATTCTGTTGGAACATCCTGTCGGTGCGAATTTTGCCTGACCTGGTTCCGTTATTATTATTCTATTGGAATAACCTGTCTATGCGAAGTACCGCATGCACGGCTATTTCTTTTGTTATTCCATTCTTTATTATACTCAGTTGGTTAAAGTTTTAACTTCTATACTCCATGAAATTAGTGGAATATCCTTGATATTTGCGCTTCATCTAGTATCTTTGCATGAAAATATTCTTCTGAGCATTCTTGAATCTTACTCTACAAAGAAGTATCATGTTGACAATTTGGACGTTATTAGTTCGTGGATAAATTAATTCTTGAACTTGTTTTATTGAATTCTTACATCATTGTCATCATCCTCATGTTTATATTTGTTGAAAGTCATCTGTGGCCTGTAGTGCATAGATGGACTTGGTATGATTATGACCAGGGATTATTCGGTATAATCATGACCGTAATGTAACAAATGATGTGGTAAAAGTCCTCATTGGCCCGTAGTGCATTGATGGACAGTTGTTGGCATGATCATGACCAATGATGAATACACGAATATCCTTGGCCTGTAGTGCATGGATAATTTGTGGTCGTTATACTAATGAATATCCTTGGCCGTAGTGCAGGGATGGTGTTGATTATTTATTAAGTTGAGTCCCAACTATAAAAGTGATGAAAAACCTTTTAAATCATAAAAGATAGTAGATTTTATTCTCTACTTGACTCTTTAATGAATTACTTGTTCCGCTGCAGTTAAACTTGATGTCTATTGTATTTTATCAGTTTAACATTGTTGAAGACTAATGATAATTTATTCTGCATTATCTTAGTCATAATATTTCTTACTGGGCTAGTTGAGCTCACCCTTTCTTTCACTGTTCTCTTCAGGAAATGAGAATATAGTTGGGACGAGTCGGAGAACGGAGTGATGGACCAGATGATAGTTTTAGTAGTCCTCACTATTCTGTTAAATAGTGTGACAATAAATATAATGAGTACTCCATTGAGTGTGGATATTGTCTAGATGACAATATTTGTATTAAAACTCACAACATATGTTTTGTCGTATTTTACACGACTGTTGTATAATTAGTTTGTATTTGTATTCTGTACCATGTATCTTGCGACCCAAGATGGGTGATGTATACCTATTTTTGGGGGCGTCACAAGTTTTGTAATATGGCTCAATATTGGACTCTATTTAATTAGTCTTAAAAACCGAGATTCATAGAGTTCGGGGGCTTGATTAAGCAGGGGAAGGTGTTAGGCACCCCCCAACATTCGTGAAACACGGTTACCACACTTTTGTTCCCTAAGTTGTGTGTATGTGTGTGTGTGTGTATTGCAGTTAATTGGGGCTAAGTGCTTTTATTTAGAAGTAATACTATGCCTCTTTTGCGCCTATATACAAAGGGTTTGACTTGTATAAAAGTTCAATTTTAATACAAGACAAATAAAATGATGTTTTGAAAACAGGTTTTCAAACCCCTATGATCACATAGTAATTGAGGCCTTTGATACTTCTATTTTATTCCGTATTCGGCTTATTTCGATTTTATTCTCGAGAAACGAAGCATCTTCGACAAAATAATATACACATTAGTGTCGGGCTCCTTATGGGCATGAAAGCCATCAAAATATGCCCGAGCACCGCACATAATATTTTCACTATTACGGGGACCTTAAATCCGGATAACCGTTTTAATGTCCTATATTTACAAGTACAAAATTTGCAAGCTAGCTGTACAACTAAAAAGGGTCTATCATGGGAACCAGATCTAAATTCATGGATTGAACTGTAGATCCCGAGATTTCTAGGCTCACAGAATATTATTTAAAAGCTTGCACAATTAAAATAAAAAGCATATATAACTCTAAACATCGCAAAACAAGAGATTCATCGATTAAAACCTTGTATGTGCGTAGTCAAAACTTTTGGCTTCCTCTAAATACAGATCTAGGGTCGCGTGATTGCTAGATATTTACAAACTAGAAAGAAAACTAGTTTTAAATAAATCTTAGTCATTCTAGCTCAACGGTTCTAGTTTCGCAACTTTTGAACCGGTTAAAAGTTAGATATGGCCAGATTTAGATAAATCTAGTCAACAAACTTTGAATATTACAGATTTACATCAAATGAACGGTTAAAATTAATATTTAATCAGAATAATTAACTATATATATATATATATATATATATATATATATTATATATATATATATATATTAAAGCAAGAAAAAGCAACAGATTTGAATGGATCTTACAGTTAAGCACGAGACTTTTGGCCCCTCTAAACTCGATTTTCACAGGTTAAAACTTGATATGTTGTAGTATATATCTATAAGATTGTTTACAAAGAAGATTTACAAAGATTGAACATAAGAAAAGCTATCTGGCACTCTCAAATGGCCTGATTTCTCTCTCTCGGACCCTTCTCTCTTCTATTCTTCCCTAGAAGCAAAGGGGGGAGGCCATATATATAGGCCCGGGATTGCACAGGTAGACCTGCGGCTTTCACGAGTATACCTACAGAAGTCCCCTGGTGGGTCCCGCTGCCTCGAAGTATGTGCAATCCCGATCGACGTGTAGTCTGCTGAAACGCTTGTAACTTACAATCTGGGAATCTGATGGAGATGTGCCATACCATTTGTGACGCCCCCAAAATAGGTATATATCACCTATTCTGAGTCATAAAATACATGGTACAGAAACAAATACAAATTTATTAATACAATTGTCGTGCAAAATACGACAACACATATACTGTGAGTTTAAATACAAATATTGTCTAATAGACAGTATTAAAACTCAAAAGGAGTCTTCATTATAATTATTGATATACTATTTTACAAAAATACTGAGGACTGCTGAAATAACTTTCTAGAACCATCACTTCATACCCCGGCTAGTTCCTGCTATATTCTCACCTCCTGAGAAGAAAAATGGAACAAAAAGGAAAAGGGTGAGCTCAACTAGCCCAGTAAGAATATTGTGACTAAGATAATATACAATAATTTATCATTAGTCTTCAACGGGGAAGAATCTGATTAAATATAATAGACAACAAGTTTTAGATCAACAACTGCGGCGGAAACATCAATCCATTAGAAGAGTCAAGTAGAGAATGAATTCTACTATCTTCTAAGATTTAAAAGTCCATCATCAATATTTTATCCCTGTAACATCAATCAATATACATCTTGAATCAAATATTCATCTTTACACTACAGGCCAAAGATATTCAGTTGCATCACTAGTTGGTCATATTCATCTCAACACTTGTTCATCTTTGCACTACCGGCCAAATATATTCATCAGTTAATCATTCATCTTTGCACTGCAGGCCAAAGATATTCATCAAGTATCATCATTAAGGACTGAGGATGATGAAAAATATTTTAGAGAAAACGAATCCAATAAGATAAAAAGACAAGATTAGAGATTCGTACTTTAGATAATTCAAGTTTAAAAATACTCCATAATAAACCATAATGGAGAAAAATTCAAGAATGAAAATCAAAATATTGATACAATCAAAGATAGCAACCATAATAGACATCTGGGATAAAGAATAGAAAATTTCATTTTTCGGTGAATAGTACCGTATACGTGAATAGTGCCGTATACGTGAATAGTAACCCCGACACAAAAATATAGAAATTTCACAATAAAATTCATATCAATATTTCAGCATAATGATATTGAAGAAAATAATAGCATTTACGAAGAAAATAACCTCCCTTACCTCAAAATAATGGTATTTCTGATCGGAATATCGGATGTAAAGCCGAAGGAAACTCGCACTGTGAAACCCCAGATTTTATGAATAAAGATTTAATTTTTTTCGAAATATTTTTTAAATATTATGATGTGAACTTGAGATAATGTTATAGTTGTGGGTAGTATTTATAAATTTTGCAAAGTATGCAAGTTGTTATATAATATTCGATTGGTCGTTGAATATTCATTTTAACAGGGAATATTCGTACGACGACACAATCATTGGTGGACCCCACAATAGAATTATTATCGGATTGAGAAAACGATAAAAATATTTTATTGAAAATAACGGCGAAAGTTTTACCATTAATACTGTTGAACTACTCGGTAGTAAAAATACAGTAATACGCGTGGTTGCATAATAGCACACGGTATTGATTATTGATGCTTACATGATAAGTCACCCAGTTTTGTTGTATTGACATTATTAATGTAATAAAACAGAAAAACTTTTTATATAAAACAGAATACTTTTATAAAGTTATTCGTTTTATTAGGCTAATAGTAAAATCTTTTTATATAAAACAGAATGCTTTTATAAAGTTATCTATTTTATTAGACAATAATTAGAATATATTATATTTTATTATGCATAGTATTTGCATAATGCCTGCATAGTGTTTGCATAGTAAAATCTTTTATAAAGTTATTCGTTTTATTAGATTATAAATAGAATATATTATATTTTATTTAAAAAATTTTGCTTTAAATATGGACCGTCAGATTAAAGTAAATCAATCTAGACCGTTCATGAGTTAGTTACTATGCAGACTATTTTTCTATAAATAGAAGCTCATTCCTTCATTATTTTCTTACGAATTCACTGAAACTCTAGAGAAAGAGAAGAAAAATATTCCGCTACTTAAATACTCCGATATCAAGTTTCTTTTACGGTAAAGGGTATTATTTCTTTTGTATTCATGAAGAGAACTTCTGTTATTCCATTCTTTATTATTCTGTTGGAATAACCTATATACGCGGGCTACCCTATACTTGGTGAAATTCTTCTGTTATTCCATTCTTTATTACTCTGTTGGAATAACCTGTATAAGCGGGTTACCCTATACTTGGAGAAATTCTTCTGTTATTCCATTCTTTATTATTCTGTTGGAATATCTTGTTTGTGCGTTTTACGCCGAACCTAGTTCCGTCTTTATTATTCTATTAGAACATCCTGTCGGTGCGTATTACCCCTGACCTGGTTCCGTTATTTAGTATTCTGTTGGAATAACCTGTCTATGCGAAGTACCGCATGCATGGTGATTTCTGTTGTTATTCCATTCTTTATTATTCTGTTGGAACATCCTGTCGGTACAAATTTCGCCTTACCTGGTTCCGTTATTATTATTCTGTTGGAATAACCTGTCTATGCGAAGTACCACATGCATGGCGATTTCTTTTGTTATTTCATTCTTTATTATACTCAGTTGGTTAAAGTTTTGACTTCTATACTTCATGAAATTAGTGGAATATCCTTGATATTTGCGGCTTCATCCAGTATCTTTTCATAGAAATATTCTTCTGAGCATTCTTGAATCTTACTCTACAAAGAAGTATCATGTTGACAATTTGGACGCTATTAGTTCCTGGATAAATTAATTCTTGAACTTGTTTTAATGAATTCTTACATCATTGTCATCATCCTAATGTTTATATTTGTTGAAAGTCATCTGTGGCCTGTAGTGCATAGATGGACTTGGTATGATTATGACCAGGGATTATTCGGTATAATCATTACCGTAATGTAACAAATGATGTGGTAAAAGTTCTCATTGGCCCGTAGTGCATTGATGGACAGTTGTTGGCATGATCATGACCATTGATGAATACACGAATATCCTTGGCCCGTAGAGCATGAATAATTTGTGGTCGTGATACTAATGAATATCCTTGACCGTAGTGCAGGGATGATGTGGATTATTTGTTAAGTTGAGTCCCAACTATAAAAGTGATAAAAAAACCTTTTAAATCATAAAAGATAGTAGATTTTATTCTCTGCTTAACTCTTTTAATGAATTACTTGTTCCGCTGCAGTTAAACTTGATGTCTATTGTATTTTATCAGTTTAACATTGTTAAAGACTAATGATAATTTATTCTGCATTATCTTAGTCATAATATTTCTTACTTGGCTAGTTGAGCTCACCCTTTCTTTCACTGTTCTCTTTAGGAAATGAGAATATAGCAGGGATGAGTCGGTAAACGGAGTGATGGTCCAGATGATAGTTTTAGTAGTCCTCACTATTCTGTTAAACAGTGTGACAATAAATGTAATGAGTACTCCATTGAGTGTGGATATTCTCTAGATGACAATATTTGTATTAAAACTCACAACATATGTTTTGTCGTATTTTACACGACTGTTGTATAATTAGTTTGTATTTGTATTCTGTACCATGTATCTGGCGACCCAAGATGGGTGATGTATACCTATTTTTGGGGGCGTCACAGTTGGTATCAAAGCTTAGGGATATGATCCCTGGCTGAGATGTGAGACAAGAACTAGGAGGGTAGAAACGGGAAATTCCTTCGCTAGTATGACCTACCTAAGTTTATTTGGTATTTAATTGGGCGGTCAGAGTATAGAGATAATATATGATATGTTAATTAACCATTGTTTTGTGGTAGTATTTGAAAATTACATCTGAAAATGTTGAGATAAGCAATGGAGCACAGGAGACCGTTGAGTCTCCACAGATCAATAATCAGGAAAATGTGCAACAGGATGACGATAATCCTCCTATAAACAACAACACTGATCAATTGACGAATGACGGTACGTTTAGGTGTTTTTTAGAATTCATGCAACATCAGGCGAAGGCGGCTCCTGTTCATAATGCAGGTAAAAATAATGGCAACCCACGGTTGGTCACTGCTAAGCAGTTCAAGGAGCTGGGACCACCGTAGTTTTTGGGAAAGCCAGAACCACTTAAGGCAAAGACATGGTTAAAATAGATCACCAAGATATTTGATGTCTTGGGATGCTCAGAGGAGCAAAAGGTTTCCTTTGCCACCTTTATGTTGCGTGAAGAGGCAGATTACTGGTGAGAATCTGTAAAACGTACCCAGCCTAACGCACTCAAGATGTCTTGGGAGAAGTTCCAAGAGCTGTTCAATGACAAGTACTTTTCTGAAAGCATTCGTTACATGAAGGAGGTGGAATTTATTAAGTTAGAGCAAAATAACATGACCGTGTCGTAGTACGAAGCCAAGTTTGTCGAGTTATCTCGATTTGCGTCCCATTTGGTTGATAATGAGGAGAGAATGACGCGAATATTTCTAAGAGATTTGAAACCTGAGATACGTCAATATCTTATCTCTCATAAACTGTGTTTGTATTCAGATGTTGTTAATAGGGCTCAGTTATTGGAGCGCGATAACGAGTCAACCCAACCAAAAGAGAGCAGCCGACAAAATGATAATACCGGTGATAACAGTCATCAAAGAGGTGACAATAAGCATGGAGGGAATCAACATGCCAGAAATGGTAACTACTCCGGTGGTAATCATGGCCAAAATAATAAGAATGAACATTTTAAGAAGAGAAGGTTCAACAATGACATAAAGACGTCAGCACTAGCACCCGTTTCTAAGGAAGAAGAACGACCATCGGTCGTATGTTTCAAATGCGGACAGGAGGGACACATCCGTCCAAACTGTACGCAGCAATCTAAAGCGTGTTATAATTGCGGAAGAGAAGGTCACCTAGTTCAATTTTGTCGTATGGTGAAGTCAAGTCCAGCTGGGATAGTGATGCCAAAGGATGTCCCAGACAAGCCAAAATCGGTAGTTTAAGAGAGAGTATTTTTTTTTCGTGACGAGGAACCTGAATAAAATTATCACGGGTATATCAGTTATAAACTCTTTTAAAGTCTATACCGTGTTAGATACCGGTTCTACTCACTCTTTTATTTTACCTAGTTGTGTTCAATGTTTGAACTTAACTCCGGAGAAGTTAGACTTTGATTTATCTGTTGAAATTTCGTTAGGAGAAACCTTCGTTACCTCCACTATTTATAAATCTTGTTTTATTCAAATCAACACTTTCACGTTACCTATCGACCGTATCTCTTTGAAAATACTTGCCTTTGATGTGATTTTAGGAATCGATTGGTTAACTACTCATCATGTTTTTTTGTAAGGTTGTTAGCTTTCATACTCCTAACCAACCTGTTATGCGAATTCAAAGTAACCAAACCACTAAAGTCAATCATTGTCATATCAAGCCATAAGTAAAGAGCCTTGAGCCTTTATCTGGTGACTTCCTTGTGTGGAATGCACCGAAGCCAGACTTTTTGTAGGCGACATCGTGAATGAAGATGGCGAGTTGATAGGTATCAATGTGACGTACTATCCAAGTCTTGGATGAGAGTCACAGTTTTGAATGATATTTCTATTGTTAATAAATTTCCTGACGTATTCTTGAAGACTTCTTAGCCTACCCTTAGATCATGAAATCGATTTTTGTATTGACCCCAGTACAAAACCCATTTCTTAAACCCTCAAATATTTCTTCAACTAAAATGAACGTAACATGAGCCAAAGACGTTGACTCGAGTTGTTGAAGATTACGATCATACCATTCAATACCATCGTGAAAAAGCAAACGTGGTAGCTGACGCGTTGAGTAGAAGATCGTATGCGTATACGAGTGCGAATATACGAACCCACGTGAAGATAACGAATATACGAGTAGAATCGACTTTAATCGATAAAGTTAAAGCCGCTCAAGCAACGCACCCAAAGCTAATAAACATGAAGAAGAAGGTTCAAGAGGGCGTTATTTTAAATAGCAAGAGTTGCTGAAATCTCAACCCTCAATTTAATTGGCCCATTTGAAATTCTCGATCGAGTAGGAACTGTGGCATATAGACTCGTTTTACCGCCAAGTATGTCGTGTGTTCATAACGTTTTTAACGTATTGATGTTACGTAAATATATGGACGACCCGAACCACATTATTGATTTTGAACCGGACGAGATAGCGGATAATTTAACGTATGAAGATGTACCTGTTAAAATCTTGGAATATATTCAACACTCAAAGGTTATACCTCAAGAGTTAGAATGTAACGAAGTGTCCTCATCTGTTCGGCATACTAGGTACGTACGTAAATTTCGAGGGCAAAATTTCATAAGGAGGGGAGATTGTGAAACCCCAGATTTTATGAATAAAGATTTAATTTTTTTCGAAATATTTTTTAAATATTATGGTGTGAATTTGAGATAATGTTATAGTTGTGGGTAGTATTTATAAATTTTGCAAAGTACGCAAGTTGTTATATAATATTCGATTTGTCGGGAATATTCGTTTTAACAGGGAATATTCGTACGATGCCATAATCAATTGTGGACCCCATAACAGAATTATTGTCGGATTGGGAAAACGACAAAAATATTTTATTAAAAATAAAGGCGAAAGTTTTACCATTAATACTGTTGAACTACTCGGTAGTAAAAGTACAGTAATACGCATGGTTGCATAATAGCACGCGGTATTGATTATTGATGCTTATGCGATAAGTCACTCAGTTTTATTTTATTGGTATTATTAATGTAATAAAATAGAAAAGCTTTTTATATAAAACAGAATACTTTTATAAAGTTATTCGTTTTATTAGGCTATTAGTAAAATCTTTTTATATAAAACAGAATACTTTTATAAAGTTATCTGTTTTATTAGACAATAATTAGAATATATTATATTTTATTATGCATAGTATTTGCATAGTGCCTGTATAGTATTTGCATAGTAAAATCTTTTCTAAAGTTATTCGTTTTATTAGATTATAAATAGAATATATTATATTTTATTTAAAAGATTTTGCTTTAAATATGGACCGTCAGATTAAAGTAAATCAATCTAGACCGTTCATGAGTTAGTTACTATGCAGTCCATTTTTCTATAAATAGAAGCTCATTCATTCATTATTTTCTTACGAATTCACTGAAACTCTAGAGAGAGAAATTATAGAGAGAGAGAAGAAAAGTATTCTGCTACTTCACTACTCCGATATCAAGTTTCTTTTACGGTAAGGGGTATTATTTCTTTTGTATTCATGAAGAGAACTTCTGTTATTCCATTCTTTATTATTCTGTTGGAATAGCCTGTATACGCGGGCTACCCTATACTTGGTAAAATTTTTCTGTTATTCCATTCTTTATTATTCTGTTGGAATAACCTGTATACGCGGGTTACCCTATACTTGGTGAAATTCTTCTGTTATTCCATTCTTTATTATTCTGTTAAAATATCCTGTCTATGCGTTTTACGCCGGACCTGGTTCCGTCTTTATTATTCTGTTGGAATATCCTGTCGGTGCGTATTACGCCTGACCTGGTTCTGTTATTTAGTATTCTGTTGGAATAACCTGTCTATGCGAAGTACCGCATGCATGGTGATTTCTGTTGTTATTCCATTCTTTATTATTCTGTTGGAACATCCTGCCGGTGCGAATTTCGCCTGACCTGGTTCCGTTATTATTATTCTGTTGGAATAACCTGTCTATGCGAAGAACCGCATGCATGGTGATTTCTTTTGTTATTCCATTCTTTATTATACTCAGTTGGTTAAAGTTTTGACTTCTATACTCCATGAAATTAGTGGAATATCCTTGATATTTACGCTTCATCCAATATCTTTTCATGAAAATATTTTTTCTGAGCATTCTTGAATCTTACTCTACAAAGAAGTATCATGTTGACAATTTGGACGTTATTAGTTCCTGGATAAATTAATTCTTGAACTTGTTTTATTGAATTCTTACATCATTGTCATCATCCTCATGTTTATATTTGTTGAAAGTCATCTGTGGCCTGTAGTGCATAGATGGACTTTGTATGATTATGACCAGGGATTATTCGGTATAATCATGACCGTAATGTTACAAATGATGTGGTAAAAGTCCTCCTTGGCCCGTAGTGCATTGATGTACAGTTGTTGGCATGATCATGACCATTGATGAATACACGAATATCCTTGGCCCGTAGTGCATAGATAATTTGTGGTCGTGATACTAATGAATATCCTTGGCCGTAGTGCAGGGATGATGTGGATTATTTATTAAGCTGAGTCCCAACTATAAAAGTGATGAAAAACCTTTTAAATCATAAAAGATAGTAGATTTTATTCTCTGCTTAACTCTTTTAATGAATTACTTGTTCCGCTGCAGTTAAACTTGATGTCTATTGTATTTTATCAGTTTAACATTGTTAAAGACTAATGATAATTTATTCTGCATTATCTTAGTCATAATATTTCTTACTTGGCTAGTTGAGCTCACCCTTTCTTTCACTGTTCTCTTTAGGAAATGAGAATATAGCAGGGATGAGTCGGTAAACGGAGTGATGGTCCAGATGATAGTTTTAGTAGTCCTCACTATTCTGTTAAACAGTGTGACAATAAATGTAATGAGTACTCCATTGAGTGTGGATATTCTCTAGATGACAATATTTGTATTAAAACTCACAACATATGTTTTGTCGTATTTTACACGACTGTTGTATAATTAGTTTGTATTTGTATTCTGTACCATGTATCTGGCGACCCAAGATGGGTGATGTATACCTATTTTTGGGGGCGTCACAGTTGGTATCAAAGCTTAGGGATATGATCCCTGGCTGAGATGTGAGACAAGAACTAGGAGGGTAGAAACGGGAAATTCCTTCGCTAGTATGACCTACCTAAGTTTATTTGGTATTTAATTGGTCGGTCAGAGTATATAGATAATATGTGATATGTTAATTAACCCTTATTTTGTGGCAGTATTTGAAAATTACATCTGAAAATGTTGAGATATGCAATGGAGCACAGGAGACCATTGAGTCTCCACAGATCAATAATCAGAACAATGTTCAACAGGATGGCGATAATCCTCCTGTAAACAATAACACTGATCAATTGACGAATGACGGTACGTTTAGGAATTTTTTAGAATTCATGCAACATCAGGCGAAGGCGGCTCCTGTTCATAATGCAGGTAAAAGTAATGGCAACCCACGGTTGGTCACCGCTAAGCAGTTCAAGGAACTGGGACCACCAGAGTTTTTGGAAAAGCCAGAACCACTTAAGGCAGAGACGTGGTAAAAATAGATCACCAAGATATTTGATGTCTTGGGATGCTCAGAGGAGCAAAAGGTTTCCTTTGCCACCTTTATGTTGCGTGAAGAGGCAGATTACTGGTGGGAATCTGTAAAACGTACCCAGCCTGACGCACTCAAGATGTCTTGGGAGAAGTTCCAAGAGCTGTTCAATGACAAGTACTTTCCCGAAAGCATTCGTCACATGAAGGAGGTGGAATTTATCAAGTTGGAGCAAAATAACATGACCTTGTCGCAGTACGAAGCCAAGTTTGCCGAGTTGTCCCGATTTGCGTCCCATTTTGTTGATAATGAGGAGAGAATGATGCGAATGTTTCTAAGAGGTTTGAAACATGAGATACGTCAATATCTTATCTCTCATAAACTGTGTTTGTATTCAGATGTTATTAATAGGGCTCTGTTATTGGAGCGCGATAACGAGTCAACCCAACCAAAAGAGAGCAGCCGACAAAATGATAATATCGGTGATAACAGTAATCAAAGAGGTGACAATAAGCATGGAGGGAATTAACATGCCAGAAATGGTAACTACTTCGGTGGTAATCATGGCCAAAACACTAAGAATGGACATTTCAAGAAGAAAAAGTTCAACAATGACGTGAAGACGTCGGCACCAGCACCCGTTTCAAAGGAAGAAGAACGACCACTGGTCGTATGTTTCAAATGCGGACAGGAGGGACACATCCGTCCAAACTATACGCAACAAGCTAAAGCGTGTTTTAATTGCGGAAGAGAAGGTCACCTAGCTCGATTTTGTCGTATGGTGAAGTCAAGTCCAACTGGGATAGTGATGCCAAAGGATGTCCCAGACGGACGATTTTTAATAATAGAAAATGCCCGAAATTAACATACGGACGATTTTTAATACCTCCGTCCTGACAAAATATTGATAAAACACCTCAGCATTAACTCCTTCAATTATATCCACATAAAAATAAATATTTCCTTCATTTATATCCATATAAAATAAATATTTTCTTATCATATAAATCAATAATTAATTATTCACAAATAATATTACAAAATCACAATTATGACAACCAGGTCGTTCCCAGGAAAGAGGGTGCTTTCCAATAAGGATTTCTCCTTACTGGCACGCAATTAGGTGACCAAACCTCTCCTTAGGCAGAACTTCCTTAGACATTGCCAATAATGCTATATAATAATATTATTTAAATAATATAAATTATTGATCTGATAATGGGAAATACTGTGCAGTGACAATTATTGAAACAACAATAATATAAAATATCAATGTAGCAATTATTGAATCAATAAAATAAAATATTGAATAGTAATTACTGTAACAATTATTTAGTAGTGCCTTCTTACGTAAGGATCAATAATTCATCAATACTGTGCAATACCGTGTGCTACTGTGCAACTACGCGTATTACTGTATTTTAACCACCGGGTATTCCAACAGTGTTAACGGTAACAACTATGCCGTTATTTATAAAAACTCAAATTTGTCGTTTTCTTCATCCGACTGTTTTCCGTTATGGAGCCCACAAATGGCTGCGCCATCGTACGAATATTCTCCGACAGAAAGAATATTCCACGACCAAACGAATATTCCCCGATAACAATGAATATTTTATAACCACTTGCTTATTTTTCAAAATTTACACATTTCACCCATAACCAAAGCATTATATCAAATTAACACCTTATTATTCAAGATAATAAATAGAGGAAATTCCATTTTATTTATAAAAAGTTGGGGTCTTACAACCTCCCCTCTTTATGAAATTTCGTCCTCGAAATTGACGTACGTACTTGGTGTTTCAAAAAGGTGAGGGTACCTCACTTTCATTTCTGATTCCAACTCCCAATTCATTTCCTCAATAGCCTGGTTCCTCCACAAAACCTTAACTTGTGGTATAACTTTGGTGCGTAGGACATGCTCTTTCCTATTCAAGATCTTAACAGGTACCTCCTCGTACGTTAAATCTTCAGCTATCTCGTCTGGTTCTAACTCAATTATGTGGTTCGAGTCTTTCACATATTTACGAAGCATATATATGTAAAAAATATTATGGACACGAGACATGCTTGGAGGTAATGCGAGTCTATAGGCCACATTTTCTATTCGATCAAGAATCTCAAATGGACCAACAAATCTTGGATTGAGCTTTCCTCTTTTCCCAAATCTTGTAACTCCCTTCCATGGTGCAACACGTAACAATACATGATCCCCAATATTAAATTCCACGTCATTTCGATGAAGATCCGCATAACTCTTTTGTCGATCTTGTGTCGTTTGTATACGTTGTTGGATCATTTGGATCTTTTCTGTAGTTATGCGTACCAATTCTGGTCCCAACAATGTTACTTCTCCCACCTCATCCCAGCATACTGGAGAACGACATTTTCTTCCCTACAATGCTTCGAATGGAGCCATGCCTGTACTTGCTTGATAACTGTTGTTGTAGGAGAATTCCACTAATGGTAGGTACTTATCCCAACTACCTTTAAAATCTAGGACACAGAGTCTTAATAGATCTTCAAGAGTTTAAATAGTCCTTTCTGATTGCCCATCCGTTTGAGGATGGTATGACGAACTAAATCGTAAATCCGTGCACATAGCTTTCTACAAGCTAATCCAAAATCATAAAGTGAATCTTGGGTCACGATCCGAAACTATGGATACTGGCATGCCATGCAATCTCACAATCTTATTCACGTACATACGAGCAAGACGTTCAAGGGAATAAGTCTCCCGTATAGGCAAAAAATGAGTCAAGTTGGTTAACCTATCAACAATGACCCAAATCGCATCTATGTCTTGAGAAACCTTAGGAAGACCCATAACGAAATATATGGTAATGTGTTCCCACTTCCATTTTAGAATCTCAAGTGGTTGCAATGGACCCTTTGGCACTTGATGCTCTATCTTTACACGTTGACAAGTTAAACACCTCAAGATAAACTCCGCAATCTCTCTCTTCATATTGCTCCACCAAAATGTATGTTGAAGATCATGATATATTTTGGTACTCCTAGGATGGATTGCAAATGGTGTGTTGTGTGCCTCCATCATGATTCTATGCTTTAAGTCAGAATCGTAAGGAACACAAAGTCTGGAGTTGACTCGAAGTATTCTTTCTTCAACGATTCTTACTTCTGCAATAGCACCTTCTTGCACTTTCTTTGTAACATCCCGAAATCCGGTCTATCTTCACACCCGAATTTCGTACGTCACGAGTACATCATTCCTCCAACATACATCAATATATACAAAAATATAACAATATATACTCTCAAATTCCAGATTATACAAATCATATAATCTCTTTCATTACAAATAATGATTAATACATTATTCATTTCATCTTACAATAGTGACTTTTATCCGCCACCAAGGATACATAACAGTTCATTAAACTAGTCTATCGTTTAGTTTCATCTTTCTACATTACAAGTATTCACTTGATCTTCTCGCTCATTCACATTCTGAATGACACTTCATCTGAAAACCGTCAGATTGATCTTTACGGGATCCTTAAGTTCTTCTAACCTCATTTCCTGAAAATGTTTTTCATTTAAAAGTAAGTGTGAGCATTCAATTGCCCAACAAGTCAAAACAGTTTAACAAACAACTTCAAGAGTTTAAACATTCCTTTAGAACTTTGATAAACGAACAAAGGTTATAAAGCAGCTTGAATAATAGGAATAGTCTCGATTCCTATCATTTTAAAACATCAGTCACTTTCATTTTTAAATACTTTCATTTCTCTACCTTTTTCATACACATCCTGTCTGGCTAGAATCATTAGCACAGACTTAACAATAACGGTTCATGTATAAACAGAACGTACTTGTATTGAACAGCTCAATCACGGAATAGTTTATATCATAGAAATACCAAAGTGTTCAAATTGTGGCTCAAGGCCTCATACATGCTACCACCTTGTACAAATATCACACATTCACATATAGACAGAACTTCTCAAGTTCAACATCTGAGAAGTTTAAGAAACTAGCATTCATTTAGAATATGAATGAAGTTAGGAAACTTGCCTTACGCCCAGCTACAGCTTACGCTAAACTGCTCATTCCAATTCCTATATAACACATAAGGAGAAAACATAAACACCAATTAGTCATATATTGGACTTACGCATTGGTTTACTTAACTTTACATCTTAGGGTTCGCGTTCTTAAAATTTAAGCTTACGCGACTAACTTCCTTTACCAGTTTACGTCTTCATGACATACAGAGATGTCTTACTCATATGTTCATCATCTTGGATGATTTATATTCTTATATTCTTCTTATAACTTCTCTAGGACTCAGCACACATCGCGTCTCTGCTAGTAGTCCTTATGGTACTTTGAGTGGTTTCCCACAAACAACTAACAAACAAGTTACCATCTCATCTACACTGCCATCACAGTGAGTTAGATCGGTTGCCAGTTTTGTATATACCTTCACTCTCTGAAGGAATTGTTTAGCCCAGCTCCTATATGTCAACCATCAAAGGTTACAATTGTACCACAACCTAAACTTATCTTAACTTATCCAAATCATTAAACTTAATGTTCGTTAAATCAATTTCTTATTCTTTATGGCTTTCTGGCAACTAAATGTTATACCTCAGGATTCATTCCTTATCCGACTCACATTCGGCTTTCATTAATCTTATTACCGTTCACTACGGCTTTCTTGATAATTCATATCTTATTTAATACTTTTGTTGTCCCTTACAGGAATCCCATGTTCATTACTCGTTCTTAGTGTCGAAGCCATACCGATCGTTGTATGCTAAGACCGATCGTCCATCGCAACAACATTGCATTCACAACGTCTATACGCTTCACACTTATCTCTCATTATCATGACATAACATCGAAATGTTATTCATTACCCTTGTCACTCAACGTCTCAGGAATCACAATCATAGCAATCCCTCACGTTCGTTCATCACGACTACGGTCCCCGAATATCTGTTCCGTAACCCGTACCTAAAATGCCTTTTAATATTATTTAATATTTTCGTTCAACCTTTACTACAGGTTTAATTCACTTGATTAAGTTCATTGGACATTATGTTCTTTATCGTCCCTTACGTTTCCCCCAAGAGTTGAGCAGTTAAAAGCTCATCTCTTGCTTTTTCCCTACACCGGCGCTGCGGCGTCACTCTCTCCTTTAACTCTCGCTCCGCGGCACGAATTAGCAGTACTTGTCTCCCCGGTCTAGCGCTGCAGCGCCATATTACATGGCATGCCTGGCGCCACGGTGCCAACTAACAGTACCTTCTCCCCCAAGCTTGATCTGCGGCGCCGCCCTTCAAGGCATGACTGGCGCTGCGGCGCTAAGCCCTAAACTCAGAAAATTTTTCTAAGTGTTTTACAAGCTTGAATCGCTTACTTTGAAATTTCGTAACTTATTCGTTATAACTAGGAACGAGGTTGTTCCAAAGCCATTCTCTTCCTTATCTTATGTACTTTAATACCCCTTAGACAGAATTTCATTCTGAATCTGTTAAAATGCCATTCGATTGGCTTAATCTTCACCCTTTGTTCGTTTTACATTTTTAACGTTCTTCGTTCGCTCGTCCGTAATTCGGTCATCTGAACTCAAAACCTGTTCGTCCTTGAGTCCACGACTCACGTTTTCTACATTCGTTTACATTCTTATGAAACCCTACACGTTCGGGTTCATTTACTAGCTTTCTAATTCTCGTTCGTCTTTTACGAAATTTCGCCACAACTTCGTTATAGCTAAGTTTTAATCCGTTCTTCATGAACGTTTCTACCGTTCCTAACCAAGCAATAAGTAACTAACTTATACACGATGGTTTTATACTCTTCCATCAATAACAATTATCCTATGATGGTTTTAAATTTGTTCATCAACAATGTTCTTCGTGTTCTTCGCGTGTTCTTCGTGTTCTTCGTTCATTCGTTCTTCATTTTAATCGATATTTTGGATTACGATTTCACTTTTTATTAGAATTTGATGTTATAGAACATCATTCCTTACTTATTTCACCTACTTATTCATATAATCCACTCGGATCGTTCTAATTCATTACGAATCTTATTCTTATTTCTTCATTTTCTTATGCTTTTAACCATATGAAATCATCTCTAACCTTATCTACTTCTTATCTTTATTAAGTTATGTTTTTAAATATAGATACTTAAAGAAAATTTAAAAGAGAATAGGTTCTGGATTACCGTTCTTCTTTAATCTTCTCAAGTCAGACAAAGTTTGTACACGGGCTAGCCTTTCCTCTTCCTTCTCCTCCAATCCGACCTCTCTCTTTCTCTATCTCAAGTTGGAGGATTTTCAAAATCCCATAACAATAAGCTCAAGCTTCTTATTTATTAATTTTCAAAGCTAGGGGTATTTTAGTCAATTCGCCCCCCTTAACCTCCAAACTATTCCACCTCCATGCTATTCCCACCTCCTCAATACACCTCCTTACTATTCACGAGACTTCCCTTAGAAGTTTCGTGGTTCCGTCTTTCGGGTTTCATCCGACAGTTTGAAAACTGCGATTCTCGGAATCCAAATATTTTTGGATATTTCGTCTTTCCTTTACCGACTAGTTTTTACGTATTCTTCGGATCTTCGAAAAACTGAAAAACACTTTTCGACGTTAAGTGTTGTCCTTCATTCCTTTTAAAACGTTTCATACTTTTGTTGAGGGGTCAAATTGACCATGAACTCTTACTAGGTTAAACAACATTTCACCATAAACCCTTCTTTAACGGTAAGTTTACAATCACCAAGAAAGTAAACTACCTCTTCAATGTTTTCCTCAGACTTAATCATTAGATTCCGTACCAAAACAATTTGGTTTGGCACAAGTTCTGCAAATAAAGCTCGATTTTCTTTTTAACATGACATACCATTAGTCTTAGCCAGAACAATTAGCTTCAACCATACCAATAAATTGGACATCAACTTGAAAGATTCGTCTAGTCAACTCAATTGACATCGACTACTTCTTTAAATTCTTTTCGCAATTCATCAAAACGTTTTATGACGTCATGATACCGTACTTTTCACAGTACATTGAGGACTTCGTCAGTATATGACTTCGTCATTATACATTATACCATAGCGGGTTGTTGATCCTAAGATCACATCTAACACCAGGTTCAATTACATTAATAACTCCATCTTTTTACGATCCTTGCATCAAATGCACTGATGATATAAAATTAATTTTGATATTTCAAATCAAATTTTGTCTAGCCAAAGCAATTAGTATAGACATACCAAGAATAGTTCTTTTAAAATACATTGGTTCCAAAAGTTGAACCAATCCTTTCCTTTTCAAAATGTACATATCAGCACGAGTTCAATAAACTTCGAAATCTAGCATAGCTAGATGACTTGGAATATCCTATTTCTCCATCTTCCTTCATTGTCTTACTGCGACAGTACTTAATCTTCTCTAGCACCTTCTATACTAGGCCTACTGAAAACAACATGTTTTTAGTCTAAACATCCCTATACCTTAGTACAGTCCATCAACTAACCACAAATTATGAGTTCAGGAACTTTCCACAATAATATGAGTTTAAGAACTATCCAGACAGACCATAGGCGCCCATTCGCTGAGACGTTTGAAAATATATCATATTATTATGAGTCACGAACTTACCATAAGTATGAGTTTCAAGAACTCGCACCTACCTTATCGTTCTCTACCTATTAAGTATATACATGAGAAAAGATTCACCTTCTCGTCATATACATCTTGCTAGCACGACATACTATTCCAATGATTATCACTACCAGAAGCTAAGTGATTGTAGAACCAAACACAATTCCCAGCCCATACAGAGAATTGGTCAACTCAGCTACTAATCGATATAGGAAGCTAAGCGGTTGTTGCACCAAGGATAATTCTCCACCCATACAAAGAATTGTTCAACTTAACAACTATATCAAATAAGAAGCTAAGTGGTTCTAAAACCACGTACAAATTCCCCGCCTATACAAGAAATCATACAACTCAATTGCTGATATGAGTCTTGAAATCCTAAAACTTCTTACTTTCTCTCTACTTAATACGAATTTTCTTTAATTCGTATGCTAACCTTTACAACTCAATTTGAGTTCTTCTTCCCGTACTACTTCGTAGTGCCCTTCACTCATAGCATTAGCTATGAATCATCCATCGTTTAACAGCTCATTTATTACTATGATTCACTATGATCACGTGGTGATCTTCTTATTCTTCTCTCTACGATTATAGTCTTAGGTACTCCTACCTAAGGTTTTTAACCTATCAGCTCTGATACCAACTTGTAACGCCTCGAAATCCAGTCTATTTTCACACCCGAATTCTGTACGTCACGAGTACATCATTCCTCCAATATACATCATTATATACCAAAATATGACAATATACACTCTCAAATCGCAGGTTCTAGAAACCTTATAATCTCTTTCATTACAAATAATGATTAATACATTATTCATTTCATCTTACAAGAGTGACTTTTATCCGCCACCAATGATACATAACAGTTCATTAAACTAGTCTATCGTTCAGTTTTATCTTTCTACATTACAAGTCTTCACTTGATCTTCTCGCTCATTCACATTCTGAATGACACTTTATCTGGATACCGTCAGCTTGATTTTTACGGGATCCTTAAGTTCTTCTAACATCGTTCACTGAAAATGTTTTTCATTTAAAAGCAAGTGTGAGCATTCAATTGCCCAGCAAGTCAAAATAGTTGAACAAACAACTTCAAGAGTTTAAACATTCCTTTAGAACTTTGATAACCGAACAAAGGTTATGAAGCAGCTTGAATAATAGGAATAGTCTCGATTCCTATCATTTTAAAACATCAGTCACTTTCATTTTTAAATACTTTCATTTCTCTACCTTTTTCATACACATCTTGTCTGGCTAGAATCATTAGCATAGACTTAACAATAACGGTTCATGTATAAATAGAACATATTTGTATTGAACAGCTCAATCACGGAACAGTTCGTATCATAGAAACACCGAAGTGTTCAAATTGTGGCTCAAGGCCTCATACATGCTACCACCTTGTACAAATATCACACATTCGCACATAGACCAAACTTCTCAAGTTCAACATCTGAGAAGTTTAAGAAACTAACATTCATTTAGAATATGAATGAAGTTAGGAAACTTACCTTACGCCCAGCTACAGCTTACTCTGAACTGCTCATTCCAATTCCTATATAACATATAAGGAGAACACATAAATACCAATTAGTTATATATTGGACTTACGCATTGGTTTACTTAACTTTTCGCGTTCTTGAAATTTAAGCTTACACGACTAACTTCTTTTACCAGTTTACGGCTTCATAACATACGGATATGTCTTACTTATACGTTCATCATCTTGGATGATTTATATTCTTATCTTCTTCACTCAGCACACATCGCGTCTCTACTAGTAGTCCTTATGGTACTCTGAGTGGTTTCTCACAAATAACCAACAAACATGTTCCTGTCTCATTTACACTGCCATCACAGTGAGTTAGATCGGTTGCCAGTTTTGTATATACATTCGCTCTCTAAAGGAATTGTTTAGCCCAGCTCCCATATGTCAACCATCAAAGGTTACGATTGTACCACAACCTAAACTTATCTTAACTTATCCGAATCATTAAACTTAATGTTCGTTAAATCAATTTCTTATTCTTTACGGCTTTCTGTCAACTAAATGCCATACCTCAGGATTTATTCCTTATCCGACTCACATTCGACTTTCATTAATCTTATTACCGTTCACTACGACTTTCTTGATAATTCATATCTTATTTAATACTTTTGTTATCCCTTACATGAACCCCATGTTCATTACTCGTTCTTAGTGTCGAAGACATACTGATCGTTGTATGCTAAGACCGATCGTCCATCGCAACAATATTGCGTTCACAGCGTCTATACGCTTCACACTTATCTCTCATTATCATGACATAACATCGAAATGTTATTCATTACCCTTATCACTCAACGTCTCAAGAATCACAATCATAGCAATCCCTCACGTTCGTTAATCGTGACTACGGTCCCCGGATACCAGTTCCGTAACCCGTACCTAAAATCTTTGCCTTTTAATCTTGTTTAATATTTTCGTTCAACCTTTACTACAGGTTTAATTCACTTAATTAAGTGTTACATTAATTGGACATTATGTTCATTATCGTCCCTTACGTTTCCCCCAAGAGCTGAGCAGTTAAAAGCTCATCTCTGGCTTTTTCCCTACACTGGCGTTGCGGCGCCACTCTCTCCTTTAACTCCCGCGCCGCGGCGCGAGTTAGTAGTACTTGTCTCCCTAGTCTGGCGCTATAGAGCCAAATTACAAGGCATGGCTGGCGCCACGGTGCCAACTAACAGTACCTTCTCCCCCGAGCTTACACTGCAGTGCCGCCCTTCAAGGCATGACTGGCGCTGTAGAGCTAAGCCCTAAACTCATAAAATTTTTCTAAGTGTTTTATAAGCTTGAATCGCTTACTTTGAAATTTCATAACTTATTCGTTATAACTTGGAACGAGGTCATTCCAAAGCCATTTTCTTCCTTATCTTATATACCTTAATACCCCTCAGACAGAACTTCATTTTGAATCTGTTAACATGCCATTCAATTGGCTTAATCTTCACCCTTCGTTCGTTTTACGTTTTTAACGTTCTTCGTTCGCTCGTCCGTAATTCGGTCATCTGAACTCGAAACTTGTTCATTCTTGAGTCCACGACTCATATTTTCTACATTCTTTTACATTCTTATGAAACCCTACACATTTGGGTTCATTTACTAGCTTTCTAATTCTCGTTCGTCTTTTACAAAATTTCGCCATAACTTCGTTATAGCTAAGTTTTAATCCGTTCTTCATGAATGTTTCTACCATTCCTAACCAAGCAATAAGCAACTAACTTATACGCGATGGTTTTAAACTTGTCCATCAACAACAATTGTCCCACGATGGTTTTAAATTTGTCCATCAACAATGTTCTTCGTGTTCTTTGCGTGTTCTTCGTTCGGTCTTCATTTTAATCGATATTTTAGATTACGATTTCACTTTTTATTAGAATTTGATGTTATAGAACATCATTCCTTACTTATTTCACCTACTTATTCATATAATCCACTCGGATCGTTCTAATTCATTACGAATCTTATACTTCCTTAAGAAATTTATAAACTAAATTTCTAATTCTTATTTCTTCATTTTCTTATGATTTCAACCATGTGAAATCATCTCTAACTTTATCTACTTCTTATCTTCATTAAGTTATGTTTTTAAACATAGATACTTAAAGAAAATTTAAAAGAGAATAGGTTCCGGATTACCTTTCTTTTTTAATCTTCTCAAGTGAGACAAAGTTTATTCACGGGCTAGCCTTTCCTCTTCCTTCTCATCCAATCTGACCTCTCTCCCTCTCTCTTAAGTTGGAGGATTTTCAAAATCCCATAACAATGAGCTCAAGCTTCCTATTTATAGATTTTCAAAGCTAGGGGTATTTTAGCCATTTCGCCCCCTTAACCTTCTTACTATTCCACCTCTATACTATTCCCACTTACTATTCACGAGACTTCCCTTAGAAGTTTCGTGGTTCCATCTTTCGGGTTTCGTCCGACAGTTCAAAAACTGCGATTCTCAGAATCCAAATATTTTTAGATATTTCATCTTTCCTTTACCGACTAATTTATACGTATTCTTCGGATATTTGAAAAACTGAAAAACACTTTTTGACGTTAAGCGTTTTCCTTCACGTTTTACCCTAACATAGTTAAACGAGTGAAAAGTACATAGCAGTATTTTTTGTCATTTTTATTTCGTTCGATTTTTGCACGTTTTTCGAGAAAAACTTTTATCGGCTTACTTAATTTTTCACGACATATTGTCGTCAAATCTTTCGACGGAATGTCATTTTGACATACCAAACTCTCGAAATGACCTAGGTTATTCAAACCCTAACCCTTAGGATTTCGTCGGGTGAATAGTACCTATTTCGTCTTTTTCCCCGAAAAATATTCTGTTCCCAAAATTTTTTTATTTTCGCCTTGAAAATTCTTACTTGTTCAATCTAGCTCATAGCCAGAATCCTCCCGATTTATAATCATCTTAGGTTTTAGAACGATTAATAAACACATAGCACAGAATAATATAATTAAAAAAATTTATTTTATTAATAACTAATTCTTTAAACTTAAATTCTGAACAATCTGAATTCTCCGAGTTGTTACATTCTTCTTCATACGCATCAGCTCCATGTCCGTAGCTTGAGCAGCTTTAACTTTATCAATTAAAGTTGGTTCTACTCATATATTTGATATCATCACGTGGGTACTTGGAGCCTTTACCTCTATCTCTATTCTTTGCAAGTCATACAAACTGGGCCTTTGTGTTAACAATATCGCACTTGTACCCGCATATGATCTTCTACTCAATGCGTCAGCTACTACGTTCGCTTTTCCAGGATGGTATTGAATGGCATGATCGTAATCTTTCAACGGCCTAAGCCAACGACGTTGCCGCATGTTGAGTTCCTTTTGGGTGAAGAAATATTTAAGGCTCTTATGATCCGTATAAATCTCCACTTTCTTCCTGTATAGGTAGTGTCTCCAAATCTTCAATGCGAAAACGACTGTTGCCAACTCTAGATCATGAGTAGGATAATTTCTCTCATATTCTTTGAGTTATAGTGAGGCATAGGCTATGACTTTCTCATGTTGCATGAGAACACATCATAATCCTTTGCCTGAAGCATCGCTGTAGATAACAAATCCATCTGAAGAAGATGGTATTGTCAAAACAGGTGCTGAAATGAGTCTCCTCTTGAGCTCTTGGAAACACTTCTCGCATTCCTCGCTCCATACAAATTTTGTATCTTTCTGAGTCAGCTTAGTTAACGAAGTAGCGATTCTAGAAAATTATTCCATGAATCTTCGATAATAACCAGCTAAACCTAGAAAGCTACATACTTCGGTTACCGACTTCGGTTGCTCCCAACTTTATATAGCTTAAATCTTCGCCGGGTCAACAGGTACTCCATGTTTTGACACCACGTGCCCAAGGAATGCTACTTCTTCAAGCCAGAACTCGCATTTCTTCAGCTTGGCATATAACTTGTTATCGCGAAGTCTTTGGAGTACTAGCTTCATATGGTGCTCATAATCTTCACGGCTTTTGGAATAGATGAGGATGCCATCAGTAAAGACAACAACGAACTGATCTAAATATTCCTTAAACACATGGTTCATCATATCCATGAAAGTAACAGGAGCATTAGTCAATCCAAAAGACATGACTAAGAATTCATAATGCCCGTACCGAGTTCTGAAGGCAGTCTTTGGAATATCCTCAGTTTTAATTTTCAGCTGATGATATCCAGAACGAAGATCGATCTTTGAAAAGAATTGTGCTCCTTACAACTGGTCGAACAAGTCATCAATGCGAGGTAGTGGATACCTATTCTTGATGGTGACATGGTTCAATTCCTGGTAGTCAATACAAAGTCGCATACTCCCATCTTTCTTCTTTACGAATAAAACAGGAGCACCCCAAGGAGATGTACTAGGACGAATGAAACCGATGTCTAACAACTCCTGTAATTGGACCTTTAACTCCTGAAGTTCAATAGGAGCCATTCGATATGGGGTTTTAGAAATGGGCTTTGTACCAGGTTCAAGGTCAATAAAGAATTCAACTTCACGTTCTGGGGGTAGACCGGGAAGTTCTTCAGGAAATACGTCAGAAAATTCAGTAACAATCGAAATTTTATTCAAATCTGACGTGTTTTTGTTCAAGTCCATGACATGGGCTAAGAAAGCTTGACATCCATTTTTCAATAAACGAATGACTTTATGGCTTGATATGACAGTGATTGATTTTAGTGGTTTAGTTGCTTGAATTCGCATAACAGGTTGGTTAGGAATATGAAAACTAACAACCTTACGAAAACAATCAATTTTGGCATGATGAGTAGTTAACCAATCAATCCCTAAAATCACATCAAAAGTAAGTATCTTTAAAGAGATAAGATCAACAGGTAATGTGATGGTGCCAACTTGGATCAAACAAGATTTATTAACAGTGGATGTAATGAAAGTTTCTCTTAACGGAGTCTCCACAGATAAGTCAAAGTCTAGTTTCTCCGGAGTCAAGTTCAAACGTTGAGCACAAGAAGGAAAGATAAAAGAATGGGTAGAAGTGGTATCTAATAAGGTATAAACTTCACAAGAATTTATGATTAGCTTACCCGTGATCACCTCGTTCGGGTTTCTCGCGTTTTGACCAGTCACGACAAATGCTCTTCCAGGAACCGCTGATTTTGACTTGTCCGGAACAGCTTTTGGAGTCACTATCCCCAATGGACTTGGTTTTGCTGCAGAACAATCTCGAGTTATATGTCCTTCTTTTTCACATTTATAACATACCTTAAACTGTTATGGGATGTTTGGGTTGATATGTCCCTCTTTTCTGCATTTGTAACATACGACCGGTGGTCGTTCTCCTCCCCTAGAAACAGTTGATGTTGGTGCTGACGTCTTCACGTTGTCATTATTGTACCTTTTCTTCTTGAAATCTCCTCCCGACTCGCTTCGTCTATTATCATGGCTACGATTACCACTAGAGTGGTTACCGCTTTTGTCCGAATATTTTCCTCCTTGCTAGTTTTCATTGCTCCGATGACTGCTGCCATCGGTATGACCCTGGTTATGGTCCCTCGGTTGAACATTCTCATTATCTCGCTCTAATAATTGAGCCATGCTTACATCATCTGAATATAAAGAAAATTTATGAGAGATAAGATATTGCCGAATCTTGGGTTTTAGACCTCTCAGAAACTTCCGTGTCATTCGTTCCTCATTTTCTACCAAATGAGGTGTAAACCTGGATAACTCTGCGAACTTTATCTCATACTGAGACATAGTCATGTTGTTTTGTTCTAGTCTGATAAACTCTACCTCCTTCATATGACGAATACTTTCAGGAAAGTACTTATCATTGAACAGCTTTTGAAACGTTTTCCAAGACATGTTGAGTGCTGCAGGCTGGGTACGCTTCACAGATTTCCACCAGTAATCTGCCTCACCACGGAACATAAATGCAGCTAATGGAACCTTCTGTTCCTCCGTGCAGCCCAAGACATCAAATATCTTGGTAATTTATTTAACCCACGTCTCCGCCTTGATCGGATCCGACTTTCCTGCAAATTCTGGTGGTCCCAACTCTTTGAACTCCTTGGCTGTGACAAGCCATGCGTTGCTATCATTTCCACCCGTATTTTGTACACGAGTCTCCCTCATCTAATTTTGCATGAACTGCAAAAAGCTTCTAAACATCCCATCATTCATCGTTTGTTCGGTAGTGTTGTTTATAGGAGGAATATTGCCTTCCAGTTGCACGTTTCCCTGGGTGGTGATTAAAGGTGTCTCCACGGTCTCATTTACTCCATTGTTAACGTTCTTGGCTGCCATTCTCAAATACTGCCATAAAATAAGGGTTAATTAAACAAATTAACATGTCACATAATATCCCTATATTATGACCGACCAACAAATAAGCTTAGGTAGGACACACTAGCGAAGGATTTACTCGTCTCTCTCCTCCTAGTTCTATTCCCCGATCTCCGCCAGAGACCATATCCTTAAGCTCTGATACCAACTGTGACGCCACCAAAATAGGTATACATCACCTATTCTGAGTCGTCAAATACATGGTACAGAAAAAAATATAACTTCATTAATACAATTGTCGTGCAAAATACGATAAGACATATACTGTGAGTTTAAATACAAATATTGTCTAATAGACAGTATTAAAACTCAAAAGGAGTCGTCATTATAATTATTGATACACTATTTTACAAAAATACTGAGGACTGCTGAAATAACTTTCTAGAACCATCACTCCATACCCCGGCTAGTTCCTGCTATATTCTCACCTCCTGAGAAAAAAAATGGAACAAAAAGGAAAAGGGTGAGCTCAACTAGCCAGTAATAATATTATGACTAAGAAAATATACAACAATTTATCATTAGTCTTCAACAGGGAAAAATCTGATAAAATATAATAGACAACAAGTTTTAGATCAACAACTGCAGCGGAAACAATAATCCATTAGAAGAGTCAAGTAGAGAATGAATTCTACTATCTTCTAAGATTTAAAAGTCCATCATCAATATTTTATCCTTGTAACATCAATCAATATGCATCTTGAATCAAATATTCATCTTTGCACTACAGGCCAAAGATATTCATTTGCATCACCAGTTGGTCATGTTCATCTCAACACCTGTTCATCTTTGTACTACGGGCCAAAGATATTCATCAATTAATCATTCATCTTTGTACTACAGGACAAAGATATTCATCAATTATAATCATTAAGGACTGAGGATGATGAAAAATATTTTAGAGAACAAATCCAGTAAGATAAAAGGACAAAGATTAGAGATTCGTACTTTAGATAATTCAAGTTTAAAAATACTCCATAATAAACCATAATGGAGAAAAATTCAAGAATGAAGATCAAAATATGGATACAATCAAAGATAGTAACCATAATAGACATCTGGGACAAAGAAGAGAAAATTTTATTTTTCAATGAATAGTGTCGTATTTGTGAATAGTGCCGTATACGTGAATAGTACCGTATACGTGAATAGTAATCCCGACACAAAAAGGTAGAAATTCCACATTAAAATTCATATCAATATTTCAGCATAATGATATTAAAGAAAATAATATCATTTACGAAGAAAATAACATCCCTTACCTCAAAATAACAGTATTTCTGATCAGAATATCAGATGTAAAGCTGAAGGAAACTTGCACTGAATAGCAACTCTCAAAGTATCTAAATACTCACAAAATACGCTCAATAATATAGAGTAAGAGAGAAAACTTGTTTCTGGTGTGATTTTCAATTCTAACTAAGCACCCTATTTATAGGAAAATGCTAGAACGCCAAATGAGACTAAATTAATAAAATAATATATATATTTTCCTCCTTCTATGCCACCTACCAAGACCAGCCACCAACATGCCATTTCTGGGAAAAACAATTGCAGCCCACATGTTTAAAACAAAAGTGGGTCCCACCCATAATTTTAATAAAAATATTTAATTTCTCGAAACTTCAATAATTCATAATAAATAGCTCTTTTATCAGAAAAATTCAAATATCATATTTTTTTCATAGGAAAGTTAATTTTCTACAACTTTGTAGAAGAAAGTTTTACCAAATTTCAAACAGAAAATACCCGAAATTTATATACGGACGATTTTTAATACCTCTATCCTGACAAAATATTGATAAAACACCTGAGCATTAATTCCTTCAATTATATCTACATAGAAATAAATATTTCCTTCATTTATATCTACATAAAATAAATATTTCCTTATCATATAAATCAATAATTCATTATTCACAAATAATATTATAGAATCATAATTATGACAACCAGGTTGTTCCCAGGAAAGAGGGGGCTTTCCAATAAGGATATCTCCTTACTGGCGCGCAATTAGGTGACCAAACCTCTCCTTAGACATAACTTTCTTAGACATTGCCAATAATGCTATCTAATAATATTATTCAAATAATATGAATTATTGATTTGATAATGAAAAATACTGTGCAGTGACAATTATTGAAACAACAATAATATAAAATATCAACGTAGCAATTATTGAATCAATAAAATAAAATATTGAACAGTAATTAATGTAAAAATTATTGAGTAGTACCTTCTTACGTAAGGATCAATAATTCATCAATCCTGTGCAATGTCGTGTGCTACTGTGCAACCATGCGTATTACTGTATTTTAACCATCGGATATTCCAACAGTGTTAACAGTAACAACTACGCTATTATTTATAAAAACTCAAACTTGTCATTTTCTTCATCTGACCATTTTCTGTTATGGGGCCCACAAATTGCTGCGCCATCGTACGAATATTCCCCGACAGAAAGAATATTCTACGACCAAACGAATATTTCCCGACAACAATGAATATTTTATAACCACTTGCTTATTTTGTAAAATTTGCACATTTTACCCATAACCAAAGCATTATATCAAATTAACACCTTATTATTCAAGATAATAAATAGTGGAAATTCAATTTTATTTATAAAAAGTTAGTGTCTTACACCATTCCAGAATGCTCTTTTTGAGAGCTACTCAATGACATATGGCTTACCATTTTTCAAATTCGGGAAGACGGGTCCATGATCGAAATGGCATCTTCGGGTCTTCGTAGGTAGTTTGTTAAGCTGTTTTGCGTAGTTTGTGCTCGGAAGTGTTGCAATGGCTCTTTGTGACACTATTTATAGCTGTATTAGGTCTTTTGAAGTTGACTTGTCAAAATGACCGTTTTGCTCTTCTGGGGGTTGTCTCTAGGGTTAACGGGGCTTTAGGCTGTCCTTCGGGGTTGTCTCTGATGTTTGATCATACCTGATTATGTTTTTCATCATGGTTGTCTCCGAGGATTAATTTGATGCTCAGGGTTGTCTCCAAAGGTTGATTTGATATCCTAGGGTTGTTTCCGAGGTTTGATCATAACTGATTTTGTTTTTTCCTCAGGGTTGTCTCTAGGGATTGATTTGATGCTTTAGGGTTGTCTCCAAATGTTAATTTGATATCTTGGGGTTGTTTCTGGGGTCTGGTTTTATGATTTCCTGGTGCTGTTGACGGGGTTCTAGTTTGATGATTACTCAGTGCTGTTGATGGGGTTTTGGTTTGATGATTTCTCGGTGCTGTTGACGGGGTTCTAGTTTGGTGATTTCCCATTGCTGTTGTTGGGGGTCTGGTTTGATGATTTCCTGGTGCTATTGCCGGGGATCTGGTTTGACGATTTTCTGGTGCTATTGATGGGGTTCTGGTTTGATGATTGCTTGGTGCTGTTGTCGGGGTTCTAGTTTGATGATTTCCTAGTGTTGTTGCCGGGGGTCTGGTTAGATGATTTTCTGGTACTGTTGCCGGGGGTCTAGTTTAATGATTCTAAATTTTAAGGTTGTCTTAGAAGAGAAAAGACGATTATGCCCTCCTGCATAGTTAGTAACAGGAAAATTAAGTATATATATATATATATATATATATATATATATATATATATATATATATATATATATATATATTATAAGTCTTATTTTTTTTATGAAAAATAGAATATATTATATTTTATTATGCATAGTGTTTGCATAGTAAAATCAAAAAAAAAATCTTCAGATTGCAGTGCTCGTGAATTCTCAAACTGTGCGTCCGTGATTTTTATTTATAAATAGTATCCTTCCATTCTCCTATAAATATGATACTTAGTTTAAAAAATGAAAATCGCACTAGAATCAGAAAATTCTTCTTCTATAATATTGAGCATATTTCTTTATAGTTTAGGGAAGCTTTGAGCATAGAAAATAATATAAGTTTTATTCAAGAATATCCCCGCCCTACCAGCCAGAAGTACTCTCCTTTTAAGGTAATGGATATTATTTTTATTCAATATTCGTAAGAAATAATATTTTTTTCCACACTCTGTAGTATGTAAGTAATATTATTTCGTTTCAGATTCTGAATTCTACACTCATTTTGTTAAAGTATTGCTTCTATACTCCGTGAAATTAGTAGAATATCCTTGAAATTTACACTTCATCTAGTATCTTTTCATGGAAATATTATTCTGAGCATTCTTGATAATTTTTAATCTTTTCATGTTAGGGTACTATTCACGAGGTACTATTCTCAAAGTACTATTCACTCGGGTACTATTCACCCGGGGTATAATTCATGACAAAAATTTATTTATTTTCGGTCCAAATTATTTTTGATACAATATTATTCTTGAATTTTACTCCACAAAGCAGTATCATATTGACAATTTGGATATTATTGAATTATGGATAAATTAAATTAAAAATCTTTAAAATTTATCATGCTTTCATTTAAATGAATGTTTATATCATTGTCATCATTCTTATGCTTATATTATGATGAAAGTCATCTTTGGCCCGTAGTGCATAGATGGACTGTTGATTGGTATGATTATGACCAGGGATTATTCGGTATAATCATGACCTGTAATGTTACAAATGATGTGGTAAAAGTCCTCATTGGCCCATAGTGCATTGATGGACAGTTGTTGGCATGATCATGACCATTGTTGATAACACGATTATCCTTGACCCGTAGTGTATGGATAATTCGTGGATGTGATACTAATGAATATCTTTGGCCCGTAGTGCATAGATAATTCAGTGACGTGGACTATTGAGCTGAGTCTCAGCGATAAAATTGATGTTAAACTTTTTAAATCATAGAAGATAGTAGATATCATGCTCTACTTGACTCTTCTAATGGATTGCTTGTTCTGCTGCAGTTAAACTTGTTGTTTATTGTATTCTATCAGTTTAACACTGTTGAAGGCTAACGATAATTTATTTTACATTATCTTAGTCATAATATTTCTTACTGGGCTAGTTGAGCTCAACCTTTGGCTTTCATTGTTCTCTTCAGGAAATGAGAACGTAGCCGAGACTAGTCAGGGAATGGAGTGACGGTCCGAGATGGTAGCTGTAGTAGTCCTCACTATTTTATAAAACAGTGTGATAATAATTGTAATGAGGACTTTATTTGAGTTTGGATACTGTCTACGAGACAATATTCGTGTTAAAACTCTTAGCTACGTTTTGTCGTATTGTATAAGTGAAGTTTGTATTTAAGTTCTGTACCATGTATTGGGCGACTCAGAATGGGTGATGTATACCTATTTTGGGGGCATCACAGTTAGTATCAAAGCTTAGGGATATGATCTCTGGCTGAGATGTGAGACTAGAACTAGGAGGGGAGAGACAGGTAAATCCTTCGCTAGTATGACCTACCTAAGTTTATATGTTATGTAATTGGTTGGTCAGAATATAAGGGTACTATGTGGCATGTCAATTAACCCTTATTTTGTGGCAGTTTTAAAAAATGGCATCTAAAAATGTTGATATAAGCAATGGAGCACATGAGACTATTGAGTCACCACAGATCAATAACCAGGATAATGTGCATCAGGAAGGCAAAAATCCTCATGTAAACAACAACACCGACCAAATGATGAACGATGGGATGTTCAGAGGCTTTTTGTAATTCATGCAACATCAGGCAAGAGAGATTCCTGTTCAAAATGCAGGTGGAAACACTGGCAACTCACGGATGGTCACCACTAAGCAGTTCAAGGAGCTGGGACCACCGGAGTTTTTGTGAAAGCCAGAACCACTTAAGGCAGAGATGTGGATAAAGCAGATCACCAAGATATTTGATGTATTGGGATGCTCCGAGGAGCAAAAGGTTCCCTTTGCCACTTTCATATTGCGAGGAGAGGCAGATTACTGGTGGAAATCTGTAAAATGTACCCAGCCTGCCACACTCAAGATGTCTTGGAAGAAGTTCCAAGAAATGTTCAACGACAAGTACTTTCCTGAAAATATTCGTCACATGAAAGAGGTGGAATTTATCAAGCTGGGACAGAATAATATGACTGTATTGCAATACGAGGCTTAGTTTGGCGAGTTATCCCAGTTTAAATCCCATTTAGTTGATAATGAGGATGGAGATAGAGTTAAAGACTCTAGGGATCCACGTGATTATGTCAAATATACGAGTAGAATCGACGTTAATCGATAAAATTAAAGATGCTCAAGTTACGGACCTAGAGCTGATGCGTATGAGGAAGAAAGTACAAGAAGGTGCTATTCCGGAAGCAAGAATCGATGAAGAAGAATACTTCGAGTCAACTCCAGACTTTGTGTTCTTAACGATCCTGATTTAAAGTATAAAATCATGATGGAGGCACACAACACACCGTTTGCAATCCATCCTGGGAGTACTAAAATGTATCGTGATCTTCGACATACATTTTGGTGGAGCAATATGAAGGGAGAGATCGCGGAGTTTATCTCAAGGTGTCTTACTTGTCAACGTTTCAAGGTGGAGCATCAAGTGCCAAAAGGTGTATTGTAACCACTTGAAATTCCAGAATGGAAGTGGGATCACATTACCATAGATTTCATTACTGGTCTTCCCAAGGTTTCTCAAGGCATAAATGCGATTTGGGTAATTGTCAATAGGCTAACCAAGTCTGCTCATTTCTTACCTATACGAGAAACTTATTCACTTGAACGTCTTGCTCGTATGTATATAAATGAGATTGTAAGACTGCATTGTACGCCAGTATCCATAGTTTCTGATCGAGACCCAAGATTCACTTCACGATTTTGAGTTAGTTTGCAAAAAGCTATGGGCACGGATTTACGATTCAGTTAGGCATATCATCCTCAGACGAACAGGCAGTTGGAGAGGACTATTCAAACCCTTGAAGATCTATTAAGACTCTATGTCCTTGACTTCAAAGGAAGTTGGGACAAATTCTTGCCATTAGTGGAATTCTCCTACAATAACAGTTATCAAACAAGTATAGGCATGGCTCCATTCGAGGCGTTGTATGGACGCAAGTGTTGTTCTCCAGTATGCTGAGACGAGGTGGGTGAAGCAACGTTGTTGGGATCGAATTTGGTATGCATGACAACGGAGAAGATTCAAATGATTCGGCAACGTATAAAAACCTCACAAGATCGACAAAAGATTTATGATGATCTTCATCGAAGGGACGTGGAATTCAATGTTGGGGATCATGTGTTGTTACGTGTTGCTCCATGGAAAGGAGTTATGAGATTTGGAAAGAGAGGAAAACTCAATCCTTAATTCATTAGCCCATTTGAAATCCTCGATCGAGTAGGAACTGTGGCCTATAGACTCTGTGACATCCCCAAATCCAGGTACTTTTTACCTCAGATCTGGTACATCATTTTTGCAACTATTGCGGAAGATATAAACATAAATTGTTTATACATTAAACTTTTACACATCATTCCCAAGGTCTACAACCTTAACTAAATACATACCTTCAATATCTAAATGGGTTTACAATGTTATTTTCGTCAGAAAATTTAATAGATCTTACTGCATCATAATTTAATCTTGCACTTTGTCTTTGCTTCTGTCTTTACTTGAGCTTTCATCTTAATCTGAAAATTTTTATCATGATATAGCAAGGGTGAGCAACAAATTTGTCCAGCAAGATTAAATTTAATTAAGGATATATCATGATTGAAAAGAATGAATAAGCTTTCAAGTTTTCAATAATATAATAATTGTGAAATAACATGAATCAAGTTTCAATAATTGCATGATTGAATCAATAATGTTGGAAGGTCAACAATGACCCTGAACAATTTAACTAAACCTTATGGTAATGAAGGAGATCAGCCTTTCATACCTGATGAACATATGCAACATACACTAAGTGCGAATCAATAATCTGTATAGACGTGAATAATCTACAATAATTATTCACTAACATGCTTTGAATTTACAACTCAAGTTTGAGTCAGGGAAACTTGCATGTATCGCTGATTATCGCTAAGCAATCTAATTTAATCTCTCATGAAAGACCTATCAATTATAAGATTGATCTTTAAATTAGTATAACATACCTGGTAGCTCTTAATACTATTTCTTTATCCATAAATTATCTAACACTTAATCACAAAAATCAAATATTAGATAACAACTTAACACATCAGTATTATTATCATCCTTTGATAATTCTTTAATCACTATATAATTTACATTATGATTTAGCATTTTAATCTTATATATTATAAGTTCTTCATTAACATTTAATAAGTCAAATACTAATCCTGCAACACAGATTTACAATGCAGCAAACTGGATTCCAAATCCAGCAACCTGAATTCAACTGAATTCCAATCCAACAAGCCTGGATTCACCAATCCTTCAATCCAGCAAGCCTGGATTCATAAATCTTTCAATCCAGCAAGCTGGATTCAATATCCTTCAATCCAGCAAATCCTAGATTCATAAATCCTTCAATCCAACAAGCTGGATTCCAAATCCTTTAATCCAGCAAGCCTGGATTCTTAAATCCTTCAATCCAGCAACCTGGATTCTAAATCCTTTTCACGAAAATACCAAATCAACAATTATATTGAAAAATAACATAAATCTCTTATTTTAATCTCTCGTCGAATATTATTAATTATGTAATAATATTTTATGCTAAGGTTATTAACATTTTAATAACATTCCAGTCAAATACTACTAATAATATCTTAATCCAATATTATTAGTCATATAAAAATAATTTAAGTCATTAATCACATTAATAAACAATTTATTTCAATTATTTTCCTTTTATTAAATAACTTGTTTAAGCATTCTAAAATGCCATAAACTTCATAACACTTCAAACCTGACCCAAAACCTTCGTCGCAAATTTGCATAAATCATGCTTAAGGTTCTCAAGTCATAAATCGTATTTTTCATATTTTTGGACATCATATATTTAATTAAATCAATTTATCAATTTATCATCATTTAGATGAAAAATACCAAATCAGTCCCAAAAATATTTCTTTTCTGAGATTTGACAGAATATAGTTCCATATTGAACATATAGTTTTTTCGAAATTTTTAAAATAGATTTACTATATTTAAATAGTCCATAATAGCCAAATATTCTCAGATTTTTCATAAATCGTGATTACCTCCAAAAATTCTGAAATGTTTACAGTATGTTCCTGTTATACACATGTACTTCCAGTAAAAATTTTGCAATTTTTGGACTTATACACAGAGAGTTATTCAGGTGGTTTCATAAAAGTAGCCATTCACCGTAGAATCTAAATCTCTCAAACCGTATGGCCAAAAATTCTCAACTTTTTACAAAACCTTCATAACTTCTGATATTACTACTCCAAATTTTTCTAGAATTTTTAAAGTACAAAAAGTGGACGAAATTACCCCGTTTCAGACTGTTCCAAAATAGTTTTAAGAAAACGGGACAGTTTTTACCAAAATCAACACCACGACTTTTAGATACGTGATTTTTGAGTTCTACTACTTGGGTTTACTAGTCAACACCTATATCTAGGACCTCTCTTTGACGGATCAAGAAAAGAATGCATGGATCAAAAACGGTGGATATTCAAAGTACCCAAAAGTTATGGTTTTAAAAATAAGAAAAATATTTTTCTTTTCTTTTGATTTCCAACCAAAACAACACCCAATATGGGTAGATCCAAACATGGATTCATGAAAAACACATAGATTATAGGGGTTTGAACTTCCAAATCAAAAACTCCCTTTCATCAAATTAAAAAAATAATGGAAGAAAGCTTAGAGGAAAAAAATAGTTTTATACCTTTTTATTTTTCTTCTTCTTCTTCTTTTTATTTTCTACCATGAAGATTCTTCTCTCTTTTTTTCCATGAAGGGTTGTCACCCCCTCTCACTTTCTCTCTCTATATCACGTTCTTTCTTTCTTTCTTTTTTCTCTCTCTCTCTCTCTTTCCTTATCTCTTTCTTCTTTTTCTTTTTATCTTCCTTATTATTATTATTATTATTATTATTATTATTATTATTATTATTATTATTATTATTATTCTTATCTCTTTCTCTTCATGGGCATGTGGCCTTATCATCTTCTAAATCCTTATTTTAATTGTTAATTTACTTAATAAATAACTAAATAGTCCCTCCTTAAGTGGGTCAAAAATTGGGCCACTTATTAATTAAATGCTATTGGGCTTGTAATTTTATTATTTTGCTTACTAACAAAATAAATTTAGTCTTTCACCCAAAATTTAATTGGGTCATTATAATACTTTCCCCTCACATAATATATTGGGCTAGATTAATAATTTAATCGCCCTTAATCACTTTATCCACAAGTCACATGCTTAATTAATTAATTGGGCTTGTTTAAATAATATAACCTCCTTAGTCCATTAAATCTAATTCTCTTGGACTCTATTTAAATTCTTGGGCTATGACCTTATTATAGTCCATTACTTTTAATTTTATTCCATTCTACCCTTATCATTTAATTAGGGTTCCACTACACTGTTGTAAATAAATTCGTTACTTATATATCTTTAATTCCATAACCCAATTAAACTTTGGTTATTACATTAATTATTTGAGATATATAGAATAAATCTCTATGTTTAGTATATATTTTTATATACTAACATTCTCCCATATAATAACCTCTTAGGTTAATCAATTATCATACCTAATATATATATTAGGTTATATAACTTAATTCTTATTTCTCTTTTACAAACAAAATAAATGTATACACATTATATAATGTATATTTATCTAATCACACACACACATAATTCACATAAGCATAACATATTTTACTTCTCACACTAATTTTGATTTTTCTCCATAAAAAGTTAGCTGTTGACTTTGACCACAAGTTAACCTTTACACATTTTGTGTTTATTGTCATTTCTGACTAAACTTGACATTCCGGATGCAACCAAGCAGTCCGTGTTTTAAAATTCTATCTCTAACTCAAATTTTAAAATTTAAATTACTCTCTTCTTATTGCTAATCGTATTAACTAACAACTTTATACTTATTCAAAGTCTTATTTGTCAGTCAAGGCCAACGTTCAAGCTATGTTAATTACTAACATAGTTTTATCTTGATCCTTATATCATTAACTTAATTCATTATTTCTCTTGCTAAAAAATATATAGCACCTTACTAAGTATATATATTTCTATACATATACTCATCTTCGTTTAACCTCATAGCATCTCTTCATGTGAAATATTATCTCCTTAATAAAATTTTCATATGTACTTATATAACATTTTTTAGACTATTCAGTTCATATCTAATTTACATATATCGTAATACCTTATTCTTGATATTCCTTCAAGTACATATTAATTCATTTCTAGGATTTTAAAATTTTATAGCCCATATTTTCTCTATTCTCATTCGAATAGCAAACTATATAGGTTTTACTTGAAAATTTTAAATAAATTCTCAAATTCTCATCTATGTTTTATTCTTTAACCTTTATTCTAATCATTCAAGATTTTATGAATTTTTGGATTATCACATTCACCCCCTTCTTCTAAGAATTTCGTTCCCAAAATTACAGTCTACTAATCACCACTCCTTTTATTCATCAAAACTAGGTTTTCAAAATAACTTTTACTTGATTTCATGCTCAATTTAATGAGTACATATTGCATCCTACTATGAGGAGCTCTGCTATCATCATATTCTTCCATGACTTCTCTCTAAGGAGTTAAAACTTTTCAAATCTGGCTGAGGGGTTATATAGATCGTGAACTCTCAGGTTTAACGGTATTCACCGTAACCAAATCTGTTAACCATGTTGTACTTGGTAAGTTTACAATCACGAAGAAGGTAAACTATCGATACGGGTACTTTAGATGATCAGTCTATTGTACCTTAGTAATCAGAACGACTATATGTGTTCTTAGATTGAAATATTTTATCCAATTAGTATTTCCCCATTTTCAGGGTTGTTCACCTCAGACTCATCATAAGATTCTGTACCAAAATAATTTGGTTCGGCATAAGCTTTCAAAGAATACGTTGAATTCCATAAACATTTGTCTAGCTGAATCAAATAGCTTAGAAACATATCAATAATTCGAATTTCAATCGAAACATTATTGGCCAAATTCAGTTGGCAATAATTTACCTTTAAAATTCTTAAAATCATTTTATGACATCATGATACCGCACTGTATTTACAGTCCGTTTGAGGATTCAGTCATTTTATGACTTTGTCATATTATATCATACTATAGTGGGCTGATGATCCTTAGATCACATCCAACACTAGGTAATTCTGTATTGATAACTCCATCATTTTTATCATTCTACATCAGGTTCCATGATGCATTGATGATATCTAAAATACATTTTGACATCTCAAATTATTTTTGTCTAGCCGAAACAAATTAGTGTAGACTCTTCTTTAAACAGCTCAAAATCATTGAAAATCATTTTTGATGATATCATGACACAACAGGTAACGATGTGTTAGTGGTACGAATCCCACTTCTACACAGTTGTAACCTTGTGTTGCTTATAACAAAAATTCATTTTATTTTGAAAGGCACATCAGTGCGAATTTAGCTTAATGTCAAAAACTTCGAAGTCTAGCATAGCTAGAAGATTTGGAATACCTATACTTCCATCATCAACTTCAATTTCTCTAATGATCCATTGCTTAATAAATCTATCTATTCTATCATCCTCAATTCTCCATTCATACATAACTATACCTTGTTCGTCAAACTTACCACACATTATGACTTCAGGAACTTTCCATAATCATATGAGTTTCGGAACTTATCCTAGTCAGACCATAGGCGTCCATTCGCTGAGGGGTTTAAAATATATCATATGAATATGAGTCATGAACTTACCATAAGTATGAGTTTTAAGAACTCTTAACTAACCTTATATTCTCTACCTATTCATTATACACATGAGAAAAGAATCACCTTGTCAATATGCATATAGCAAATAGCGCGACATCAGGTTCCAATGATTATCAATGTAAGAAACTAAGTGGTTGTCAAACCAAACTCGGCCACTAATCAATATAGGAAGCTAAGCAGACAATTCCCCGCCCATACAAAGAATTGGTCAAGCTAACCACTATATCGACCAGGAAGCTAAGTGATTCTAAAACCAAGTACAAATTCCCTGCCCATACAAGGAATCATACAACTCAGCTGCTGACATGAGTCCTCTATTGAAATCCCACATAGTTCTAACTTTCTCTTTTCTTAATACGAATTTTCTTTAATCCGTATCTTAACATTGGCCACTCTTTTTTGAGTTTACATCGTACCATTTCATAGTACCTTCTCTTTATAGCGTAAAGCTATATCATACCAATAACTTAACATATCATATGTTATTTAACAATTTAATCTGATCACGTCGTGATCTTATTTTTGTAATCATTTCTCCTTATACTTACGATCGTTTTATTTTACGATCTTCTTATTATTCTCTTTAATCATATTTGTAGACACTCAAAATTTTCTATACACCTGTTACTAACATTGCAAGAGGGCAAATTTGTCTTTCAGATATAACCCTGAAAGACAGCTCATATCCAGTCCGGATACTACCGGAAGTTCGGTCTCAACCCCGGAATACATACCGGGAGTATCAGTTCCAACCTCGGAGATAACCCCGAGGCATGCAGTTCAAATACCAAAAATTCCACCGGAGAAGGCCGATTCTTCTCGGAGATAACCCCGAGATATTTAGTCTCAGTCCCAATATCGGAAATAGCAGTGCTAACCTCGAAGATAACCTCGAGGATTACAGTTTCAGTTCCAGAGATAACCTCGAAAATGCTTATTTCAAATGCATGCAATCATCTTCAACCTCGACACTCACCCCGAGGCACTCAGTACAAAACCCAGAGATAGCACCGGGAAGACAGGCACACCTCAGAGATGACACTGAGGATCTTCAACACTTGCAGCAGTCCAACCTCAGAGACAACCCTGAGCAACATCTGCTTTATCGGCCCAAATTGGAGATAACCCCGGTGAGGGGCAGAATCATAATCTTGCCACCTTAACGCCACATCGCACCGTCTCAACATTTCATACATATATTTCTACACAGTAATGTCCCACAAGAATCAAGGAAGTCCAATCCCGAGTGACTATTGCGATGGGCAATGGATAGAATTTAAAGCTTGAAGACCAGAGGGCATAGTCCCATCTTCTTGACTTCGTACAACCTCACATCCCATGTCATTGCATAACTCTCGACAACGGCGGTCTGAAATAGGTCTTATACACCTCAATCGGATGCATAGATTGAAGTTCTGAAAGTTCAAGTGGACATTACGTTGCATGTGTGCATGTACTTTGAGATGAAAGGACCCGCGGAGCCTGGGGCAACCCGGGCAGCCGTAGGTACACCTGCGGCTCCCCCCCTCTATAAATAGAGGGCTTAGGGTGGCCATTTTGAAAAGAGGAAAGGCGAGGAAGCCATGTCCAATTTGCTCTGTACACACACTAAACCGAGTGCTTTCTCATTTTAAACACTTGTAAGCTCATACATAGTTACTTTTTATTGGCGGGAGCCGAGTGTTCATCCCTTTCAAGTTATTGAAGTCTTCTTTGGCAGCCCACTATAAGCCTTCTTACACACTTTAGAGTCTTTCTCTTCATCTTTGCACATACCGTTCTTCACGTTGAGAGTCGTGTTGCATGTGTTTGCCCGAACTTTGGTCCGTGGTTTTTATTTCTGTTATATATATATATATATATATATATATATATATATATATATATATATATATATGAACTGTGTGTCAAACTCTGTTCGATGAGCCTAGACTCACGTCTGGAGCGTTTAATTGCTTTCGTCTGGAGCGTTTAATTGCTTTCGTGTGTGTGTGTGTATATATATATATATATATATATATATATATATATATGAACTGTGTGTTAAGCTATGTTCGATGAGCCTGGATTTACATCCAGAGCATTTACTTGTTTTATATATATATATATATATATATATATATATATATATATATACACACACACACACACACACACACACACACACACACATATATATGAACTGTTGTCGAACTTTGTTCGATGAGCCTGAATTTTATATCCGGTGCGTTTACTGCTTTTGTATATATATATATATATATATATATATATATATATATATATATATATATATATATATATTTACATTTCGTCCCGGTTGGAGTTTACTTCGTTGAGGTTGACCGTTTTTACTGCTTTCTTTATGTTTTGTCCCTCTTGGAGTTTACTCCGTGGCGGTTGATCGCTTTTACAGCTTTATTTACATTTCTAATCCCCCATGGAGGTGCTTCGTGGTGGTTGATCATGTCAATATATATATATATATATATATATATATATATATATATATATATATATATATATATTTACCGCTTTTATATAATTACATTTTCAATCCCCCCCATAGAGGTGCTTCATGGTGGTTGATCATGTCTGTATATATATATATATATATATATATATATATATATATATATATATTTATAGCTTTTATATATATATATATATATATATTTATAGCTTTTATATATATAACTACTTGCAGTTTACATATAAACTGCAGTATCATGTGATCACAGATTCAGTCACATTATTTTCTCGAAGATGCTTCGCATCTCGAAAATAAAAACAATCAAGTTGAACACCTAATAATAAAATGAAAGTGTAAAAGGTCTCAATTACTATTGAGCATCAGGGTTTGAAAAACCTCTTTTACAAAACTTCACTGCTATATCTTGTTTAAAACTGAATTTTTACATAAATTCAAACCCTGTGTATATAGGTGTGAACGAGGCCTCGCATTACTTCCAAATAACTACACATTGGCCCATACACATACACACATTCATATAACAATTTCTTGAAAAATGGCAGTCACTATGGCAACACGGATGTCGGGGGGTGCCTAACACCTTCCCTCCGCATAGGCAAGTCCCCGAACCCTAATAAATCTCGGTTTCATAGACCTGTTTAGCAGTATCACATCACTGGGTCAATGTACAAATATTTTCTCGGTTGTGTTGGTACAACCAGTTAAAAAACCAACTGTCGACTCTTACAGTCAAATCGTCGACATATAAATGTCGGACCTTTTCACAACTTATTTTTTCAAACAAATCTCACCTAACCTGAGAACACCAAAGAACAAGAATAGAAAAGAGACAAATAAAAATCCCGACCTCGACAGGTGGCGACTCTGCTGGGGACACCAGTAAAAGGATTTAAGCCGCTATTACAATCTTTTCAAAATTATTATATGCTTATGTGTGGATGTTGCATTTGCATTTATGATGAATGTGTACGAATGCATATATTTACTGCACTTAATGTTTTACACTATATCTTCTTGTGATATTAGTGCTTCACACATGTTATCATTTTCATAAACGGTGAGACACGTTGTATGTGAATGTATGTTGTGTGGTTTCTCCACCAGGAGGCTATCCTGTCGGGGCTTGATTACTGGACTCGTAGGAAGACTAATTCCAACGAGGCTCAAGAAAGGCACCACCCAAATTCGCTCCAGTTGAAAGACCAGATTAACTTCCCGTTCAGTAAATTGTGATGATTTGGAAACTTTCATGCCAAAAAGCCGTGAGAGTAACCTAAGATAGGTCAGCCTCTAATAAACCAAACGCGGAGGAAAGTCTCTTCATGCTTTCTCATTTCAAATTACTCATAAAATCAATTACTTATAATTTTATTCCATATTCATCTCTATGTAATGAGAAATATATAGAAATATGTGCACATGCATATTTAAATTAACATGCTATCCTGTATTACAAACAACTAACATCCATTTTGTAGGATAATATTCCTGAAACAGATACATTACATAGCATGTAAACATTTACATATTCCCTAAGACTAAACTATGCAAGTCTTTCGCAGGGAAGCAAACAGACCCATTACCCGGTCAAAATCCAAAAAGGTCACGAGCCTACAGTCAATCATGTCATCATCAGACCAGACTGACCTTAATCTAGTTTCTCGTAAAGAATTTGACGGAATAAGTAAACAAATCACAGATTTGGCTGTTTTGCTTAAAGAACTACTGCAATCTACTTAGGGTACAAGGATACCCGTGCATACTGAAACCTCTGCACAAGGAGGAACCCAAGGTTATGATAAAGCCATTACAGTACCTGAGCTCCAGTTGGATACAACCAACAAAATTCATGATACTACCTATCTCAAAGGAGATCTAGACACCGGTGACATCAGGAAGAATGTCCTTCAAATGGAAGAAACCCTTCGTTCTATCAAAGGAATTGGAGTACACGGGAGTGTCTCATATGATGACCCTTGTATATTCCTTGGTGTTCATTATCCAGAAAAGTTCAAAACTCCTGACTTCGAAAAATACGATGGGTTAGGAGATCCTTACACACATTTGAAGGTGTTCATTGGAGAACTTAGATCTTATGCAGAGGACGAGAAGTTTAGAATGCAGCTGTTCCAAAAGAGTCTGACTGGAGAAGCCCGTTCATGGTATACCAGATTAAACAACTCAAAAATCCATACTTGGGAAGAGCTGGCTCATTCCTTCCTTACACAATACAGCTTCCAGTCTCTGATGGCTCCTAACCGGTACCAGATTACCAAGGTCAAGAAATAGTCCAATGAGTCTTTCAGAGAATATGCTCAAAGGTGGAGGCGCCTTGCTGCCCAAGTTATTCCTTCTATGACAGAGTAAGAAATGGCCATGACCTTAATCGACATACAAGAAGCCCTTTTTATGAGAGAGTTTTAGCTGGTATTGGTTAACTATTTTCTGAAATGATCAAATAGGGGGAGATGGCTGAAATGGGGCTGAAGTCAGGAAAGATTCAAGACCTAGCCGCTCTTAAAGTAGTTGTTGAACACATCCAATCCTGAACTTATGGGAACAACCCCTGGAGGGTCCATAAAAAGAAAGAGGAGGATGTTTCCTTGATATTACAAGGTCAAAAAGGTAATCAAAATATGCCTATCCAGAGGAGAAATTACACTCACTTTTAAGCACTGTCTTCAAACACTTCATTGCCTAAGGGTGGAGAAGCCAAATGCCCTTGAGCGTTCACACCTTTAGGGAACTCACTTGAGAACATTCTCAATCTTCTGACCACTCAGAAGAAAATTACGCATCTTCTTCCACCAGCAAACCCTAATGGGAAGGGTTTCAATGCTATTCAAAAATGTGCATATCATACCGGGGCACCTGGACATGATACTCAAGATTATTGGGCATTGAAACACAAAATCCAAGATTTGATAAACAACGATGAGATCGTGGTCACCAAGCCAGATCAACCTCACGTACAAGAAAACCCTCTTCCTCAACACAAAGAGGAAGAGGTCAACATGAATAATTGGAGCAGTGGACAGAATTTTAATCTTAACGGTGAATCATCCTAGACCATTAAAGATAGTTTTGATAAATGGGATTATGTAAAGTTCCAGTTTGTGATGGAACAAAAGATGAAAGCTCTTTGTAAGCAGATCGAGTAATTGGCAGAACTGGTGACCTATCAGCATCAAGTCACACACCAATTGGTCAGTCAGGAGCATGCTAGTCTCCTCCCTTTTGTTATGAATACTCCATCATCACCTTCAAAAATGAAACACTGGAGGATAAAGTTTTGAAGAGAGCAAACGCCAAGGCCCGTCAGGATTTTGCCAATAAAAGGGAATTTATATACCTGGGCCAACCTATAAAGGAGATACTTCAAATGCTGATCAATGAAGGAAGGATTACGTCCCTTCTACCTCCAATTAATCCCCGTTCAGGACGGTTTAATTCTGAGGGAGTATGTCAGTATCACTCCCATTCTTGCGGTCACAGCACAAAAGAATGCTGGGCACTCCGCCAAATTATTCAGAATCTAATTGATAGCGGTGTCCTGCAACTGGCAGACGACGATACTGTGATATTTGAGAGTGAAAGTACTTATCCTACTAAATGGAAGGGACTGGTAGCAGTTATATCTGCTGAGGCTGAGGGGACTGTCAAACCATTCCCAATACAAACAATTCAACTCAAGGGAGTTGACAATCCTTTGAAAGTGACTGCTCCAGAGCCAATCAACTTATCATTCAGACCATAATATCTTGTTATTAGCTTACAAAAAGTCCCATGAAATTATGGAGAAGCTGAAGGATCCACCTTTCATATAACTGCTGCAGTGTCGAAGGAAAATTCACTGTGTCTTTCCCAACGGGTATTGAAGCCTGCCATCAAATCAAAGGGGAAAATTCCCATGGAGAAAATTGAAAAATTCCTCCGAATAATGAAGCCAATGTGGTTTTAAGCTTAAGAGAAGCTCCATATCAAATTTCAATACTGGACTTGGTTTAAACTTCTGAGGATCACAGGAAAATCTTACTGAAGGTTTTGGAAGAAGCCTACCTACCGAAATCAGTGGATGTGGAAAAATTTCAACATCTGGTTGATCACATTTTCAACAATAATGTGATATCTTTCACTGATGATGACATACCGCTCGAATGGATAAGCCGTTACACATTACGATTTTGTCCTCCAGATACATGCTAGCTGGAGTGTTGATAGATGGAGGTTCATCTCTGAATATCTATCTTACGCTATGTTGGTGAAGATGAACGTCAATCTCAAACAGATTCGAAGCAGCCATATGGTTAATAAAGCTTTCGATGGATCCCGTCGGAATTCAGTTGGAGAGATTGAGCTGCCAATTAAAATTGGTCCCCATACATTCTATGTATCTTTTCACTTGCTCAAAATAGATACATGATACAACTTTAGGGAGACCGTGGATTCACATGGTCGGGGCAGTCCCCTTCACTCTTCATCAGGAACTTAAATACATTATCAATAATAGCGTAGTTACAATCAATGCTGAGCCTGAATGTCCTTAACATGGTGACATACCACTCATCAATGTCAATTCGGATGTTGAGCCGGTAAGTTTTCATGCCTTGGAAGTGAGCAACACTCAATACCATTGCATTGGGACGCCATTTCTCGTACCCAAGATTTATGTCGAAGTGATAGCAGCTACTCAAGAAATAATGTCATTGGGACACCAGCCTAGACAAGGGTTGGGTAAAAGTCATCAGGGTATTAAGCACCCGATTCAAGTGTCTAGTCAAACTGGGACAGCCGGACTAGGCTATTCTTCCAGTTCCAGTCACAGGAATCCACATAAGCATAAGCAGATTCCTCCAGCTTCAGCTACATGATGATTATCTCCACCTGCAAATCTTGAGTCCGCACAAACTCCGGTAAAGGTGCTAGCCAATGTAATGGCTATGTTATTTCCCAAATTGATACCGGTAAAGGAGAAGGAAGTCTTTGTTCCAGATCCCAAGGTGGAAGAAGAGGAACAAAGGATTAAACAAGACATTGTCCGAATGATGTCAGGCATATGCCTCATTGTCCATGATGAACATACAAATAGATACACCCCAAACGATGATTGTCCAGACGTAATGGTCATCATTCGGAAAAAGGAGGACGATGACAGCCCTTCCATCACTGCAGTTGTAAGACCCCGAATTTTATGAAATAAAAGTATTCAATTTTTTTTATAATTACGATTCAGTAAATGGTTAAATTGATAAAAAGAAAAGTTAAGGGTTTTATATGAAATTTTTTCAAAATAAACAAGTGGCTATAAAATACTTATTTTTGTCGGAGAATATTCGTTTGGTCGTGGAATATTCTTTCTGTCGGGGAATATTCGTACGACGGCGCAGCTATTTATGGGTCCCATAACGGATAACTGTCGGATGAAGATAACGACAAAATTTGAGTTTTTATAAATAATGGCGTAGTTGTTACTGTTAACACTGTTGGAATACCCGGTGGTTAAAATACAGTAATACGCGTAGTTTCACAGTAGCACACGGTATTGCACAATATTTTTTTCAATTATTGATTCTTACGTGAGAAGGCACTACTCAATAATTGTTACCGCAATTACTGTTCAATATTTTATTTTATTAAATCAATAATTGCTGCGTTGATATTTTATATTATTGTTGTTTCAATAATTGTTACGACACAGTATTTCCCATTATCAGATCAATAATTCATATTATTTGAATAATATTATTAGATAACATTATTTGCAATGTCTAGAAAGTTTTGTCTAAGGAGAGGTTTGGTCACCTAATTGCGCGCCAGTAAGGAGAAATCCTTATCGGAAAGCCCCCTCTTTCCTGAGAACGGCCTGGTTGTCATAAATGTGATTCTGTAATATTATTTGTGAATAATTAATTATTAATTCATATGATAAGGAAATATTTATTTTATGTGGATATAAATGAGGGATATATTTTTGTAGTTAAAAATGAAGGAGTTAATGTTGAGGTGTTTTATTTGTATTTTTGTCGGAACGGAAGTATTGAAAATCAAAATAGGATTTTTGAGATATTTTACGGGGGTTATAATTTTTAATCTGACCGTTGGATCGTGGTAATTTTTGGATATGTTATTCATATATAAGTTGAGTATGTGTCCACAAATTTTGAACCGTTAAAAATGAATGTATGATTTGTTATAAATTTTACGAGATGAATGGTTCAGAAATTGTAGAAGTTGCGGAATTTGTCATTTTGGCGGAAAAATTTAGAATTGGTGAGCCCCACTCTTGGTTGATAAAGAAATGTGCTGCGATTTTTATTCAAATGTGGTGGGTGGGAATAGTAGCAGGTAAAGCCATCAGGTTACAGGTTAAGTCTGCTTCGGCGTGCTAACATTTTCCTATAAATAGAGGGCTAAGTTAGAATTGAAAATCACACCAGAAACATAAGCTTTCTCTCTTTCTCTCTCTATATTACGAAACATATTTTGTGAGTATTTAGATACTTTGAGAGTTGCTATTCAGTGCAAGTTTCCTTCGGCTTTGCATTCCAATCAGAAGTGCTGCTCTTTTGAGGTAAGAGATAGTAAGAAATTTTAAGGGTTATTATGTTTTTCAGTTCGTAATTCTTCTGACCTTCAGAAAATTCTAGAAAAATTTGAAGTGATATTTTGATGAGTTTTATTGATTGTGTCCAAAAATGGTGATTTTTGGATGTATATATTAAGAGTTATGAATTTTACGGAAAAAGACTATTTTAAAAGTAACCGCTTATAACTCCTTGTGGTTAACTCTAAAATTGATGAAATTTTATTGGGAGTACATCTATATAATATCAGTGTACTCTGTGAATTTTGGAATTTTTGGATAAAGGTAAAATTTATGATAAATGTCTAAATATTCGGCGGTTTTGGCCATATGAAAAATAGTAAATGAATTTTAAAAATTCTGAAAAAAATATATGTTCAATATGAGACTATATTCTAATAAATCCCAGAAAGAAATATTTTTGGAACTGATTTGGTATTTTTCATGAAAATGGACTAGTTATGAGTAAATGAATTAACTATGTTATGTGAAGTAAGAAAATTGGAAAATAGGATTTTATGGCTTGAGAATCCTATATGAGGTATATGCAGATTTTTGATGAGGATTTTGGTTATTGGTAATGAAATCTTATGAGTTTGGTATTTTAGGATGATTAAATGTATTATTTTGTAAAGTGTAAACAATTAAATTGTTTATAAGCTTAAGAAATATTATTCTTTCAATATCATTATACCGAAATATTGGTATGTATTTTATTGTGGAATTTTTACCTTTTTGTGTCGAGTTTACTATTCATGAGTTACTATTCACGAGTTACTATTCACGATAAAATTGGTTTCTTTTTCTGACCAAATTATAGTTGATTTATGAATATTACTCTTAAGATTAAATCCATATTTTGATCATATTATTTTTATTGTCATATATAACATTTTTATAATCCTGATTTTGAAATTCTCTTTCACTTGAGTGTAAAGATGGGTAGATTGTTGGTATGATCATGACTATGGGTTCTCTTTGGCCAGTAGTGCAAAGTTGAACTGTTGACTGGTATGATCATGACCATTGAATTTATAACTGAATATCTTTAGCTTAAGTGTAAAGGTGAATTGATCAACATGGTTATAATTATTGTTTATATAATTCTGAAATGATTATATATTTCTTTGAGATATTAATATATTTAGCCTATAGTGTAAATATGAACTGTTGAAGAATATCTTTGGCCTGTAGTGCAAAGATGAATTATTGATGAATATCTTTGGCCTGTAGTGCAAAGATGAACTATTGATGAATATCTTTGGCCTGTAGTGCAAAAATGAATTATTGATGAATATATTTGGCCTATAGTGCAAATATAAACTGTTGAAGAATATCTTTGGCCTGTAGTACAAAGATGAACTGTTGATGAATATCTTTGGCCTGTAGTGCAAAGATGAATTATTGATGAATATCTTTGGCTTGTAGTGCGAAGATAAACTGTTGTTGAATATCTTTGGCCCGTAGTGCAAAGATGGTTTGTTGATGAATATCTTTGGTCGTAGTGCGAAGATGGATTTATTAGCATGATTATGAACAGGAACAGTGATTTGGTATAACCATGATCTTTGATGTTTCAGGTGATGAAAATTATCTTTGTCTTAGATGAGGAAAAGAATTTAGAACTACAATTACGATTATGAGTTATACACGTGATTGTGGACATGAATTGTTGATTGATGTTACATGGATAAAATATTGTTGGTGAACTTTTAACATGGAGAAGATAATAGGTTTTATGGTCTATTTAACTCTTCTAATGGATTGCTCATTCCGCTGCAACTATGGTTGAAAAGTTTTATCATCTACCATATGTTCTAAATCTCTGATTTATTACTGTTGAAGGCTATTGATAATTTATTTATCTTTAGTCATGATATGCTTTACAGAGCTAGTTGTGCTCACCCTTTTGCTTCACAATTCCTTTTCAGGTAATAAAAGTGTAGCTAGGTCGAGCGAGGGTAACGGGGAAATAGAACGGTGGTCTCTAGCTGTGGAGGTTCTCCCTAAGCAGTATAGAAAAGTGTTGTATACATCATTTAGTAGTTATATTTGGTGAATCAAATAGGGTGAGGCGAACCCAACGTTGGAAGGGTGTTTTTCCACTATCATACAAGATGCCTAATGACATACAACCTCGTATCATCATAAGACAGGGTTGTGCTCATCCACTTGCTGAGTATATTTACGAGCACTACCTGTATAATCTTGGTGTTTGTTTGAAGTATAATTCTCAATTAGAGACAGTGGAGATAATGATAAGTCAAGAGAAGACTCACCATTGGGAAGAATATGATAGTAATCTTCTCGTTTTTCTTTGGGATATATTGGGTCAACCAAAGACAATTCTGTGGCCATATGATATCTATCATAACCAATAAGCATGACCTCCCATGTACGAAGGTTTCCTTGAGCACTTCCTAAAGATTCTAATTTCTAAAATAGTTTTTGACTATACCTTTATATAAGGTGTCATTGTGAGGTGCTGTCCACGGTTGGGACATGAGTCACATTTGGTATATATTTGAATCCAAACTCACAGCATATATGTTGTTGTATTTTGCACGACAATTGTTGTAATAAAGTTATAGTTTTTTTATGTACCATGTATTTGGCGACTCAGAATAGGTTGGATGGAATGGGCCTATTTTGGGGTCGTTATATTTGGTATCAGAGCTTAGGGATATGGTCTCTGGCAGAGATCGGAGAATAGAACTAGGAAGGGAGAGACGAGTAAAATCCTTCGCTAGTGTGTCCTACCTAAGCTTATTTGTTGGTCAGTCATAATATCGGGATATTATGTGATATGTTAATTTGTTCAATTAACCCTTGTTTTGAAGCTGTATTCTAGAATGATATCTGAAATACAGGAGATGAGCAATGGAGAAATCATGATGACAGGAAAGATGGAATCTGAAATGAAAGCAAGTTATTCTCAACTCTTTGAAATACCAGGTACGTAAATTTCGGGGACGAAATTTCATAAGGAGGGAAGATTGTAAAACCCCGAATTTTATGAAATAAAAGTATTCAATTTTTCTTATAATTACGATTCAGTAAATGGTTAAATTGATAAAAAGAAAAGTTAAGGGTTTTATATGAAATTTTTTCAAAATAAACAAGTGGCTATAAAATACTTATTTTTGTCGGGGAATAGTCGTTTGGTCGTGGAATATTCTTTCTGTCGGGGAATATTCGTACGACGGCGCAGCTATTTGTGGGTCCCATAACGGATAACTGTCGGATGAAGATAACGATAAAATTTGAGTTTTTATAAATAACATCGTAGTTGTTACCGTTAACACTGTTGGAATACCCGGTGGTTAAAATACAGTAATACACATAGTTGCACAGTAGCACACGATATTGCACAGTATTTTTTTTCAATTATTGATTCTTACGTGAGAAGGCACTACTCAATAATTGTTACAGTAATTACTGTTCAATATTTTATTTTATTGAATCAATAATTGCTGCGTTGATATTTTATATTATTGTTGTTTCAATAATTGTTGCTGCACAGTATTTTCCATTATCATATCAATAATTCATATTATTTGAATAATATTATTAGATAACATTATTGGTAATGTCTAGAAAGTTCTGTCTAAGGAGAGGTTTGGTCACCTAATTGCGCGCCATTAAGGAGAAATCCTTATCGGAAATCCCCCTCTTTCCTGAGAATGGCCTGGTTGTCATAAATGTGATTCTGTAATATTATTTGTGAATAATTAATTATTAATTCATATGATAAGGAAATATTTATTTTATGTGAATATAAATGAGGGATATATTTTTGTGGTTAAAAATGAAGGAGTTAATATTGAGGTGTTTTATCTGTATTTTTGTCGGAACGGAGGTATTGAAAATCAAATTATGATTTTTGAGATATTTTACGGGGGTTATAATTTTTAATCCGACCGTTGGATCGTGGTAATTTTTGGATATGTTATTCATATATAAGTTGAGTATATGTCCACAAATTTTGGACCGTTAAAAATGAATGTATGATTTATTATGAATTTTACGAGATGACTGGTTCAGAAATTGTAGAAGTTGCGAAATTTGTCATTTTGGTGAAAAATTTTAGAATTAGTGGGCCCCACTCTTGGTTGATGAAGAAATGTGCTAAGATTTTTATTCAAATGTGGTGGATGGGAATAGTAGCAGGTAAAGCCATCAGGTTGCAGGTTAAGTCTGCTTCGGCGTGCTAACATTTTCCTATAAATAGAGGGCTAAGTTAGAATTGAAAATCATACCAGAAACATAAGCTTTCTCTCTTTCTCTCTCTATATTATGAAGCATATTTTGTGAGTATTTAGATACTTTGAGAGTTGATATTCAGTGCAAGTTTCCTTCGGCTTTGCATTCCAGTCAGAAGTGCTGCTCTTTTGAGGTAAGGGATAGTAAGAAATTTTAAGGGTTATTATATTTTTCAGTTCGTAATTCTTCTGACCTTCAGAAAATTCTAAAAAAATTTGAAGCGATATTTTGATGAGTTTTATTGATTGTGTCCAAAAAATGGTGATTTTTGGATGTATATATTAAGAGTTATGAATTTTACGGGAAAAGACTATTTTAAAAGTAACCGCTAATAACTCCTTGTGGTTAACTTTAAAATTGATGAAATTTTTATTGGGAGTACATCTATATAATATCAGTGTACTCTGTGAATTTTTGAATTTTTGGATAAAGGTACAATTTATGATAAATGTCTAAATATTCGGCGGTTTTGGCCATATGAAAAATAGTAAATGAATTTTAAAAATTCTGAAAAAAATATATGTTCAATATGGGACTATATTCTGATAAATCCCAGAAAATAAATATTTTTAGAACTGATTTGGTATTTTTCATGAAAATAGACTAGTTATGAGTAAATGAATTAAATATGTTATGTGAAGTAAGAAAATTAGAAAATAAGATTTTATGACTTGAGAATCCTATATGAGGTATATGCAGATTTTTGATGAGGGTTTTGGTTATTGGTAATGAAATCTTATGAGTTTGGCATTTTAGGATGATTAAATGCATTATTTTGTAAAGTGTAAACAATTAAATTGTTTATAAGCTTAAGAAATATTATTCTTTCAATATCATTATATCGAAATATTGGTATGTATTTTATTGTGAAATTTCCACCTTTTTGTGTCGGGTTTACTATTCATGAGTTACTATTCACGAGTTACTATTCACGACAAAATTGGTTTCTTTTTCTGACCAAATTATAGTTGATTTATGAATATTACTCTTAAGATTAAATCTATATTTTGATCATATTATTTTTATTATCATATATAACATTTTTATAATCTTGATTTTGAAATTCTCTTTCACTTGAGTGTAAAGATGGGTAGATTGTTGGTATGATCATGACTATGGGTTCTCTTTGGCCAGTAGTGCAAAGTTGAACTGTTGACTGGTATGATCATGACCATTGAATTTATAACTGAATATCTTTAGCTTAAGTGTAAAGGTGAATTGATCAACATGGTTATAATTATTGTTTATATAATTCTGAAATGATTATATATTTCTTTGAGATATTAATATATTTAGCCTATAGTGTAAATATGAACTGTTGAAGAATATCTTTGGCCTGTAGTGCAAAGATGAATTATTGATGAATATCTTTGGCCTGTAGTGCAAAGATGAACTGTTGATGAATATCTTTGGCCTGTAGTGCAAAAATGAAATATTGATGAATATATTTGGCCTATAGTGCAAATATGAACTGTTGAAGAATATCTTTGGCATGTAGTGCAAAGATGAACTGTTAATGAATATCTTTGGCCTGTAGTGAAAAGATGAATTATTGATGAATATCTTTGGCCTGTAGTGCGAAGATAAACTGTTGTTGAATATCTTTGGCCCGTAGTGCAAAAATGGTTTGTTGATGAATATCTTTGGCCGTAGTGCGAAGATGGATTTATTAGCATGATTATGAACAGGAACTGTGATTTGGTATAACCATGATCTTTGATGTTTCAGGTGATGAAAATTATCTTTGTCCTGGATGAGAAAAAGAATTTAGAACTACAATTACGATTATGAGTTATACACGTGATTGTGGACAGGAATTGTTGATTGATGTTACAGGGATAAAATATTGTTGGTGGACTTTTAACATGGAGAAGATAATAGGTTTTATGGTCTATTTAACTCTTCTAATGGATTGCTCATTCCGCTGCAACTATGGTTGAAAAGTTTTATCATCTACCATATGTTCTAAATCTCTGATTTATTACTGTTGAAGGCTATTGATAATTTATTTATCTTTAGTCATGATATGCTTTACAGAGCTAGTTGTGCTCACCCTTTTGCTTCACAATTCCTTTTCAGGTAATAAAAGTGTAGCTAGGTCGAGCGAGGGTAACGGGGAAATAGAACGGTGGTCTCTAGCTGTGGAGGTTCTCCCTAAGCAGTATAGAAAAGTGTTGTATACATCATTTAGTAGTTATATTTGGTGAATCAAATAGGGTGAGGCGAACCCAACGTTGGAAGGGTGTTTTGCCACTATCATACAAGATGTCTAATGACATACAACCTCGTATCATCATAAGACAGGGTTGTGCTCATCCACTTGCTGAGTATATTTACGAGCACTACCTGTATAATCTTGGTGTTTGTTTGAAGTATAATTCTCAATTAGAGACAGTGGAGATAATGATAAGTCAAGAGAAGACTCACCATTGGGAAGAATATGATAGTAATCTTCTCGTTTTTCTTTGGGGTATATTGGGTCAACCAAAGATAATTCTGTGGCCATATGACATCTATCATAACCAATAAGCATGACCTCCCATGTACGAAGGTTTCCTTGAGCACTTCCTAAAGATTCTAATTTCTAAAACAGTTTTTGACTATACCTTTATATAAGGTGTCATTGTGAGGTGCTGTCCACGGTTGGGACATGAGTCACATTTGGTATATATTTGTATCCAAACTCATAGCATATATGTTGTTGTATTTTGCACGACAATTGTTGTAATAAAGTTGTAGTTGTTTTCTGTACCATGTATTTGGCAACTCAGAATCGGTTGGATGGAATGAACCTATTTTGGGGTCGTTACAGCAGTTCACCAGGACTTTGCCCTTGCCAATTGGAGCAGCACTCCTTGCATTGTTCGATAAGGGTAAAAAGGGCAGGACCTCTGTCTGCCCTGTAGATATCATAACTGCTTACTTTTTTGTATAGTATTAGCAGTTGTTTTGTTAGTACATGCTAACACTTTGTATGATTAAACAATTTCATATATATTAAGTGAAAGCATATTTTGTTTCAGGACTCTGAACTTAGATGTGCCTATACTTGTTGATAAGGTGTCTCTTCTCCACAAAGATTGTAACTCTGATGAAAAGTTGGACTCAGACTTGATGGAAATACAAGAGGACATTGAGGTGCCTCAGGAGATCAAAGAATGGGTCGAAGACAAACCTAAACCCAACATTTATCAAACCACCTCTTTCAATCTCTAAACCTTAGAAAGCCCTAAGTTAATCCAGATTGGTTCAGACCTTATCCCAAACCAGAGGAATGACATGGTTACACCACTAACCCAATTCCAGGATGTGTTTGCATGGTCTCATGAAGATATGGAGGGTTTGTCCACTGATATTGTCCTTCACCGCCTTCCCATTAAAGAGGGATTCAAGCCAGTTAAGCGGAAGCTCAAACGATTGAAACCTGAATGGAGTTTAAAGGTGAAAGAAGAAATTATGAAACAATTTCAAGCTAGTATCATCATGGTGTCTATATATCCTGAATGGATATCCAACATCATTCCCGTGCCTAAGCCTGAAGAAAAGGTGCGAGTTTGCGTAGATTATCGGGATCTGAATAAAACTTGCCTTAAGGATAGCTTTCACGTGCCATTTATCCACATTCTCATTGACAATACTGCTCAATATGGCATGTACTCCTTTTCTTATTGCTTTGCAGGGTACCATCATATCTTGGTTGTTGAGGAAGATCGTGAGAAAACTGCTTTCATCACGCCTTGGGGAACTTTTTGCTATAGACGGTTGTCGTTCGGCCTCATCAATGCCGGAGATACCTATCAGCGAGCTATGATGGCTCTTTTCCATGACTTAATGCACTAAGAAATAGAGATCAATGTGGATGACATCATTATCAAGTCCCGAAGGGAGGAAGACCACTTAGACTATCTTAGAAAGCTCTTCACCAGGTTGCGTAAATACAACTTGTAGTTGAATCCAGCTAAGTGCACCTTTGGCGTTAAATTAGGCAAGTTGCTAGGATTCCTAGTCAGCCACAAAGGGATTGAGTTTTACCCCACCAAAATTCAGGCCATCACGAAAATGCCCATTCCTCAGACAAAGGAGGAAATACGGGGATTTTTGGGAAGAATCAACTTCATTAGCAGGTTCATTTCTCAACTTACAGCAACTTGTGAGCCTATCTTCAAGTTGTTAAGGAAGAACTCCTCCATGGAATGGAATGATGAGTACCAGAAGGCCTTCCTTGTAATTAAAGAACAGCTAGTCAAAGCTCCTGTCTTGGTACCACCCAGGGAAAATGTTCCCCTGTTCATGTACCTGTCCATAAGTGATAATGCCATGGGCTGCATGCTAGGACAGAAAGATGATAGAGGCCAAGAGCGAACTATCTACTACCTTAACAAAAGATTCCGCAGCAGTGAACACAAGTACACTCTGATTGAGAAGACTTGTTGTGCTTTAGCATGGGCTGCTATGAGGTTACAACATTACCTCCATGGTCACACAACCCATCTTATATCCCGAGTGAATCCTCTCAAGTACGTGTTCAGTAAACCCATATTGAACTGCCGACTATCCAGATGGCAGTTGATCTTACAACAATTTGACATTATTTATGTGACGCAGAAGTCCATTAAAGGTCAAGGAATTGTGGATTAAGTGGTCTCCGCACCTTCAGAGGACTTCAAACCCTTGGAAACATACTTCCCCGATAAAGGGGTAATGGCAATTCAGCAACACCGTCAGTACGATACACGTTGTACATGGAACATATATTTTGATGGAGCTGTTAATATGAAAGGTTCTGGAGCTGGATCAGTTCTAGTATTCGGTACGCGGGAGTAGTATCCCGTCGCCATCAAATTACAGTTTGTCAGCACCAACAACACAGCTGAGTATGAAGGCTGTATCATGGGGCTAAAACTTACCCGTTCAATGGGCATCAGGCGATTAACTGTCTTTGGGGATTTGGAGTTGGTAGTAAAACAATCCATGAGAATCTATCAAACCAAAGAGCTACATTTGCTGCCTTACCATCGACAAGTTTTACAGATGGCTTCGAAGTTTGAAGAGATCTCCTTTCTACACATTCCCCGTAACAGGAATGAATTAGCATACACGCTAGCAACCTTGGCCTCCTTGATTCATATACATGACAAGGAACACATGCCAAGCATCACATTTGCCCTGTAAAAGGCACCATCCTATGAGAAATATATTGGAGAAGTATCAGATGAGCTACCTCCCATCTAACAACCTTGGTATCAGCATATCATGGAGTATTTACGAGATGGGATCTACACCCGCTGAGGCGAGCCCGACTGAGAAAAGGTGGATTCATCGACTGGCTATGAAATTCTACCTGAGCAGAGATGCACTCTGCAAAAGAGATGCAGGATTAGATCTCCTCAGATGTTTGGACAAGGACCAAGCTCAAAGACTCATGGATGATGTCCATGGTGGAGTATGTGGCCCACATATAAGCAACCCTCTACTTGTTAAGAAGATCCTCAGAACAGGACATTACTGGCTTACCCTCAAGGCTGACTGTGATGATCATGTCAAGAGGTGCTACCAATGCCAAATTCATGGAAATGCTATCCACGCCCCTCCAAGGGAGCTCAATAATATGAGTTTACCTTGGCACTTCTCAATGTGGGGAATTGACGTGATCAGGCCCATCGAGCCCAAAGCTAGTAATGGGCATCACTTTATATTCACCATGATCGACTACTTCACCAAGTGGGTAGAAGTAGCGTCCTTCCCCAAGGTTACCAAAGAAGTCGTTATTGCTTTCATCAGAAACAATGTCATCTGTCGATATGGACAACCAGAGGTAATTGTGTCAGACAATGCTAAGAACCTTAACAACAAGATGATGAAGGAGTTATGCAGTAAATTCAACATCAAACACCTTAACTCCGTCATCTACCGTCCAAAGATGAATGGTGTTATTGAAGCGGCTAACAAAAACATTAAGAAAATCATGCAAAATATGTCCGCCAATCACAAAGGATGGCCTGACTTATTGCCTCTTACTCTGTTAGCCTACAAAACGTCAATGCGCACTTCCACTGGGGCAACCCCCTACGTATTAACCTATGGGATGTAAGTAGTGCTCCCCATACAAGTTGAAATGGAATCCCTCAGAGTGTTGATAGACGCTCAGCTGGATGAAGACCAATAGGTACAAGACAGGTATCACCAATTGTCTCTAATAGATGAAAGGCAAACCGCGGCTATCTTCCATGGTTAGTTATATCAACAAAGGATCGCCAGATCCTACAACAGAAAAGTCCGGCTACAACAGTTTAAACAACATGACTTGGTTTTGAAGAAGATCATTGACAACCAAGATTAGTCTAAGGAAAAATTCTCTCCTAACTGGGAAGGCCCATTTGTTGTCAAGAAGGTATTGACAGGAGGCACTCTCAGATTACAGGAAATGGACGATGATGAATTTCCACAGCTTATCAACTTGGACACCGTGAAACGGTACTATGCCTGAAGTTACCATCAAACAAACATCCTGGTGTTCAATCATCAGATCACTAGTCATTCCGGTTCTTTAACCCTTCACTACATACAACACTTTTCCACACTGCGCCCCTCAGGGAAACACACTTTTCAAACCAGTACCCTGGTTTTTGGATCGCCAAATCCTTTTCTCTCCACTTGGTTTGTTTACTCAACTTTGGTTATCCCACTAGGGATTGAACCTTTTACACTTGCAGTTTGTCCCCAAACATGGGACCAAACTTTTCACACCTGTAGTTTATCCTGAACATAGGATTAAACTTTCTTCCCCCCACAGTTTGTCCTCCAAATAGGATCAAACTTTTCCCCAGCTACAAATTACCCTGAGGGGTGAACTACATTGACCTGATCTCCTTGATACATAGGAGTACGTTGGCAACCATTTTATATGGTCCGGTCGCAATAAAACAAAAACAACAAAAACACTTCTACTATGACGCCCCCAAATTTGGACCGCCACTTGGTCACTCGAATTCAGTTCGTTACGTTCTCAAGGTATTACCATAATAACTAAAATCGCACATTCACAACGAAAGATCTAATTTATAATAATATACAATGATTTATTATAATTATTCCCCCAAGTCTCACAACCTACAGTGCTTAATAGATTACATAATAATATCGAATAAAGACTTATTACATAATCCTACTTAAGCTTAAACATAGTCTGAAAATAGTCTTAATACAACATAACAGACTTAAACATAAAGGAACAAGCTAGACAGTAGCCTTGCCCTTGCCCTTGTCTTTTTCAGAGACACCTCCCTGTTCCGCCTTAACTGAAAGGTTTTAAATAAACACGGATGAGCACAAATTGCCCAGCAAGTAATATACAACAAAGGTAAAGAGTTTTATACCACGAGTTTGAAATATCAAAGTATCATCTCTAAGATAGTTCAGAGTTTTAGAATAATATCATGAATAAGGAATATCAACAATTCTTGGAATAAGAACAATAATTCAATATAAATCAACAGATATATATGAATTCAAAGACTATCAAGGTATCCAACTGAATAACAATTTAGACTGAGCAGTCACTAAGGACTATTGAACATCTACTAGAATTACTAATATTAAACTGATAACTCAAAAGAATCAAGTACTATAGATGATCAGTCTACAATACTCTACGTTATGTATAACACCACAGTAATAATTTATTAATGTGTTGGGGTTTCCAACAACATACACTCCCCTTACCATAAGGGTTGTTTAACTCTGTTTTGGAGATTTTCGTACCAATCAATTGGTTTGGACAGTTTTATAAACATGCACATAGTCTAGCCGAATCAATGACATAGACACTTCCACAATATCCCTGAACAATACCAAGTTCAATATGAATAATAGTTTTCTCAAGAATTTTCATAATAGCTCATTTGAACGAGTAAATAAGGTAACTTGCATTAAAAGAGATAAGGTTTTCTTACGACATTCGTCAAATAAAGTAATGCAAGAATACTTTGCACAATGTAAAGGATAGTTTAGATACTTGCATGATAAAAGTAGGGTTCTGATACTTACCTTAAGCGTAGATTATCCTCGTTAAGAAATCAATATTTTCAAAACCTATTTATAGTGTATTATAAGTATAGGATGTCCATTAGTTAAACATATTTGATAAACAATTCTAATATATAGACCAAGTGTACACACATGACTCAGTCGTGAAATCTTAGACTTATGTTATTACGTACCTCGGAACTACCGTTAGACCTCATTATTTTAAAACACTTTGTCAATTCAAGCTAAGATAGGTGTTAACATGCAAGGCTACCTCTGTCAGTGTGTCATGAATAGAAATTAGTATAATAAAGTTATACTAGCATGTTACATACTTCAGAAATCACAGTAGTAACTTTTCAAGTCTGCAGCATGGCGCGGCCGCGCCTGATTTGTACTAAGGAGACGCGCGGCTCCCAGTTCAAACCAGGGTTGAGCAATCATTTGCTTGGCCTAGCTTGCCCATCCTTACACACATAACATATATTAACATGACAAGGGTCCTTTCGTAACTTTTAAGTTTAGTCTAGGTCCCTTCCTTCATAATATGGTTCTAAGTTGAACATCTCAACAAGTTGAGGCCATTCAAGGTTTTTAAAACTACAAAGTCTAACATGATTGTTTCTTAAACATACAAGGTAGGCATATAACTCATATTAGACATGCTTATGAGTATTCATATCACATATGTATAATTAGCATAGATTTAGTTTAAAAATATGCTTCATTTATGCTTTACTTAAATTACGATACCTAAGCATGGTATATATACATTTATGATACCTAAGTGAATCTAAGAGTATCATCAAACATGTTCACAAATATCAGATTCTAACTCTCAACGTAGCACGTTAACAATTACGTTCAAAGTTCACATTTTCATTAGCAAAGCTTACTACTAAGTCCAACATGATCATGCTTCAATATGAAATCCATATACGTAAGTTAGTATGTCCGACATGCATTTCAAAACCCTAATAACATGCTTGCAAGATCAGAAGATACATTATCCCAAGTTCACAATTTCTAGTTTTCCAAATCTTAAAGTTTTCTTTGAATGTTCATATTAAAACAACTAACATGGCTTCTATATACCTAGCAATCTCATTCCATGTTTTAAAGTTGTTTATAAGAATATTCTAACCAAAGTAACATGCTTAGAATGATATAAGACCACAAAAGTAGTGCACATGACTGGTAGCAGGCGCGGCAGCACGGTCATGTACTATAGAAGTGGTGCCGCTGTGACGCCCCCGAATTCGTGTCCTCTGACCCCGGTTCGGTCATCACGATAAAATACAAACATCCACCTCTAAACAACATACGATAACTAAAATGCAGAAAAATAATAAACGTACGTCGTTCATTCAAAAGGTGTTACTAGTCCCAAGATTCAATAACCTTAATAATGTCTTACAAACATACTCTATAATAGTAATTAGGGTTCATATTACATAACAGTAATTTAAACTAAGCACAAAATAAACTCTGCTTCTGACAACAATTCTACATCTTTCCTTTACCCTTGTCCTTTCCTAAGGTCTCGGACTTAGCTGCAATATAATTCATGATATAGCAAGGATGAGCAACAAGTTTGCTCAACACGTTTAAATACAACAATAAGGATATATCATGATGAATGGAAAAAATCTGGCAATGGATTCAACAATATGAATATCTGACGGATTCAACAATATGAATATTGCAAGCAAAGATAATGATTACTTTTAGAATAACTGCTAGTCCAATAGACTTTGAACTATAACACAGTAGCTAATTGACCCTTTGGTTACTGTCAACAGATTAAGTACTTGAGGGGACCAGCCTCGCATACCCTATTTATATGCATAACATTTAAATATGCTCTGTTGTATCTTATATTAGATACCTGGGGTACTCCCCTATCATAAGAGGGGTGTTCTTTCAGTTTAAGAATCCGTATCATCAATTAGTTTGGATAGCTTTTATAAAACTTCATAGGCTTGTCTGACCGGACAAAGGTTTAGACTCTATTTACCACAGATCAAGAATTTTTGAACTTTAAATGATGTACAAGTGAAAGACTGTACGAACTCAAGTGCACTAAGTGCGAATATCAATAATATCGATGTGGAATAATTGTAAGGAAATTAAACCACTTAATAGCATGCTTGGAAATAAGATTTAAGCTTAAATGAATAACTTTCAATTCAACAATATACTACTCAATGCAATATGAGAAGGATAGGAAAACTTTCACAAACTCAAAGTTCTGTAAGTTAGGAAACTTGCAACATAATAAATTCGGATACTTGCTCAATAAAAGTAGGGTTCAAAGAACTTGCAAAAACATATACCTATTTGCACCAAATAAAGGTAGTGCGTAAGGTTTAGATTTTTGCTTATTTGCTCAGCTACAAGATAAAATTAGCTTTAACTAACTCGCGTTGAAACGTCCTAATATTAACAAGTCGGTCTTTCAATTAATATGTGTAAACTAATACGAGTCTACACTTAAAAGAAACAAGCCATCACATAACATGCTTCTCAACACATTATATGACATATTGGTCACACCTTACAAAGTAAGTAATCATATAAGCATGCCTTAATACCTCAAACCAAAAATAGATCATCTTGGCAAGTCTACAGGATGGCGGAGCTGCGCCTGGTCTAGGCCTAAGGACGGCGCAGCTGCGCTGGCCCCGGGCCAGACCAGGTTTGAGCTGTGCTCTCTTGACTTCAGTCCAACTCTAACACACTAATCACTCGTACCATTTAACATACATACATGTTAGTGTTTCACAAATAACACATGATCCTACTTAAGTTCATTACATCAAGTTTAACATACATATTATACGTTATTAAAACACAAAAATCATGTAATCATCAAGTTTAATACATATGAATCATGTTTAGGAGTAATATAGCTAAAACATGACATCTTACTACTTTAGTATCTAAGTACTCACACAATATGCACTTATGTTTGAAAATATGTCCAAGGTTGTCTTTGAAATCATTTTAACACGAATGATGTAATATAACACATATGAGACAACTTCAAAACTCTTTTCATAAGGAGTTAAGTCATGACAACCTCCTTTCAATATCAGAAACTAAATCTCTTATCATTCATGTTCATTAGCCTTAACTAAGCTTTTCTTTTCAAATTAAGTTCTAGCATAAGGCTAATCAAGTTGGTCATGGATACAATAGCTATGAATCATACATCATGATCATTTAGGTTTCAAATCAGTCATGTATATGGTCTCGTAAGTTCAAAATTTGTAACACATATATTACTTCAAAGTTCGTTTTCTAAACTTAAGTTTTCATTACAAATTTCTTACTAAAACGTGTTGATCACGTCATACTACACAAGATAAACTTATATCTCATGCTATACAACTTTTTAGGTATGTATGTAAGATATAACACTAAGTTCTTAGCACATAGCATAAACAAAACCATTAACTGAAACTGAGGTACGGCGCAGCTGCGCTGAACCCTAGAACAAATAGGGCGCAGCTACGCCATACTGGAGACATAATAGATTTTGGGTTACGGAGCAGCTGCGCTGCACCCTAGTACAAATAGGGCGCAGCTGCGCCATGCCTACATCAAAGATCGTAAGCAGACTCTGTTTGCAGGTCAGCAACCCATCATGCAAAAATCCTTACAACATTGCTTCTAACATAACCCAACACACTTATGAGCATACATAACACTAAGAAACATAACTCAAATTAAATAACAACCAATACATGCTTAATTCAAAGAATCAACCCATTAAACAATTTATCAAAAATGAAGAATAAGAATGGAAGTTATACCTTTGTGACTCAATTCAGCTGCTATCTATCAATCTACTCACTCTTAGCAAACTAATTCTCATCAAATTGTAATGAGGACAATGAAGGTCTCATTTATAGGAGGATGATTATCGAGCTAATGCTATTACCTCACAAATCTAACCAAAGGATTTCAAGAATGCACAAGGGTTAAGGGAGAGTTGGTGATTCCACCCATGAATCCCACTCCCCATCCACTAATTGCTCTATGTTTGATGAATTTGAGACGAAGCTAGGCTAGGCTAGGCTTGATTGCTTGTTCACGTGGGAAGAAAGAATGGGACTCTAATTATGGGACAAGATAACCATTCTTAGCATTTGCAAAAAAAATGAAATGTAATGCACCCTTGGCTTATACCATATATACATAATATAAACTTTGGTTATAAATTATGTATACACAATTCATTTCAAATAACATAGGTTATAATGATTTAAAGAGAATACAATGAATTTCTTAATTACAAGTATCAAGTAGTGCACATACATATAATCCATGTACATTTTCTATTACCACCAAATACCATTGTGCATTACTTGCACAATTAATCAAGTAAATAAAATCATATTATATAAATTATTAATCTCTTACTTAATAATTATTATTTATTCATAATAATTATAATTCAACACATTATCAATTAATTACTCATAATTGCAATTAATCAATATGTTCAACTCTTGCTACTATATTCAAATAAATTGAATATTTAATTATTAAGAATCCTATCAATTTCTTGATATTAAAAACCTTAGGGTTAGTCCACTAATTTAAATAACTATTAGTGACTCCCTTTAATCATTTTATAGATTCACATAACCACATAAGGTTTAAATAAACTCACAAAATTAACTCATAAAAAATTAAATCACATATTTAATTAATAAGGAGTTTCAAATTCGTGGTCGTTACATCCCTCCCCCCTTATAAAAATTCCGTCCTCAGAATTGCAAAAATAAGGTTACTCAAATAAAAACGGATAATTCGCTCTCATTTTCTCTTCTAGCTCCCATGTAGCTTCTTTTACTACGTGATTCCTCCAAAGAATCTTAACGGAATGAATAATCTTATTCCTCAATTTCTATTCCTTCCTATCTAGTATCTGGACAGGAACTTCCTCGTACGATAGGTCTTTCTCGACTTCAATTGATTCATAGGAGATAACGTGCTTGTAGTCTGGTTTTTATGGCCGTAATACTGACACGTGAAACACGTTGTGAATGTGCTCAAGTTCAGGAGGTAACGCTACCTCGTACGCCACTTCACCGACTCGCCTCAAAATCTCGAACGGTCCTATGAACCTAGGGCTCAACTTGCCCTTCTTCCCAAAACGAATCTTCCCTTTCCAGGGAGATACTTTCAGAAATGCATAGCTTCCTAATTCAAAATCTCTCTTCTTGCGATGTAAATCTGCATATTTTTTCTGGCGATCTTGAGCTGCTATTAGCCGTGCTCTTATCACCTTGATGATTTTTACCGTCTGTTGTACCAACTCTGGTCCCAACAGTCGACGTTCTCCAACTTCGTCCTAGCATAAGGGCGTTCTATACTTCCTCCCATACAGTGCTTCGTACAGTGGCATTCCAATACTGGTGTGATAACTATTGTTATACGCGAACTCTACTAATGGAAGGTGATCCTCCCAACTACCTTTGAAGTCCATCACACAAGCTCAAAGTATGTCTTCATGTGTTTGAATTGTCCTCTCACTTTGCCCATCAGTCTGCGGATGAGACGCGGTACTCATTCGTAGTTGTGTCCCCATTATTTCTTGAAGACTCTTCCAGAAGTTTGAGGTGAATCGCGGATCTCTATCTGATACAATAGATACCGGGACCCCATACCTCGAGATAATTTCCTTGACATATAATTTGGCTAACTGGTCCAAACTATACTTAATCTTAATCGGCAAAAAATGAGCTGACTTAGTAAGACGGTCTACAATCACCCATATGGCGTCGTGCCCTTTCTGCGTTGCCGAAAGTCCCACCACAAAGTCCATTGTGATGTGCTCCCATTTTCATTCTGGAATTTCTAATGGTTGTAATAACCCGCTTGGTCGTTGGTACTCTGCCTTGACTCTCTAACAAGTTAGACATCTACTTACGCATTCCGCAACCTCTCTCTTCATGTTTGGCCACCAGAAGTGGTGATGCAAATCTTGATACATCTTTGTGCTTCATAGGTGTATCGAATATCTCGTACTGTGCGCTTCTTGCAAAATCTCCTCTCTCAGTTCTGGTACTATCGGTACCCAAATTCGTCCTTCAAATCTTAGCAGTCTCGTGCTATCAACCTTAAATTTCAATTCCTCACCTTCAGTCAATCGCTTCTTGATGTTATTGCAATCTTCGTCCTTTTCTTGTGCCTCTTTAACCTTATCCAATAAAGTCGGGCTCACTATTACTGTAAATAATTGCTCGTCGGTCTCCATCAGATACTTAATCTCCAAGTCTAGTCGTTCGAAATCTTTCACCAATTCTTCTTGAATGGTCAACTTCAATAACTTCTCTCTGCGTTTTCTGCTCAAGGCATCTGCCACTACATTTGCTTTGCCTGGATGGTACAGAATCTCATAATCATAATCTTTGATTAATTTTAACCATCGGCGCTACCTTATGTTTAACTCTCTTTGCATGAAGATATACTTCAGACTCTTGTGGTCCGTATATATCTCACACTTCTAGCCATACAAATAATGCCTCCAAATCTTCAAGGTGAAAACTACTGCTGCTAACTCCAAATCATGAGTTAGATATCCCTTCTCATAATCTTTCAGCTGACGTGAAGCGTACGCAACGACTCTACCGTGTTGCATCAATACACAGCCAAGTCCTTTGTGTGACACATCACTATACATGATAAACCCTCCCGTGTGGTCTGGTAAAGCCAACACAGGTGCTTGACTAAGCCTCTTCTTTAATTCTGGGAAACTTCCTTCACACTTCTCCGTCCAAACTAACTTAACTGTCTTTTTGGTAAGATTGGTCAACGGTGATGCTAATTTCGAAAAATCTCGAATAAATCTTTGATAGTATCCCGCCAATCCTAAGAAACTCCTGATTTCTGTCGGTGTCTTCGGCTGCTCCCAATTGATAACCGCTTCTACCTTCTTTGGATCCACCAAAACACCATTTTTGTCAATAACGTGCCCTAAAAATTGCACTCTTTGCAACTAAAACTCACACTTGGAGAATTTTGCATACAGCTTCTCCCTCCTTAATGTCTCCAACACTATCTAAAGATGCTCGGTGTGTTCTTCCTCCGTCTCTGAATACACTAGAATGTCATCGATGAATACGACAACAAACTTATCTAAATACTATTTGAATACTCTGTTCATCAAATCCATAAATATTGCTGGCGCATTCGTCAATCCAAATGACATAACCAGAAACTCAAAGTGTCCATACCGAGTTCTGAATGCCGTCTTTGGAATGTCATCCGGCCTCACTTTCAGTTGGCGATAACCGGTTCTTAAGTCAATCTTTGAAAAGTACTTTGCCCCCTTCAACTGATCAAACAAATTGTCTATCCTGGGCAAAAGGTACTTGTTCTTAATGGTGACTTTGTTCAACTCTCGGTAGTCGATACAAAGTCTTAGTGACCCATCTTTCTTCTTCACGAATAAGACTGGTGCTCCCCATGGCGATAAGCTCGGTCGAATGTATCCCTTATCTAACAACTCTTGTAATTGAGCCATTAGTTCTTTTATCTCTACTAGTGCCATACGATACGGCGCATTGTATACCGGTGCTATCCCTGGTGCCAAATCAATAACAAACTCAATCTCTCTATCCGGTGGCAATCCCGGAATCTTATCTGGGAAGACATCAACGAAATCCCTTACAATAGGTATCTGACTCAGTTCACCCTCGACTCGTCGAGTATCAACCACTTGAGCCAAATAACCTATACAACCCTTCCTAAGCAATCTCTGCGCTTGCACCATCGTCAGACAATGAGATTGTCTCGGCGATTTACTACCATAAAATACCACCTTCAACTTAGTCGGAGTCTTAAGGTGTGCACACTACTTCTTACAATCTATAACTGCTTCATGAACTGATAACCAATCCATCCCAAGGATTACATCGAACTCCCCCAAATGAATCGGTATCAAATCCACTTTGAGCTTAAATTCTCGAAATTCGACATAACAATTCCTATGAATGTATTCTACGGGAATAATTTCCTTGTTCGCTACTTCTACGTTCATAGGGTGTTCTATTCTCTCACGAGGTAAGTCTAACGGTTTAGCAAATTCTTCAGAAACAAAAGAGCAGGTAAAACCCGAATCAAATAACACGTATGCATCTATATCATTTATCGGAATGATACCTGACACCACATCCTTAGATTCCACCACATCCTGTACGGTTATGTTGAACGTTCCTGCCATTGGTCTGTTGGCTTGATTGGCTGGCCCTCCAATGTTCAGCCCATTGTTGTTGTTGTTGCGGTTGCCGCTAACTGCATCGCCCTTTTTCTTTAGGCAGTCCTTGATTTGATGGTCCGTGGCGCCACACGAAAAACATTCTCCCTTTGGTTTATTCGGATACTGAGGAGCCAAGTGCCCCGGTTATCCGCAACGATAACAAACACTCTTCCCCTTCATACACTCCCCCGAGTGATTCCTCCCACAGTTATTGCACCTCATACTTTTCTTAGCTTCTCCCCCAGACTTATTACCTCCAGAGGATTGGCTCTCTGTCCATTTACGCTTATTGGGGTTGCTACCTCCGCTGCTTCCCCCTTTATGTCCTTCTTGACCTGCCTTCTTTTCTTGTTTAAATCGAGCGATGGCTTCATTTCCTCCTTCGGCGATGATAGCCATTTCCAAAAGATCAAAGTAAGTCTTAATCTTTAATACAGCCACTGCTTTTTGTACCCATTGTTTCAGTCCTAATTTGAACCTCCTCGCCTTCCTGGCCTCCGTGTCAACCTGATGTGACGCGAATCGGGCCAACTTGTTAAATTTTGCCGCGTACTCTGCGACAGACATACTACTTTCCTTCAGTTCTAGAAACTTAACTTCCATATCTTGCTGCGTATTCTATGAGAAGTAATTCTCAAGGAATAGCTCCTTAAATCTGTCCCAAGGAATAACTCCTTTGCCTGCTCGTCCCTTATTGGCCTTCCACCAATAATTAGCTTTGCCCTTCATCATGAAAGTGGCAAAACTCGTCTTCTGTGCTTTGGCCACTCGTGCGACCTCAAACACCTTCTCCATCTCTTTTATCCAGGTCTGGGCTTTAATTGGGTCCAAGGTTCCTCGGAACTCCGGTGGTCCTACCAATTTAAAGTCCTTAAAGCTAGCCAAGTGTTGTCCTGGCTGCCCTGCTGCTGGCGGGGGTCTGTTTTGCATTGCCTTAATTAACAGGTTAACGAAGTTCTGCATTGGATCAACATTTTCCCCTCCACCATTGTTAATGGATCCTTCCTCCCTCTGATTCCGCTGAAGTCTCCTAGGCGGCATGATCTGAGGAAAGGAAGTAACATTTAGGCTTTATGTGATATGCTATCCATGTTATCATTAAGAAGTTTAAGACGTTTATCAATCATTTTTGATTTAAATAAACCACTTCAATATCACAATAAAACTCGATGGATTTCCTTCATCCCACCACTTACATACTCTACTTGAGTTTTCTACTAAGGTTATAACCTAGGTTTCGCATTCCTAACGTTTATAACCTATAGCTTTGATACCAACCTGTGACGCCCTCGAATTCGGGTCCTCTGACCCCGGTTCGGTCATCACGATAAAATACAAATATCCACCTCTAAACAATATACGATAACTAAAATGCGAAAAAATAATAAACGTACGTCGTTCATTCAAAAGGTGTTACTAGTCCCAAGATTCGATAATCTTAATAAACTCTTAAAAACATACTCTATAATAGTAATTAGGGTTCATATTATATAATAGTAATTTAAACTAAGTACAAAATAAACTCTGCTTCTGACAACAATTCTACATCTTTCCTTTACCCTTGTCCTTTCCTGAGGTCTCGAGCTTAGCTGCAATATAATTCATGATACAGCAAGGATGAGCAACAAGTTTGCTCAACAAGTTTAAATACAACAATAAGGATAATTCATGATGAATGGAAAAATATCTGGCAATGGATTCAACAATACGAATATCTGACTAATTCAATAATATGAATATAGCAAGCAAAGATAATGATTGCTTTCAGAATAACTGCTAGTCCAATAGACTTCGAACTATAACACTCCAATGGAATCAATAGCTAATTGACCATTTGGTTACTGGCTACAGATTAAGTACTTGAGGTGATCAGCCTCGCGTACCCTATGTATATGCATAACATTTAAATCTGCTATGTTGTATCTTATATTAGATACCTGGGGTACTCCCCTATCATAAGAGAGGTGTTCTTTCAGTCTAAGAATCCTTACCATCAATTGGTTTAGATAGCTTTTATAAAACTTCATAGGCTTGTCTGACCGGACAAAGGTTCAGACTCTATTTACCACAGTTCAAGAATTTTTGAACTTTAAATGATGTACAAGTGCAAGACTGTACGAACTCAAGTGCACTAAGTACGAATATCAATAATATCGATGTGGAATAATTGTAAGGAAATTAAACCACTTAATAGCATGCTTGAAAATAAGATTCAAGCTTAAATGAATAACTTTCAATTCAACAATATCCTGCTCAATGCAATATAAGAAGGATAGGAAAACTTTCACAAACTCAAAGTTGTATAAGTTAGGAAACTTGCAACATAATAAATTTGAATACTTGTTTAATAAAAGTAGGGTTCAAAGAACTTGCAAAAACATATACCTATTTGCACCAAATAAAGGTAGTGCGTAAGGTTTAGATATTTGCCTGTTTGCTCAGCTACAAGATAAAACTAGCTTTAACTAACTCGCGTTGAAATGACCTAACATTAACAAGTCGGTTTTTCAATTAATATGTGTAAACCAATACGAGTCTACACTTAAAAGAAACAAGTCATCACATAGCATACTTCTCAACACATTATATGACATATTGGTCACACCTTACAAAGTAAGTAATCATATAAGCACGCCTTAATACCTTAAGCCAAAAATAGATCATCTTGACAAGACTACAGGACGGCGCAGTTGCGCCTGGTCTAGGCCTAGGGACGGTGCAGCTGCTCTGGCCCCTGGCCAGACCAGGTTTGAGCTGTGCTTTCCTGACTTCAGTCCAACTCTAACACACTAATCACACGTACCATTTAACATACATACATGCTAGAGTTTCACAAATAACACATGATCCTACTTGAGTTCATTACATCAAGTTTAACTTACACATTATATGTCATTAAAACACAAAAATCATGTAATCATCAAGTTTAATACATATGAATCATATTTAGGAGTAATATAGCTATAACATGACATCTTACTACATTAGTATCTAAGTACTCACATAATATGCACTTATGTTTGAAAATATGTCCAAGGTTGTCTTTGAAATCATTTTAACACGAATGATGCAATATAACACATATGAGATAACTTCAAAACTCTTTTCATAAGGAGTTAAGTCATGCTAACCTTCTTTCAATATCAGAAACTAAATCTCTTAGCATTCATGTTCATTAGCCTTAACTAAGTTTTTCTTTTCAAATTAATTTCTAGCACAAGGCTAATTAAGTTGGTCATGGATACAATAGCTATGAATCATACATCATGATCATTTAGGTTCCAAATCAGTCATGTATATGGTCTCGTAAGTTCAGAATTTGTAACACATATATTACTTCAAAGTTCGTTTTCTAAACTTAAGTTTGCATTACAAATTTCTTACTAAAACGTGTTGATCACGTCATACTACACAAGACAACCTTATATCTCATGCTATACAACTTTTCAGGTATGTATGTAAGATATAACACTAAGTTCTCAGCACATAGCATAAACAAAACCATCAACTAAAACTGAGGTACGGCGCAGCTGCACTGCACCCTAGTACAAATAGGGCGCAGCTGCGCCATACTGGAGACAGAACAGATTTTGGGTTACGGCGCAGCTGTGCTGCACCCTAGTACAAATAGGGCGCAGCTGCGCCATGCCTACATCAAAGACAGTAAGCAGACTCTGTTTGCAGTTCAGAAACCCATCATGCAAAAATCCTTACAACATTGCTTCTAACATAACCCAACACACTTATGAGCATACATAACACTAAGAAACATAACTCAAATTAAATAACAACCAATACATGCTTAATTCAAAGAATCAACCCATTAAACAATTTATCAAAAATGAAGAATGGGAATAGAAGTTATACCTTTGTGACTCAATTCAGCTGCTATCTATCAATCTACTCACTCTTAGCAAACTAATTCTCAGCAAATTGTAATGAGGACAATGAAGGTCTCACTTATAGGACGATGATTATCGAGCTAATGCTATTACCTCACCGATCAAACCAAAGAATTTCAAGAACGCACAAGGGTTAAGGGAGAGTTGGTGATTCCACTCATGAATCCCACTCCCCAGCCACTAATTGCTCTATGTTTGATGAATTTGAGATGAAGCTAGGCTAGGCTATGCTTGATTGCTTGCTCACGTGGGAAGAAAAAATGGGACTCTAATTATGGGACAAGAGAACCATTCTCAACATTTGCAAAAAAAAGAAATGTAATGCACCCTTGGCTTATACCATATATACATAATATAAACTCTGTTTATAAATTATGTATACACAATTCATTTCATACAACATAGGTTATAATGATTTAAAGAGAATACAATGAATTTCTTAATTACAAGTATTAAGTAGTGCACACACATATAATCCATGTACATTTTCTATTACCACCAAATACCATTGTGCATTACTTGCACAATTAATCAAGTAAATAAAATCATATTATATAAATTATTAATCTCTTACTTAATAATTATTATTTATTCATAATAATTATAATTCAACACATTATCAATTAATTACTCATAATTGCAATTAATCAATATGTTCAACTCTTGCTACTATATTCAAATAAATCGAATATTTAATTATTAAGAATCCTATCAATTTCTTGATATTAAAAACCTTAGGGTTAGTCTACTAATTTGAATAACTATTAGCGACTCCATTTAATCATTTCATAGATTCACATAACCACATAAGGTTTAAATAAACTCACAAAACTAACTCATAAAAAATTAAATCACATATTTAATTAATAAGGAGTTTCAAATTCGTGGTCGTTACAGTGGCCGCGCCACTTCGAGTAGAACAAAGAAATGAAGGCTCTGCTTCTGCAGAGCTTCATCCCAACCCATACCAAACTTGTAACCAGACAACTTCAAAGCTCTTAAACATGTATACAAGCTCAAATAACACAATGGCATGCTAATCCATACAAATTAACAGAGAATTCAACAATTACTAGAATTTGACAAAACTTCAAAATTAAGAACATAAACAGAATTTATACCTCTTGATGCTTAATTAAATTCCTCAAGGCACTAATCAAATGCTCAGCTACTCTCCCTCTCAATGTATACTTATCAGATAATCTTAGAAACCAAGAATAAGGAGAGGAGGGTACTATAAATAGAAAATTTATTGCCCAGTTCATGGCCTTACACCATGGTTTGATTCAAAGGAAACCGAAAAAAAATGTTGGTCATGGAAGGGTTGGCCAACTGCCCAACCCGTAGCCATCATCATCATAGATTTGTAGCCTTTTGGTTTTGCTGGAGTTTACGCAATGAAGGAGTAGGCCACTGTTTATGTACTGAGAAGGTCACTGATTTTGGGACACGGGTTTTAAATTCCAGCAAAGTTATTAAAATGCTTAGTTTGTTTCTTTTAATTCCCAAAATGTAATTTTAATGTGTTAATACTACTACATAATGAAAAGTTAGGGATTATTTATATACTCACATCATATAATTCATGTACATTTTTCTAGTCTAATTATTATTTATAATATGTACGGACTCCATTTAATTACCCACTAGTAATTAATATCTCCTTAAAACTTTATTATTTCAGTTATACTCACTTATTGGAATAGTTTGAAATTCTTTAACAGAGTACATCTTTTAATGTTTTCACACATACTTATTGTCATATAAACAATTATTTACGTAACTTATAATTCCCTACACTTTATAATTTATATATATTACATAGTTATATTAATGTGTCACACCACATTTTCTTTTTAATGTAAGAACTATACAATATCACATGTCTTACACACATAAATTAAGTGAATCATACCATTCTAATTATGCAATTTACTTTACTCACAATAACAATTAATTATCACATATCATTAATTAATCACCATTAATAATTAATTAATATTCTACAATAACAATTAACAATTAATATTAATAAACTGTTCACTTGATTATTCCTTCGTTGATTAAATTACTATTAATATTTAACTGAAATTCTTTAATAACAAATAACAATTAATATAGATTAATTGTTCGCTTAACAATTCTTTTGTTAATTAATATATTCATTAATATTTTCCATCACCGTGTCACTCAAGGCTTTCAACGAGTTCATCACAAATTCCATATATTCTCAATTATTCAATTTAATGGAGTTAACTCATCTTGTAACACAAAAATCATTTTTATTCAAGTAAATATTTATTTTCATTAATATGTTCATTTATTAAGACATGGAAATTCTCGGGTATTATGTAACAACCCGATATTTTCTATATAAATAAATCAGAAATTTTGCGTATAAATTTTTTTTTAATTTAAGGATGAGGATTTGTACAAGATAATGTGTGTATGTAATTATGTAATAAATAAAAATATATTTATTACATGAATGTTTACAAGTTATTTTATTTAGAATTATTGATTATTATAAATTATATTCTTTTAATAATTAGTTTTATAGTAGAAATATTTTTATTAATTATTTTTCATGAAAATATAATTATATATTATTTAAATAATATATGAAATAATTTTTAGAATTATTATAATAGTTATTTATTTTATTATATGAATTTATGCAAGATTAATTAAGTTAATTATTTTAACTTAATTAATAACGTTATATATGAAGAATAATTCAGATATGGAATCCAAACCCTAATTTTGGATTTTTATCAATGAATAAGAATAATAATATAATAATATTATATTTTAATTTTTCAGTGTTATAAATAGGCACTGTTTGCTTGTGGACTGACAATGGTTGGTCAATTATGGTGTATTATGACCAAACCCTAGTGTTACTGATAAACACTAATTTCGAAGTCACATGAGACTTTAAAATATGTTAAGAAACTATGTTATGTGGTGTATGATGTGTATTATAAATATTGGATGCTATTAGGAAAGCCCTAATTATAGGAGATATTAATTGTAAATTAAAACCCTAATTTCGTAAATTAGAAACCTTAAATCAATAATTAACTTATTGATAAATGGAAACCCTAATTTAAAACTCAGGTTGAGTTTGACACTGTTATATAACCGTGTTATATGGTGGGTGCATGCTATGTATTATATGACTTTTTGATTAATTAGGTATACCCTAATTAATATTTAGAAATATTAAATTTCTAGAAATCCTAATAATTATATTAGAAACCATAATATTTAAATTATAATTAAACCATAGTTCAAGCAGTTAAACCTTAATTCAAGAGTAGAATGCAAGCTTAAGACTGTTATGTAATCATTATAATGTGTGTAATGACCGATATTAAAGATAGTAACCCTAATTAGGGAGAATCTTAATTATTTTCAAAACCCTAAATTTTTAAAAGGTATAAATCCTTATTATTTTTTTATAAATTATAAACCCTAAATTTGTTAATTGTGAACCCTATTTGCTAATTAGGCAAGTTTAAATGCTAATTAGTGCACTTTAAACCCTAATGTTCATGTATGATGTAATTAGTAAACAAGATCTAATTAGGGATTTCTAAATTGTATTATTGGAAAATAATTTTCATTTTTGGAAGCTAAATTGTTATTTATTTTTCCTAATTTTGGAAATCCTAGAATTTTAGTTCCTAAACCCTAAGAATGCTCCAAACCCTAAATCCACCCAAACCCTAAACCCTAAGGGTTTGCAACTAATGGAAATTCTAGAAATAAAAGTGAAATGACTATTATACCCTTAATGCATTATTAGAGGAAACTTGTAAATCTTGCCATATATTGGGTTGGTGAGCAACTACACCTACTCCATGTGACAAAATCAGCAGCAATATCAACACATTAGATCAGCCATATACATTTCACCATTATATATATAGAATTAGAGAGAGAAAAGTTCACTTTTAAGGCTTATTTGTACTCTTACACTCCACAAAGTCTCTCTCTATCAAGACCCACGAAACATAGTGCTAGATCAGTCCCAAAACACAGCCCCACGTCTATCATATCAAATCAGAAGCTCAAATTCCAGAAATCGAAGCATAAAGGTATAAACCCTAACCAAGAAATTTGATCTTTGATTCCATGTTAGATGTTAGTTTTCGTATGTTAATCATGTTGTTTGGAGTCCATATAGTTGATCTGGGTTGGTAGTTGATGGATCAATAACATCAAAGTGCACGAATTTGAAAATTTTTGAAATCTGGAAAATATTATTTTTGGGTCTGACAGTCAAATGTCAGACCTCATAGATCTTTTGTTGTTACGTGTTTTTGTTGTTTCAATGTTGGATCTTGTTGTATGCTGTGAGATCTGTGTTCTAAAACTTTTAGTAGGACCAGATCATGCATAGGTTGTAAGATAATCGTGGTCAAAGTCAGTTGACCGACCACGAAAAATTGAAAATCTGGGCAGCCCAGATTTCCCAAGTGGTTCTGACAAGATTTTTAAAGCTTATGATCTCGCCGGTTTTTGATGTTTTGGCCCAGTTGTTGTTTTGTTGTTGTAGATTGATATGAAGACTACATATTAGAGTCTTAAGACAACCAAGATACGTAATAGGATCCAAGTTATGCAAGGTCAAACATGGATTGACCGTCTGTTTATGAACATTTCTGGGTTTTCCAGAAATGTTCAAGAATAGTTTCTGGTCACTACTTTGACCGACACATATATCTTTCTTATGTTAATGTTATGATGATAGGATATTATTTGGTTGTACTTTGACATCCGGACTACAAGTTAGAACCACTAAATCGCACAAACTAGACACATACTGAAAATTATAAAGCGTCGAAGTAGGACCCTTGAGATTCTGGGCAACCCAGAACCTCAAGAACATGCCTGGCACGATTTTTGAAGGCTCGGATCTCTTTTGTTTCATGTTGTCTGTTCATGTTTGTAGTTGAAACTTGTAGTATTGCACGATTACTATAAGATCTGACCAAGCGCATGCCCATAATCATCACATTTTAAAACCTATTGATGGTCAAACCGGGTAGCTTTGTAACTGACATGATTTTCTGGGTTTCTATCAAGAACACCAAGAGCACCTATAGCGACGGTTCTGTCGCTATAGGGCCCTTTTAGCGACAGTTTATTTAAGAAATTAATATATTAAATAAATAAATAGAAATAAATAGTTTTTAATTATTAAAAATATAAAATAAATTATTAAAAATTATTTTAAATTTCGAAAATTAGTTTTTAATTATTTTTAATTTATTTCATAAATATTTAATATTTTTGGAATATTAAAAGTATTTAATTTATTTAATTATAATATGAAATAAATTATTTAAAAATGATTTTATTACATGAAAAATTATTTAAAATTATATTATGGTATAAGAAAATAATTTAAGTTATTTTTGATAACTTTCAATATTTTGTGATGAAATTTCATTAATTAATTAATATTAATGGTAATTAAGTTATTTAATAAATGTATTAAATAAATTATGGAAAATAGAATTAATGATATAAAAATTATAGAAAAATGATTTAAAGGTTATTTAAGTTATAAAAAATGACTTTTAATATTAAATGATATTAAATTTATTTAATAATTATATTAAATAAATTAGTTTAAAAATGATTTTAAAATTAGAAAAATCATTTAAAAATATTTTAAGTTATAAAATATAACTTTCAATATTTAAAGTTAAATTTCATTAATTAATTATTATTAATGATATTAAAGTTATTTTATAATTATATTAAATAAATTAGTTTAAAATGATTTTAATATTAGAAAAATTATTTTAAATGAAAATAAAGTGTTTAAAGATATTTTAAGTTATAAAATATAACTTTTAATATTTAAAGGATAATTTCATTAATAAATGATATTAATTTAATATTAAATGATATTAGATTTATTTAATAATTATATTAAATAAATAGTTTTAAAATGGTTTTATTGATTTAAAAATCATTTAAAAATGATATAAATGAATTAAGAATATTTCAAGTTATAATTAATGACTTTTAATATTTTGATAAATAATACATTAATACTTTAATATTAATGATAATTATTTAAAAATGATTTTAATTCATTTAAAAATTATTTAAGTGTAATATTAATACTTTAAAAGTATTTTAAGTTATTATAAATAACTTTAACATTTTGGCAATGGTTTCATTAATAGTTTAATATTAATTAAATATTAATGATAATAAAATTGTGTAATATTTAAGTCATTTAATAATGATTCTGAGGTTTGAAAATTCATGATAAATTATAATAAATGTTTTAAAATTATTATAAGTCATTTAAAAATAATATGACTGATATGTATGGATATTGAGTTACAGGACAGAGTCTTAGACTTGGTAATTACCCGATAAAGCTGTCGGTACACCGACATGTTTCAAAAATTGATCTGGACTTAGATAATTTATTGAGATATGTGGTTATTTGTGATTCAACGATTATTAAACATATGTGTCAATGTGATTAGGTTATGTGCTAACTGCAATAAGCAGTACTATGTGTTATAATATGTTATTCTAATTGAGCGAACAATCTTATTAATGATAGGTCGTGAGATAAGCGATAAATCTAAATTTACAAACTGTAAGCAGCGCTTCAGGCAAGTATCTTACCTTTACATTTTCTATATGCAATGGACATGAGTAAGAATGTTTCTAAATTATATTATTACTATACAGATTATGAACCTTATATTATATAAGCTCATTGATTATCAACATGTTAGTATATGATAATTCAGATATATATATTCTGTTCGTTAATTTCTAGAAATGGTTAAACAAGTGTCCCCACTTGGATAATCATTGTATTTTCATCACATGTTGATATACCTTTGTCAATTACTCGTATACATATATGTTGAATTATAGATTATTGTTGAACAAGATAAAACCTTTGATTTAGAACCCAGACAAGTATGAACATCCCTATATGGGAAAACTTTTATGCGCCGAAGGCGGAACAGAGTGAACGATCCTATCGTTGTGTAATGTAGTATTGATCAATACAGGGCCCATGGGAAGTACAACCTAACGCCCGTAAGTTATGTCGGTTTACAGATGAATTTCTATTTAACCTTTTCGAAAATGAAAACAATGTTCATGGCATGTCACCATAACCCCAGTTATAGTCAATATATAGTTTCAAAAATTTGAAAGAGAGTTGTTATGTTATTATTATCGGTTCCGAATACTTCACAACTATTGACTTGTTGTAGAAGAATAGTACAAAAAAAATATTTAAATCCTTTCAACTTAATATATATATATATATATATATATATATATATATATATATATATATATATATATAATTGCTATTACTTGTTGGGTACTCAAATGCTCATCCTTGCTTAATTTAAATGTTTTCAGCTAAGTGTGAACAATCAGAGAGCTCTGCTAAGAACAAGGGAAAGGGAAAAGGTTGCTGAATGAATGAATGCACGTTATCTTATGTAATAGTTTAATACTATTAAGATAAGTATGATATATATATATATATATATATATATATATATATATATATATATATATATATATATTATCTATCATGGTTTGTAATGAATGTTTAAAGGTTACGTACTTGGGATTAGACTCTCATAAATGTAAGTTAAGTTTGATATTTATATTATTGTTATTATTATTAGTATTATTCCGGTCATAGAAATGGTATCGTGATGAACCGAGTTCGGGTTTCAGGTACCTAAGTTTGGGGTCTTCACAAGTTGGTATCAGTGCCTAGGGTTGGAAACCTTAGGTGGATTAGACCTTAGGCTATAACCTTAGAACAGAAGAAAACGTTGAAAATACAATTAACTCATATAGAGTTTAAAAAGGAGATGAATTGAATAAATTCATTGTCAAACAAAATAAAAGATAACTTATATAAAACTATAAATTTCTGTGAGTATATATTGTATGCTAGTCTAGATAATTTTTGTGTATAGCTGTCGGATATAAAGAATTAGAATACCCTCAAATTGTAAAGAAGAAGTCAACCTCCATAACCGAGCCAATATCAAAGCCAGTAGCTGAAATAGAGGCTCACATTGAAAGCTACCTCAAAGAGGTGGTTATTTTTAAAATGTGTAGTACCGGACCCTGAAACGATAGTATGACTAAAAGGTAAAGTATAGTTAAAAAATATGTGGTCAATGTCGAGTTCTTAAACTCATATGTTTGTGGTGAGTATTTTTTAAACTCATAATGTATGGTAAGTTGGACGAACTAGATGTAGTTAGGTGTGAATGGATTATTGAGGATAATGAGAATAGACAGATTTCTAAGCAAATGATCCTTAGTGAAGGTCTAAGAAGATAAGTAGTATTACTATTATGTGAGTAGGTATGATTTTATGTTGTGTATATGATAGGTATGTCTATATAAGGTAATATTTTTTAAATTTTATATAAGTTATGTCAGCGATTCCCGACTTCTGAGTCACGAAGGGATAGCGGATGATTAAAGCAGTATGTGCTATGGTATGTCAAGTGTTATGAATATGAGTCTATGATGGATTAATGAAATAAGTTGGTATAAAGATAGTAGATATTTATCTGTATATTGGTTACTACAGAAAACCAAATTTTTAAAATCTAATATTTTGAGTACATGATTATTGGAATAGAAAGTTTTGTGCTATATGATTATACGTATACGATAAGGCTTAAAATAAAGAATAAATAGTGATAATGCTGTCAAGGAGACGAAAATAAAATACACGGACAGAAGAACCTGTCAACAAAGTTGGAAGACAACTAAACCCGATACACAATTTTGCGAATATGGACGATCAAGCTATGCAGAACGGAATACCAGTCGCGAGAAGATCAGTCAGATAATCGATAGACGAACGTCAAAGACTTCAAGGCCATCGTACTGCCAAGATTTAGAGGGTCAACTGACCCTGTAGTAACGTTTGTGATAGCTAAGATAATGAAGGGACAAAAGATAGTTTTGTCATCTATACGATAAAAGGAAAGGAGATAAAGGGCAAATCTGCGTGATTTAAGTGTGAATCAATGGAGTATAAAGTGGAAGAATGTCCAAGAAGGAGAAAGGAGGCAAGTAATGCGAATACGGGAAAAAGGCAGTAAGAAATTGGCGACAACGGGACCAACATCAACAATCAAACCAACGAAATCAACCGCAAGCGTCTTCAACATGACCGTTCAAGATATCGTGGCAGCCGGGGATGCAACTCCAGGTATTACTCGAACCAATTTTATTTTTTTATATATTATTTTCTTATATATAATAACTTATTTTATAAAGATATTTTGAAAGAGGAATTTGAGTTCTCTTAGAAATCAAATTTTCGTTTAATCAGAAAGACAAGCTTTATGTGAATAGTTAAAGATCAGTTCGATCAATTTTGATCGAGATCTACTCGCAATGATTGTGTATGATATGTACCCTGGTATGTATAGGTTTTAAAACGGTGATTCCGGGGACGTAATCTTTATAAGAGAAGGTGAATGTAACAACCCGATATTTTTTATATAAATAAATCAGAAATTTTGCGTATAAATTTTTTTTTTAATTTAAGGATGAGGATTTGTACAAGATAATGTGTGTATGTAATTATGTAATAAATAAAAATATATTTATTACATGAATGTTTACAAGTTATTTTATTTAGAATTATTGATTATTATAAATTATATTCTTTTAATAATTAATTTTATAGTAGAAATGTTTTTATTAATTATTTTTCATGAAAATATAATTATATATTATTTAAATAATATATGAAATGATTTTTAGAATTATTATAATAGTTATTTATTTTATTATATGAATTTATGCAAGATTAATTAAGTTAATTATTTTAACTTAATTAATAACGTTATATATGAAGAATAATTCAGATATGGAATCCAAACCCTAATTTTGGATTTTTATCAATGAATAAGAATAATAATATAATAATATTATATTTTAATTTTTCAGTGTTATAAATAGGCACTGTTTGCTTGTGGACTGACAATGGTTGGTCAATTATGGTGTATTATGACCAAACCCTAGTGTTACTGATTAACACTAATTTCGAAGTCACATGAGACTTTAAAATCTGTTAAGAAACTATGTTATGTGGTGTATGATGTGTATTATAAATATTGGATGCTATTAGGAAAGCCCTAATTATAGGAGATATTAATTGTAAATTAAAATCCTAATTTCGTAAATTAGAAACCTTAAATCAATAATTAACTTATTGATAAATGGAAACCCTAATTTAAAACTCAGGTTGAGTTTGACACTGTTATATAACCGTGTTATATGGTGGGTGCATGCTATGTATTATATGACTTTTTGATTAATTAGGTATACCCTAATTAATATTTAGAAATATTAAATTTCTAGAAATCCTAATAATTATATTAGAAACCATAATATTTAAATTATAATTAAACCATAGTTCAAGCAGTTAAACCTTAATTCAAGAGTAGAATGCAAGCTTAAGACTGTTATGTAATCATTATAATGTGTGTAATGACCGATATTAAAGATAGTAACCCTAATTAGGGAGAATCCTAATTATTTTCAAAACCCTAAATTTTTAAAAGGTATAAATCCTTATTATTTTTTTATAAATTATAAACCCTAAATTTGTTAATTGTGAACCCTATTTGCTAATTAGGCAAGTTTAAATGCTAATTAGTACACTTTAAACCCTAATGTTCATGTATGATGTAATTAGTAAACAAGATCTAATTAGGGATTTCTAAATTGTATTATTGGAAAATAATTTTCATTTTTGGAAGCTAAATTGTTATTTATTTTTCCTAATTTTGGAAATCCTAGAACTTTAGTTCCTAAACCCTAAGAATGCTCCAAACCCTAAATCCACCCAAACCCTAAACCCTAAGGGTTTGCAACTAATGGAAATTCTAGAAATAAAAGTGAAATGACTATTATACCCTTAATGCATTATTGGAGGAAACTTGTAAATCTTGCCATATATTGGATTGGTGAGCAACTACACCTACTCCATGTGACAAAATTAGCAGCAATATCAACACATTAGATCAGCCATATACATTTCACCATTTTATATATATAGAATTAGAGAGAGAAAAGTTCACTTTTAAGGCTTATTTGTACTCTTACACTCCACAAAGTCTCTCTCTATCAAGACCCACGAAACATAGTGCTAGATCAGTCCCAAAACACAGCCCCACGTCTATCATATCAAATCAGAAGCTCAAATTCCAGAAATCAAAGCATAAAGGTATAAACCCTAACCAAGAAATTTGATCTTTGATTCCATGTTAGATGTTAGTTTTTGTATGTTAATCATGTTGTTTGGAGTCCATATAGTTGATCTGTGTTGGTAGTTGATGGATCAATAACATCAAAGTGCACGAATTTGAAAATTTTTGAAATCTGGAAAATATTATTTTTGGGTCTGACAGTCAAATGTCAGACCTCATAGATCTTTTGTTGTTACGTGTTTTTGTTGTTTCAATGTTGGATCTTGTTGTATGTTGTGAGATCTGTGTTCTAAAACTTTTAGTAGGACCAGATCATGCATAGGTTGTAAGATAATCGTGGTCAAAGTCAGTTGACCGACCACGAAAAATTGAAAATCTGGGCAGCCCAGATTTCCCAAGTGGTTCTGGCAAGATTTTTAAAGCTTATGATCTCGCCGGTTTTTGATGTTTTGGCCCAGTTGTTGTTTTGTTGTTGTAGATTGATATGAAGACTACATATTAGAGTCTTAAGACAACCAAGATACGTAATGGGATCCAAGTTATGCAAGGTCAAAACATGGATTGACCGTCTGTTTATGAACATTTCTGGGTTTTCCAGAAATGTTCAAGAACAGTTTCTGGTCACTACTTTGACCGACACATATATCTTTCTTATGTTAATGTTATGATGATAGGATATTATTTGGTTGTACTTTGACATCCGGACTACAAGTTAGAACCACTAAATCGCACAAACTAGACACATACTGAAAATTATAAAGCGTCGAAGTAGGACCCTTGAGATTCTGGGCAACCCAGAACCTCAAGAACATGCCTGGCACGATTTTTGAAGGCTCGGATCTCTTTTGTTTCATGTTGTCTGTTCATGTTTGTAGTTGAAACTTGTAGTATTGCACGATTACTACAAGATCTGACCAAGCGTATGCCCATAATCATCACATTTTAAAACCTATTGATGGTCAAACTGGGTAGCTTTGTAACTGACATGATTTTCTGGGTTTCCATCAAGAACACCAAGAGCACCTATAGCGACGGTTCTGTCGCTATAGGGCCCTTTTAGCGACAGTTTATTTAAGAAATTAATATATTAAATAAATAAATAGAAATAAATAGTTTTTAATTATTAAAAATATAAAATAAATTATTAAAAATTATTTTAAATTTCAAAAATTAGTTTTTAATTATTTTTAATTTATTTCATAAATATTTAATATTTTTGGAATATTAAAAGTATTTAATTTATTTAATTATAATATTAAATAAATTATTTAAAAATGATTTTATTACATGAAAAATTATTTAAAATTATATTATGGTATAAGAAAATAATTTAAGTTATTTTTTATAACTTTCAATATTTTGTGATGAAATTTCATTAATTAATTAATATTAATGGTAATTAAGTTATTTAATAAATGTATTAAATAAATTATGGAAAATAGAATTAATGATATAAAAATTATAGAAAAATGATTTAAAGGTTATTTAAGTTATAAAAAATGACTTTTGATATTTTGTCATGAAAAATATTAATATTTTAATATTAAATGATATTAAATTTATTTAATAATTATATTAAATAAATTAGTTTAAAAATAATTTTAAAATTAGAAAAATCATTTAAAAATATTTTAAGTTATAAAATATAACTTTCAATATTTAAAGTTAAATTTCATTAATTAATTATTATTAATGATATTAAAGTTATTTAATAATTATATTAAATTAATTAGTTTAAAAATGATTTTAATATTAGAAAAATTATTTTAAATGAAAATAAAGTGTTTAAAGATATTTTAAGTTATAAAATATAACTTTTAATATTTAAAGGATAATTTCATTAATAAATGATATTAATTTAATATTAAATGATATTAGATTTATTTAATAATTATATTAAATAAATAGTTTTAAAATAGTTTTATTGATTTAAAAATCATTTAAAAATGATATAAATGAATTAAAAATATTTCAAGTTATAATTAATGACTTTTAATATTTTGATAAATAATACATTAATACTTTAATATTAATGATAATTTTTTAAAAATGATTTTAATTCTTTTAAAAATCATTTAAGTGTAATATTAATACTTTAAAAGTATTTTAAGTTATTATAAATAACTTTAATATTTTGGCAATGGTTTCATTAATAGTTTAATATTAATTAAATATTAATGATAATAGAATTGTGTAATATTTAAATCATTTAATAATGATTCTGAGGTTTAAAAATTCATGATAAATTATAATAAATGTTTTAAAATTATTATAAATCATTTAAAAATAATATGACTGATATGTACGGATATTGAGTTACAGGACAGAGTTTTAGACTCGGTAATTACCCGATAAAGCTGTTGGTACACCGACATATTTCAGAAATTGATCTGGACTTAGATAATTTATTGATATATGTGGTTATTTGTGATTCAATGGTTATTAAACATATGTGCCAATGTGATTAGGTTATGTGCTAACTGCAATAAGCAGTACTATGTGTTATAGTATGTTATTCTAATCGATCGAACGATCTTATTAATGATAGGTCGTGAGATAAGCGATAAATCTAAAATTACAAACTGTAAGCAGCGCTTCAGGCAAGTATCTTACTTTTGCATTTTCTTTATGCAATGGACATGAGTAAGAATGTTTCTAAATTATATTATTACTATACAGATTATGAACCTTATATTATATAAGCTCATTGATTATCAACATGTTAGTATATGATAATTCAGATATATATATATATATATATATATATATATATATATATATATATATTCTGTTCGTTAATTTCTAGAAATGGTTAAACAAGTGTCCCCACTTGGATAATCATTGTATTTTCATCACATGTTGATATACCTTTGTCAATTACCCGTATACATAAATGTTAAATTATAGATTATTGTTGAACAAGATAAAACCTTTGATTTAGAACCCAGACAAGTATGAACATCCCTACACGGGAAAACTTTTATGCGCCCAAGGCAGAACAAAGTGAACGATCCTATCGTTGTGTAATGTAGTATTGATCAATACAGGGCCCATGGGAAGTACAACCTAACGCCCGTAAGTTATGTCGGTTTACAGATGAATTTCTATTTAACCTTTTCAAAAATAAAAACAATGTTCATGGCATGTCACCATAACCCCAGTTATAGTCAATATATAGTTTTAAAATTTTGAAAGAGAGTTGTTATGTTATTATTATCGGTTCAGAATACTTCACAACTATTGACTTGTTGTAGAAGAATAGTACAAAGAAAATATTTAAATCCTTTCATCTTATATATATATATATATAATTGCTATTACTTGCTGGGCACTCAAATTCTCATCCTTGCTTAATTAAAATGTTTTCAGCTAAGTGTGAACAATCAGAGAGCTCTGCTAAGAACAAGGGAAAGGGAAAAGGTTGCTGAATGAATGAATGAACGTTATCTTATGTAATAGTTTAATACTATTAAGATAAGTATGCTATATATATATATATATATATATATATATATATATATATATATATATATATATCTATCATGGTTTGTAATGAATGTTTAAAGGTTACGTACTTGGGATTAGACTCTGATAAATGTAAGTTAAGTTTGATATTTATATTATTGTTATTATTATTAGTATTATTCCGGTCATAGAAATGGTATCGTGATGAAACGAGTTCAGGTTTCAAGTACCTGAGTTTGGGGTCTTCACATATTACATCCTTCTCACCTTATAAAAATTCCATCCCAGAATTGCTACAAGGTTACACAAATAGATGGGGATAATCCCTCATCATCCTATCTTCTAACTCCCACGTAGCCTCCTGGACATCGTGGTTACACCAAAGTACTTTTACAGAGGAAATAACTTTATTTCTCAAGGTTTGCTCTTTCCTATCTAGAATTTGGACAGGAGTTTCTTCGTACGCTAAATTCTTCTCCACTTGAATGGGTTCATAAGAAATCACGTACTTATAGTCAGGCTTGTACGGACGCAACACAGATATGTGAAAAATGTTATGGACGTGCTCCAACTCAGGTGGTAGTGCAACTTTGTATGCTACTTCTTCCACTCGCTTTAGTATCTCAAACGGTCCTATGAATCTTGGACTCAGTTTCCCTTTCTTTCCAAAATGGATCTTTCCCTTCCATGGAGATACCTTCAGGAATACAAAACTGCCGACTTCAAAATCTCGGTCTTGCCGATGTAAATACGCAAACTTTTTCTGGCGATCTTGAGCTGCCACTAGTCTGGCCCTTATCACTGTCACCACATCCGCGATTTGTTGTACTAACTCTGGTCCAAGTATTCGTCGTTCTCCGACTTCGTCCCAACATAATGGCATTCTGCACTTCCTTCCGTAAAGAGCTTTGTATGGTGGCATGCCTATACTCGCATAGTAACTATTATTATACACAAATTCGACTAAGGGTAAGTGATCGTCCCAATTTTCCTTGAAGTCCATCACGCAAGTTCTAAGCATGTCCTCTAGCATTTGTATTGTTCGCTCACTTTGTCCGTCTATCTGACAATGATAAACAGTACTTAACCTTAACTGTGTTCCCATCCTCTCTTGCAAGCTTTTCCAAAATTTTGACGTGAAACGCGGGTCGCAGTGAGAAATAATCAATATCGGCACTCCATGTCGTGAAATAATTTCCTTTACGTACAGACTCTCTAACTGATTCAAACTGTAGCGGATCTGGATTGGTAGGACATATGCGGTCTTTGTAAGTCGACCCATGATAACCCAAATGGCATCCAAACCTTTTTACGTAACTGGACGTCCTACCACGAAATCTATCGTAATATGCTCCCATTTCCACTCCGATATTTCCAACGGTTGTGGTAACCCACTCGATCGATGATGCTCTGCTTTTACGCATTGACAAGTCAAACATCTACTAACGCACTCTGCGACTTCCCGTTTAACATTGGGCCACCAAAAATGTTGCCTCAAGTCTCGGTACATCTTAGTGCTTCCCGGATGAATATAATATGTCGTATTGTGTGCCTCGTGCAAAATCTCTTCTCTTAACTCGATTACCGCAGGTACCCATAACCTCCCTTCGAATCTTAAGATACCGTCTTTATCTATTTTTTCTTCCCCATTTTTCGTGATCCTTTTCCTGATCTTCTCACATTCTTCATCTTTCTCTTGTGCTTCTTTCACTCTATCCAACAATGTTGGACAAGCTTCCATTACAAACAATTTCTCTTCAGACCTCTTGGGTCCCTTTACTTCTATTCCCAACTTCTCTATATCTCTTATTAACTCCTTCTGAGTTGTAAATTGAAATAATTTCTCCATTCCTTTCCTGCTCAAAGCGTCGGCAACTACGTTTGCCTTCCTCGGGTGATAAAGAATATCACAGTCATAATCTTTGATCAATTCTAACTACCTTCTCTGATGCATGTTCAACTCCTTCTGCGTGAAGATATATTTCAGACTTTTGTGTTCCGTGTATATCTCACATTTCTCTCCGAACAAATAATGTCTCCATATCTTTAACGTAAAAACTACTGCCGCTAACTCTAAGTCATGAGTAGGGTATCGTTTTTCGTAATCCTTCAATTGTCATGACGCATACACAATGACTTTTCCATGCTGCATCAGCACACATCCCAGTCCTCTATGCAATGCATCATTATACACCATAAACCCTCCCGTATCATCTGGTAATGATAATACAAGCGCCTCACTTAACCTCTTCTTCAACTCTTGAAAACTTTCCTCACATTTGTTGGTCCATACAAATTTCACCGTCTTCCTCATCAGATTAGTCAATGGGGTCGCTATTTTAGAAAAATCTTGGATAAATCTTCGATAGTACCCAGCTAACCCTAAGAAACTTCTTACCTCCGTTGATGTTCTCGGTTGTTCCCAACTACTTACCGCTTTGACATTTTCGGGGTCTATTGAGATTCCATTCTCATCCACCACGTGGCCTAAGAATTGAACCTTCTTCATCCAAAATTCACACTTTAAAAACTTTGCATACATCTTTTCCTTTCATAGTGCCTCCAAAATAATCTTCAGATGTTCGGTGTGCTCTTCCTCTGTCTTCGAATAGATCAAAATATCGTCGATGAAAACTACTACGAATTTATCCAAGTATGGCTTGAAAACTCGATTCACCAAGTCCATGAATGCTGTCGGAGCATTAGTCAAAACAAATGACATTACCAAAAACTCGTAATGTCCATAACGGGTTCAAAATGCAGTCTTTGGTATATCCTCATCCCGCACTTTCTGTTGATGATATCCTGTCCATAAGTCGATCTTCGAGAAACATTTTGCTCCCTTCAGTTGATCAAATAAGTCATCTATCCTCAGTAATGGATATCTGTTCTTAATCGTTACTCTGTTCAATTCTCGATAATCGATACAGAGCCTCATCGATCCGTCCTTTTTCTTTACGAATAGCACTGGTGCTCCGCAAGGAGACACACTCGGTCGAATGTAACCCTTATCCAATAACTCTTGAAGTTGTATCATCAATTCCTTCATTTTTACTGACGACATACGGTTTGGAGCTTTAGAAATCATTGCCGTTCCCAGTGCTAAGTCTATTACCAATTCGATTTCTCTGTCTGGCGGAAGACCAGGCAGATCGTCCGGAAACACTTCACGAAATTCATTCACTACGGGTATATCTTTAATTTCTACTCCCTTTTTTTGAGTATCTACGATGTAAGCTAAATAACCTACACATCCTTTCCTTAACAATATCTTGGCTTGCATCATCGTAACGCAACACGAATGCTTAAGCGATGAGCTACCATGAACCATTACCTTAGACTTACTTGGAGTCTGAAGGTTCACACACTTGTTCTGACAATCAATTATCGTCGCATGATTATATAACCAATCCATTCCCAGTATTACGTCAAATTCTCCCAGTCTAATAGGAATCAAGTCTATGCTCAGTTCATGTTCTCTAATGTTTGCGCTACAATTTCGATAAATGTATTCTACAGGGATTATTTCCTTATTTGCAACTTCTATGCTCAAGGAATCTTCTAAATATTCTCGGGGTGTACTAAGTTTACTAGCAAATTCTTCAGATACAAAAGAATAGGTGGCACCCGAATCAAATAATACATAAGCATTTATATTATTGATTGGGATTATATCTGACACCACGTCCTTCGTAACCATTGCGTCTTGGACGGTCATGTTAAAGGTTTGGGCAGTCGATCGGTTGGGTTCTGTAGGTCCACCAATTATTAACTTGCTTCCTCTTCCTTGGCCTTCGCCAGCTCCACCGCTTTTTTTCTTCGGGCAATCCTTGATTTGGTGCTCTGTTGATCCACAAGCAAAACATCCTCTGATTTTCTTTGGCTTTGGGCAATTTGGCGATATGTGTTCCTCTTGGCCACAGTTATAGCAAGTGTTCTTTCCCTTCCAGCACTCCCCCTGATGACTTCTTCCACACTTTTTGCAAGCTTCGGTCCTTTTCTTGAAGTTTTCCTGGTAACTTCCACCTTGATTATTGTTTATGTTGTTGTTGTTGTTGTTATTTTCCCACTTCCTCTTTCCAGAATTACTCCCTCCGCTGCTGCTTCCTCCACGATGCTCACTACCAGTGTTCTTGTTCTTCTTCTCCGTATGATATAGACTTAAGGCCTCACTACCACCTTTCGCAATGACTGCCTTTTCTAATAAGGTCGTAAAGGAATCAATCTAGAAGACTGATACCTTATTATACAACCATGGCTTCAACCCTTGCTCGAAGCATCTCGCCTTCCTTTCCTCATCCCCAACTTGGTGCTTTGCAAATCGCGCTAGTTTTTTAAACTTAGCCGCGTATTGCACCACCATCATATCTCCTTATTTTAACTCTAAGAACTTCACTTCCATCATACTCTTCATACTCTTTGGGAAATAGTTCTCGAAGAAAAATGTCGTAAACCTCTCCCATGTTATCGTTCCTTCCCCCGCTCTCTACTGATTAGTTTCCCACCAATAGTTCGCTTCGCCCCTCATCATGTATGTGGCAAATACTGTCTTCTGGTCTTCACCCACACGAGCTATAGTGAAGGCCTTCTCAATCTCCTTCATCTAGGTTTGCACAACTATCAGGTCAGTAGTTCCCGTGAACTCTTAAAATCTTTGAAGGTTATTACTGGGACAACTTGGGGAATGGGCGGTATGGGTTCATTTCTTCCCCTTAGAGCTTCTCCCAATAAATCTACAATTCTCTGTATCGGATCTATAGCTCCTTTCTCATCATTAACTGACTCTTCTGGGACAGTTATTCTACGTCTGGGCGGCATTTTTTGCATCACAAAATTTTTCATTTTATTATCTAATTATCATATTTAGACATTTCTCAATTGAAAAGAACTAAAGGTTTAAAACACGTTTCTGAATTAGGACCATTTATATTCTTATGCCAAATGGTTACAACACAAGTTCTTTTCTAGCATACTGCTATAAATGATAACACATATCCCCTATTATCACAAAAGATGGGGACAACATAAGCTTACTATCCCCTCTAACACTTTTCAAAAGTTGGGGTTACCATCATCTTACATCTTACACAAAAGACTGAGATTACTACAACATATTAAACAACACATAAATAAAATACTACACTACTGAGCTTTTTTTTTTCTTCTAGACTCAATCTAACATCCCACGCTCCACGACGCTCTGATATTCCTTCTGCGTAATGTGTACCACCATATCCCGACTTATGGTATGCCGGGTTTGTCCTTGCTCAGCTGGGTAGTGATTTACCCCATCGATCAATCTCTCCATGGCCGTGCATAGAGCATAGCCCATCTTGTTAATCTTCCTCCTCTTACACTGCACCTCATTCTCTAGATCATCCACCCTGTCATTGGATTCCTCCCACTTCTCCTCGAAGTGAATCCTATCCATCACCTCTATCTCTAACTGAGTTCGGAGAGCCTCCTTCTCCGTCCTCTCACTCAAAACCCTCTGCTCCATTTCTTCTAGCTTCCCTGCCAGCTCAACGTTCCTCGCCACCGATCGGTGAAACAAGGTCCCCATCTGGATCGCTGCCTCCTTACGGTGAGCAATTTCCACCTCCATCTCCTGCATCACTAGTTGCCTCTCAAGAGTCTCAGTCTCTAGCTCCTCGACTCTACATCCTAATTCCAAAATTTGTTCTTCATACTCTCCCAACATCCGATCCTCGAAAGTAGTCTCGTCGGAGTTCTCCATAGGCTCGGGCTACTCCTCCAAAGGCTCTTCCTCCAGATCAGACTCCTCAGGTAGAGGCTCCATCTCTTCCTCCTCATCATCATCATCAATAGGGGCTACTACTGATATAGGCTCCACTATCAAGGGTGCCTCAAATACCACGTGGATATCACGCAGCTCCTCCTCTACTACTCGGCTAGGTCCTCCCATGTCAGTCATCCTACAATCACCATTATAAGACAAGACAAACAATAACTCCATTAGAAAGTAAAAAAACATAAGTTCATTGTATAGAATGAAGATACATTTCATAACACACTAGGTCTCTCAAGGAAAACTCTACATAAGTTTTATCCCCTTCCTAACTTCTAAGTTTTCCTAAGTTATAATCTAAGGACTCTCGTTCCTAAGGTTTATAACTATAGCTTTGATACCAACCTGTGACGCCCCCAAATTTAGACCGCCACTTGATCACTCGAATTCAGTTCGTCACATTCTCAAGGTATTACCATAATAACTAAAATTGCACATTCACAACGAAAGATCTAATTTAAAATAATATACAATGATTTATTATAATTATTCCCCCAAGTCTTGCAACCTACAGTGCTTAATAGATTACATAATAATATCGAATAAAGACTAATTACATAATCCTACTTAAGCTTAAACATAGTCTGAAAATAGTCTTAATACAACATAATAGACTTAAACATAAAAGAACAAGCTAGACAGTAGCCTTGCCCTTGCCCTTGTCTTTTCCAGAGACACCTCCCTATTCTGCCTTAACTGAAAGGTTTTAAATAAGCAAGGATGAGCACAAATTGCCCATCAAGTAATATACAACAAAGGTAAAGAGTTTTACACCACGAGTTTGAAATATCGAAGTATCATCTCTAAGATAGTTCAGAGTTTCAGAATAATATCATGAATAAGGAATATCAATAATTCTTAGAATAAGAACAATAATTCAATATAAATCAACAGATATATATGAATTCAAAGACTATCAAGGTATCCAACTGAATAACAATTTATACTGAGCAGTTACTAAGGACTATTGAACATCTACTAGAATTACCAATATTAAACTGATAACTCAAAAGAATCAAGTACTATAGATGATCAGTCTACAATACTCTACGTTATGCATAACACCATAGTAATAATTTACTCATATGTTGGGGTTTCCAACAACATAAACTCCCCTTACCATAAGGGTTGTTCAACTCAATTTTTTAAGATTTCCGCACCAATCAATTGGTTTGGACAGTTTTATAAACATGCATATAGTCTAGCCGAATCAATGACATAGACCCTTTCACAATATCTCAGAACAATACCAAGTTCAACATGAATAATAGTTTTCTCAAGAATTTTTATAATAGCTCATTTGAACAAGTAAATAAGGTAACTTGCATTCAAAGAGATAAGGTTTGCTTACAACATTCGTCGAATAAAGTAATGAAAGAATACTTTGCACAATGTAAAGGATAGTTTAGATACTTGCACGATAAAAGTAGGGTTCGGATACTTGCCTTAAGCGTAGATGATCCTCGTTAAGAAATTAATACTTTCAAATCCTATTTATAATGTATTATAAGTATAGGATGCCCATTAGTTAAACATATTTGATAAACAACCCTGATATATAGATCAAGTGTACACACATGACTCAATCGTGAAATCTTAGACTTATGTTATTACGTAGCTCGAAACTACCGTTAGACTTCATTATTTTAACACACTTTGTTAATTCAAGCTAAGATAGGTGTTAACATGCAAGGCTACCTCTGTCAGTGTGTCATGAATAGAAATAAGTATAATGAAGTTATATTAGCATGCTACATACTTCAGAAATCACAGTAGTCACTTTTCAAGTCTGCAGTATGGTGCGGCCGCGCCTGATTTGTACTAAGGAGACGGGCGGCATCGCGACTCCCAGTTCAAACCAAGGCTGAGCAATTACTTGCTTGGCCTATGATAGACACGTAATTCATACATTTTATTATCTCTAATTTTGTCCTTTTAATTATATTAGTTTATTAAATTAATATATTTTATTTTATTTTGTAGAATTTAATATTTGTTACAATAAAGTCAAAATCTTGGTGATCAAGCAATATTTAATGCTCTTATTCATATAAGGAATATCCAAGAAGAATCCTACAAGGAGTAGGAAAGAGGTTGAACAATCTTGGTATGCAAGTCAAATCCAACAAGAGAAGGAAAATTATTTCTAGAAGATCTTATTGAGAAGTTGATTGGGAACAAAACTGCCTAAGTTCAATGAACCTAAATTAGGGTTCCAAGTTATTTTTCCTATAAATAGGCCTCTTGTTTTAGAGAGAAAGACATCACTTGTTATTTTATTTTTCTTAGTTTTTCACTAATGTAGAAAGTAGTAAGATATCTAGAGTTTGTCTTTTCTCTTATTCCAATCACGTGTGGTACTACTGTCAGGGAGTAGTTGTAACTTTCTTTTATTTATATAATAGAAATTCTCTTTTTCATTATTGTTCTTATTTCATTCGAATCGTAGTACTAATATTATTTATTTTTATTTTTAATTACATGGCTAGCTAAATTTCTAATACCTAGGATTATGATGAAACTAAGTATTTCATAATAATATTTTCTTTCCGTTCCAAAATTAATGCCTAATTATTTTCGCCTTCATATTTTCCTCCGCATAAATTGCATATGATTTTTATATTGATTGCGAGACTTTGATAAGTTATAGTTAATCAGTGAATTTTTCATAACTTATGCTTGCCCATATTAATTATATGAATCATTATTTTTAAAGGGAAGGGAGAATAATTTGGGAATTGATGTAGGAAATAAGAAATTATTTATTATGTTAATAGTTGGTGGATTCTGATTTCTAGGTATCTTTTCTCATTAATAGTTTTCGTTATTAATTAATAATTTGCATAATTTAGTTAATAAATCTTCTCCACCATTTTTGTTTCTAATTTGCTTAAAATATTAATTAAGGATATATTAAAGAATTAATCTAGGATATATTAAAGAATTAATCTAGTCTCTGTGGTTCGATCTGCACTTGCCAAATCTACAATAGACGTTGTGCACTTGCAGTTACATATTTTTATCACATCAAGTTTTTGGCACCGTTACCGGGGACTAGAATTAATTTTTATTTATTCCTTAATTTTTATTTATTCGAATTAGTTTTAACTCTAATTTTTTTTAATTTTTTTTCCAGGATTATTGAAGCGGATCGAAGGAGTAAATAGATAAAGATTTTATTGCTGCACTTTCTTTGGTACTTCGTATCTCCATATTTTTTTTATAAAAATAAAAAAAATAAAAAAGTAGTAGTTTAGTTTTTTTATATACTTTTTTTATTTGTCGCATTCATGCATTCACTCACGTAGAGCACATCCTGTTAGGTTTTTTTTTTATTTTTATTTTTTGTCAAATATAAACTGTGGTGATTGCTGGATGATTGAGGTACGTCAAAATTTCTCATTCTTTCGTAATTCACATAGTTTTAGGACATTTTATTTGTTTATAGTTATTCTTTTTGTTTGTGCATTTTCATCTTTAATCTAACAATAAGGGCACAACTTGTAAAAAGATAAGGTGGGGATTTCATCACCCCTCCTTGGCCCACAAACAACCCAATTTGCATTTTGCATAACCATGACCTAATAAAATCAAGTAGACGTTGGCCCCTAGGACTCTCGAGCTCAATTAGGACAAGAAACTCCAAGAGGAGTTTGAATTTTAAATTAATCAAACTATTGGTGTCTAGGCAAGTGATTTAAAAGATATACGCCTATAGATTGCGTGGTTATTCAATTAGTCACCATTTCTACGGAGAGACTCCCGCCTTTCTTACACTTACCTGGCTAGTGGTGTGATTAATTTCGAATTTGGTGGACCTTGCGGTTTAACTTGGAACAGTTAAGAGCTGTCTAGATTTTATTTAGGTTGACCTTAGAAGTAAATTTATTTTTATTTATTTATTTATTTATTGTTTTGTTTTGTTTTGTTTTGTTTTGTGCTTATCTGCTTATTTGTTAAGTAGTGTATGCAAAAAGTGTGGATTAGGGACGAAATATCCCGATTAGTGAGAAAACTTGATTTTTCGGATTTCACTTTAAAAGATCTCACTTTAAGAAAAATGGAGGGCGCACAAACTATTTCTTTAAAGGATCGATGTTATCCTTCCCGCTTTGCCCAACCTTCGTGTATCAGTCTACCACCGGTAACTGGTAACAATTTGGAACTTAAGCCACATTTTATAAATATGTTACCTAGGTTCACAGGGATAGAAGATGCATATTTATTTATTTAGGAATTTGAGGAAGTTTGTACCCTAATGAAAATTCAACAATTGTCTGATGACTCAATTAGGCTAAGATTTATAACATTTGCTTTAAAAGATAATGCTAAAAAATGGTTATATAGCCTACCAAATAATTCCATATCAACCTGGGAGGGATTTGTTGTTACATTTCTAAAAAAATATTTTCCAAATCATAAAACTGCAAAAATTAGGACCGCAATTCATCAATTTTGCCAACTTGAAAAAGAGTCATTTTGGAAATATTTTGATAGATTTAAAAATTTGTTATCCCAGTGCCCACACCACGGAATTGAGAAATGGAGATTGTGTCAAATAACTTACGAAGGTTTAGACTATCCCATTAAAACAATGTTAGAGTTAATGTGTCAAGGGGATTTTTTGAATAATGATGAGGAAAAAGCATGGGAGTTTTTAGAAGACTTAGCAGAAAAAACCATGCAATGGGAAACTACCCGAGAGACCGATAAACCTAGTTCATCTAGGGGTGTTCATAAAATAGACAATTCAATTGCTACTGAAGCTAAGTTGGCTGGTGTACTTAAAAGACTTGAAGCTTTAGAAACTAGGGGACAATCACAAGTGAACCAAGTCTCAACACCAACTCCTTTGTGTCTAAGTAATTCACCAAGCCATGTGATTGATGAATGTCCTAGAGTCATGCCCCAACTTAAAGAATATGAATAAGTCAATGCAATGTTTCAAAGACCTATGAATGACCCATTTGCACCTACTTATAATCTAGGTTGGAGAAATCATCCTAATTTTGTATGGAACCAAGGACCCTACCCAAATAATTCTTCAAATAAGGTCACTCTGTCTCTAAATCAATCTTTTCAACCTTACCAAAAGCAAAATTCTGGTCCGTATCAAAATTCAAGTTCAATAACCCAATATCCACTATATTTTTCTAATGAAAGTGAGAAGAGACTTAACACTTTAGAGAAGAGCATAGAAACTTTAATGAAATCACATAATAATTTTATGCAAAACATTAACCAAGCCGTTTCTCGCCTAGAGATCCAAATGAGTCAATTGGCTACTACAGTTAGTGAAAGATAGAAGGGTAAACTTCCTAGTCAACCCAAGACCACTCCAAAATTTTTAGTCCCTACTCAAAAACCTTATCATGTTAATTCACTTGAAAACAACCATGTCAATCATGTGAATTCTATAATTTCTTTAAGGTCTGGAAATTATTTTAATAATCATACATGCATTGGTAATGAAGAAGAGAAAAATTTAAATGTTGAATCTAATAATCCATCTTCAAAGTCAGCCCAACCTGAAAAGCCCACAAACTTTGAGTCAGTAGGCCCACCTACTAAGCTTGTGTCCAAAAATGATCAAACCACACCTTATGAGTCAATTGAAAAAGTCTTCAAACCAAAAGCCCCATTTCCTCAAAGACTTATTTCAAACAAGCAGTCAGCCCAATTGGACAAAATTCTAGAAGTGTTCAAACAAGTGAAAATTAATATTCCCCTTCTAGATGCCATTCAACAAGTTCCCTCATATGCTAAATGTCTAAAAGATTTGTGCACACATAAAATAACCACTCATGTTCCTAAGAAAGCTTTTCTAACAGCCCATGTTAGTTCTATCTTGTCATGTCAAGTCCCTGTGAAGTATAAGGACCCCGATTGTCCTACAATTTCATGCATCATAGGTGACACGTTAATTGAAAAAGCTTTGCTTGATTTAGGAGCTAATGTGAACCTGTTACCATTTTCTATGTACCAAACCTTAGGCTTAGGGGAGTTAAAAAAGACAAGTGTCACACTCCAACTAGCTGACCGTTATGTTAAAGTGCCAAAAGGAGTAGTTGAAGATGTACTCATTAAGGTTGGTGATTTTATCTTCCCTGTTGACTTTATTGTCCTTGAAACCCATCCTGTTGCCAATCCCAAGGGTCAAATTCCTGTCATTTTAGGTAGACCATTTATAGCAACTTCTAATGCGTTAATCAATTATAGAAATGGACTAATGAAATTGAAATTTGAAAACATGACAATTGACTTAAATGTGTTTAATGTGAGAGATCAACCTAGTGATTTGATTGACCAGTCCGTTGAAGTGAACATGATTCAGAAAATGTCAGGAAATTAACTTACATGGGAAGATAAAATTGTTAACTTTTGCCTAAATTATTTTGGTCAAAATTGGGATGAAACTGAATACTTGAATGAGGTCAATGAGATGTTGGACTCTACAACCCAAAAATCTTTCTTTAGATTGGAACCTATAGTTGAATCAAGTTTGACACATTTTGAGCATTTTCAAGATAATCAAATTTACCTTAAATCCTCTTATGATCATTTTAAGTCTACCTTGGGTCCATCTGAAGCGCCTTCTAGCAACACTAAATGTGATTTAACAAATGAACCAAAGGTTGTGGACAATGATAATCTTCCATGTTTAGATAATGAGATCATATCTCCTATTTCAGATAATGCATGTGTTAATCCAGTGGTGTCTAAACATCTTGGTATAACAATTATTCAAAATGATCAAAATGTTTTAGTTCCCCTTGGTAACAAATATGGATGACAAGTTTGGATAGATTTTATGTAGTTAGAATTTTTCAAAAGGAACCATCATTTTTCGTTATCATTCCCTGACTCAATTTTAAAAGAATCAGTCGGGTATGCTCACAATTGTTCTTCTGTTGCAAATTATAACTATTTCCAATTACACAGACCTCCTGAAAATTATACGCAATCCACTCTAAGTTGTCTATTTGTATCACTGATCATTTACAGTCCCATAGTTTTTAGGATGCATAAAATTTGTAGATATGTACATTTATTTTCTTTCTCACCGTATTTCTTGCAGCACAAATGTCCTGCATACAAGGTACAATTTTTTCACATCTTTGTTCTCTTTTCTTCATTTGCATACATTGAGGACAATGCATGATTTAGATATGGGGGGAGTTTGTTTGTATTATTGTATTAGTTTTTTTTTCTTTTTAGGAAAAAAAATAGTAAAAAAAACACACAAAATAATTAAAAATTAAAAATTAAAAATTAAAAGAATTAAATATTTTGTTTGACTTCTTATGGATTCAATTAATTCTAATAAGTGTTTGTGGAGCAAAACGCATAAAGTAGGATTGAAAGATTTAGAACTCTTGAATTTTTGATAAGATATGAAATCTTAGTTCGAAACACCATCTGGATTAAAATCGATTTCACGAGCATTTTTGCACTTCACGTTTGCACTAATTCTTAGTTGTGGGGTATAAACCATGATTCGGATAATTTTAAAAAAAAAGAAAAGAAAGAATGTAAAGAAATCGAAAAAAAAAGTTGAAAAAAATAAATAAATAACTGCTTCAATGTCCATTAAACGAAATAATATGGTATCCAAGCCTCGAGAAGCATCGATATTCACGCTGAAAAGTGTGATGGATAAAAACAGCTTGACTAGTCTAATTTTATGGCCATTGTTACTTGAGTCAGTAAGCCCTTAGGGGTGTCTCTACACCTAGTGCCCTAAAGCCATCTGGTTTGGGAGTCATTGTAACGACCCCAAAATTCATACAATTTAGTTCTTGGTTTCAGTCGTTAATAATACTTTCAGCCTCTGCTTTTACATCATTAAATGATAATACAACCATTGAAAATTTGCGGAACAATTAAAATTTTCTATTACAAACTATCCTCGTTCCCAAAACCTTCAACATTTACATCTAAATATCTCAGAATCAATTTAATAGTACAATAGTTTACATCGCGAAACGATATTACAATTCAATATTAATACATCATTCGAAACCTTAAACATGGTTCAAATAATAGTAACGCAACCAAAGTTTATAAATCCTCAAGTACCACGTCGGGTTCATATCTTTCGGGTAACACATAACTTTACCTTGAAATCTTGACCTGCAAAAATGGTTATTTGCAAGGTTGAGCTCGACAGCCCAGCAAAATCTAACAGTTTTCATGCATCACATAACACATAATAACATGCTCAACATATATTTCTTAAACATTGGACTAACATAACATGCATGCTACAGTTCATATAACAAGTATAAAGATTGAGTTCCTTACTCAATTAGAATGCTTTACTTAATTAACGTAGTCATAAGTTGACTTTGACGTTTCATGCTTTCAACATAAATATAACACATCATGTTATTTGCAATAAAGACTTAAAATAATTAATCATCAAGTTCACATAGCAAATAGGAACTGAAAGACTTGCCTTGATCGTTGTTTACCAACAATAGTTTAACAACTTACAGTTATCTGCACTTCACGTGCCCTACACAATTATATAATCATTCACATTACCTATTAGTCACATAGCAACGCATTGTAGTTGCAATATAAACTTTACTCTACATCTCATAACCCTTCCTATCATAAATACACAATGTTCAATTGGATTATGTTAACTTTTGACTTATATCTCACTATATTTCATACTCGAAGTTCATTTAAGTGTTAAAGAATTGCTAGGAATCATTATTGGTTTTATATTAAACCTATTTTGTATCTTATAATATTCATTTCATTTGACTTAAAACACTTTTTACATTCATTAACACTTGGCATGGCGTTTCGACGATCATTCGTCGCACGCCCGATTTGTCTCTCTTATGTATGCTTAGTATGCTTATACAACTTATCTAATATATTATTTATCAATGTTAAGTATCATTATATTTACTAACATTCATGTATTATAACTTAGAACAACATCTTTTATCGTTAGAAGCACAACACTTTCATACGTGCATGCCCGACGCCCTCCGATTGCCTCCTAAAACACAACAGTCCTAAAGAGTACAATTATACCATACTTAGATATAACTTTCTATTCTTAACTTCTTTATCATTCTCTTTTAAATAGACATTGTCTATTTATTATCACCTTACAAACTTATTATTGGAGTTGGGTAACCCCACATTCATATTCCTTATAACTCTGCGAGATTCTTCTTTGAATCCTTTCACGCATGTTTTAATCGGTTCTTTATAAATTTCTTAAATTACTTCTTAATATTCAAACTCTATTTGAGTTTATTCGTTCATTATCTTCACCTCTCTTCTCTAAGGTTATAACCTAAGGTACTCTTACCTAAGGTTTCTAACCTATCAGCTTTGATACCAACTGTAATGACCCCAAAATTCATACAATTTAATTCTCGATTTCAGTCGTTAATAATACTTTCAGCCTCTGCTTTTACATCATTAATTGATAATACAACCATTGAAAATTTGCGGAACAATTACACTTTTCTATTACAAACTATCCTCATTCCCAAAACCTTCAACATTTACATCTAAATATCTCAGAATCAATTTAATACTACAATAGTTTACATCGCGAAACGATATTACAATTCAACATTAATACATCATTCGGAACCTTAAACATGGTTCAAATAATAGTAACGCAACCAAAGTGTATAAATCCTCAAGTACCACGTCGGCTTCACATCTTTCGGGTAACACATAACTTTACCTTGAAATCTTGACCTGTAAAAATGGTTATTTGCAAGGTTGAGCTCGACAGCCCAACAAAATCTAACAGTTTTCATGCATCACATAACACATAATAACATGCTCAACATATGTTTCTTAAACATTGGACTAACATAACATGCATGCTACAGTTCATATAACAAGTATAAAGATTGAGTTCCTTACTCAATCAGCATGCTTTACTTAATTAACGTAGTCATAAGTTGACTTTGACGTTTCATGCTTTCAACATAAATATAACACATCATGTTATTTGCAATAAAGACTTAAAACAATTAATCATCAAGTTCACGTAGCAAATAGGAACTGAAAGACTTGCCTTGATCGTTGTTTACCAACAATAGTTTAACAGCTTACAGCTATCTGCACTTTACGTGCCCTACACAATTATATAATCATTCACATTAACAATTAGTCACATAGAAACACATAGTAGTTGTAATATAAACTTTACTCTACATCTCATAACCCTTTCTATCATAAATACACAATGTTCAATTGGATTATGTTAACTTTTGACTTGTATCTCACTATATTTCATACTCGAAGTTCATTCAAGTGTTAAAGTATTGATAAGAATCATTATTGGTTTTATATTAAACCTATTTCGTATCTTATAATATTCTATTCATTTGACTTAAAAAACTTTTTACATTCATTAACACTTGGCACGGCGTTTCGACGTTCATTCGTCACACGCCCGATTTGTCTCTCTTGTGTATGCTTAGTATGCTTATACAACTTATCTAATACATTATTTATCAATGTTAAGTATCATTATATTTACTAACATTCATGTTTTATAACTTAGAACAACATCTTTTATCGTCGGAAGCACTACACTTGCATATGTGCATGCCCGACGCCCTCCGATTGCCTCCTAAAACACAACAGTCCCAAAGATGACCATTTTGACCCATGTTCCCAACCTCAAATTGAAACACTTAAAGAATGAAAGTTGTGGGTCTATTCGTCCTAGTTCCAGATCATCTTAAATCACCTCAATCGGAGTTCGTATGAAAAAGTTATGGTCATTTTACCAAACTAGGTCAAAACAGTCACACCTTGCACACTTTAGGCGCGCGCCCGCACGACTTCCAGGCCCAGCTGCGCGCCCGCATGCACGGGTGGCATGCGCGTACGGGCAGCCCGCCCACGCAAGGCTTCGCACAGATTACAATTTTTTGACATAACTTTCACGTTTTAAGTCCGAATTAGTTGATTTTTGATTCTTTGGACTCGTTAAACTCTTAGCTACTCATCTAGAGAATAATTATAACACTTCAAACATATTAACAAATTATTTTAAGCGTTTCAATTCTGTGTTCATGCTATATTTTCATGTTTTAAACACATTTAGCGAATTCATTCGCTACGAACTCGTTTCTCAACCAAATTGGTCCGTTTAACTTTCGTTCTTTTCGTTTTTCAACATACTAACAACTTCCATTTTCAATTTACAGTTTATAACACATATTAGACATAAAATTTCATACTTTCTTAAGCCATAACATATGAATATACACTAATATTCACTTCTCTTCTTCAAACCCATTTTCCATGAACTCTCTTTCCACAATCATGTATAGACAACAACCAATAGATTACATAAACTAATTTTAACAATTATAATATCAAATTCACACAATCCAATATTAGAAATTTAGAAAATAAACTTAGGTTTGCATACCTTCAATGTTTGATTTCTTTACAAGATGGTCACAAGCTTTAGCAATCCTTCTTCCTCTTTTTGATAATCTCAGAAAACCCTCTCACAAACCACTGTATTTTCTCTCTTCCTCATCAAACTCTCTCTCTCTCTCTCTCTCTGCTATTTAGCCTTAGAAATAAGACGCGAAGAATAACTGATATGGCTTTCACTCACTTATCCTTCCGTTAGCAAAATAATACGTCTACTGCAGTTACAATAAGCCAAAGGCCACAAGGCCTTGTTTGGCTACGCACAATTATCCCCCACTAGTTTATTTTAATAATATTATATTATATAATTTTTATTTGTTACACCTGTAATCAATTCTCATAATTTACAATAATAATTATAATAATTATAATATTTATTATAATTCTTCTTATGATTAATAAATAATCATATATCTAATTTAATTAATAAATTAGACTTACACATCACTTTATTTAATTTACATATTTCATTTAATATTAAACAACTCGTTTAATTTAATTAATTCATTAAATTAAATCTTTAAATAATAAAATTTATCTTTGCTTTAATTTAATTATCATACACACGTAACTAAATTATTATACCACAATTTCATAAATTATTTATTTTTCTCAATAAATAAATTATTTAAAATATTTATTTAATTTAATAAATATTTAAAATTAATTACCAAATTCATTTAATTCCTTCAATAGTTAACTCAACTATTAAACCTCACTTTCTCAATATATGAGTATATATTCTCTTCACACCAGATCACATATTTCAAAATATATAGCACGTATATATACATACTTAAACTCAAAACATCTCATAATAAGAATTTTAATTATTAAATTCCTATTTTAATAACTTATAAAAAATTCGGGTTGTCACATCCTTCCCTCCTTATAAGGATTCTGTCCCCAGAATCACAACTCAAATAATTCATTCGTCATATTCTTCCCTCCTTATAAGAATTCCGTCATCAGAATCACCGAAATCCTACCTTACTCAGGTTTTCACCAAATCTCTTTTCAAAATTTATCATCGAATATCTTAAACACATTACCTTAATATAAGTTTTATATTTTCTACTACATTCATTTTTTCAACAAATTCTAAGTTTTATTTCATAACATTTACTTAGACTCAATTATATTTGAGTATTACATATTCTTTAACCAATTTATTTCCTTTTCTAAGTATCGTTATCATAAACACTCGGGATATTACATTCACCCATTCTTCTAAGAATTTCTTCCTCGAAATTTTATTTATTAATCTTCATTCATTCAATCTATCAAAATAGATTTTATGTTAATACTTTATTCATTCCTCGGGTTCTATAACCACTTTCTTCCACAAAAATCTTTCTACAATTATTAAACTTTTCTATTAAAAGTTTTACATTATTATTTGATAACTCATCTCCTTCTCATTTCAAAATTTCTTTTCTCACTTGTTCAACAAATTCATCATTCAGTGTCGCATTCTACGACTTACTTCTTTCTAAGGAATATCATCCTTACCACATTCGCCTTTTAGAATAGCAAGAATCTTCCGCAATTGCTCAATAATTGGGAAGCAGTATGAATAACTCAGGAATTTAAAATATTCCAAATAATGTTGAAGGGTCATAAGACCTTGAACTACGTCCACGGTTATAAGTACTCTTTCAACTTAAACCTTAACAGTCATTAGACTATAGGGACTCCCGTGCTTAGGGTGTTAAGCCCTTCGTACGATGTATTGTGCTCAAACATTTAAACACTATAAGTATGTCCACAGTTATAAGTAATCTTTCAACTTAAACTTTAACAGTCATAAGGCTATAGGGACTCCCGTACTTACGGGGGATCAACCCATCGTACAATGTATTGTGCACAAACATCTAAACGCCTCCGCCTAATCACCTATAAAAGGGTTGTTCATCTCAGCTTTTCAACATCTGAATCCGCACCAAAACAATTTGGTTTGGTATAACTTCTCAAGAAATGCTTGAATTTCGTAAACATTTATCTAGCTAAATCAAATAGCTTAGACTCATACCAATAATTCGAATATCAATCGAAACATGTCTGGCCAAATTCAATTGGCAATAATATATCTTTAAAATTCTGAAAATCATTTTATGACGTCATGATACCGCACTGTATTTACAATCCGTTTGAGGATTCCATCATTTGGTGATTTTATCATACTACATCATACCATAGTGGGTTGACGATCCTTAGATCACATCCAACACTAAGTAATACTGCATTGATGACTCCATCATTTTTATCATCTTTGCACCAGGTTCCATAATGCATTGATGATATAAAAATATATTTTGATATATTTCAAATCATTTTTGTCTAGCCAAAGGAATTAGCATAGACATACGAATAACGATATTATTTTTAAAACTCATTGGTTCCATCATTTGTGTAAGACCCCAGCTTATTAATGAATAAAATCAAATTTTCTCTAAATATTATTGTGAATAATAAGGGGGCTAATTTGATATAATACTTTAGTTATGGGTGAAATGTGCAAATTTTGCAAGATAAGTAAGTGGTTATAAAATATTCATTTTGTTGGAGAATATTCGTTTGGTCGTGGAATATTCTTGCTGTCGGGGAATATTCGTACAACGGCGCAGCCTTGTGTGGGCCCCATAACAGAAAGCGATTGGATGAAGAAAATGACAAGTATAAGTTATTTATAAATAACGGCGTAGTTGTTACCGTTAATACTGTTAGAATACCCGGTGGTTAAAATACAGTAGCACACGGTATTGCACCAATTATTGATTCTTACGTAAGAAGGCACTACTCAATAATTGTTACAGTAGTTATTATTCAATATTTTATTGATTCAATAATTGTTGCGTTGATATTTTATATTATTGTTGTTTCAATAATTGTTGCTGCACAGTATTTTCCTTTATCAGATCAATAATTCATATTATTTGAATAATATTATTAGATAACATTATTGGCAATGTCTAGAAAGTTCTGTCTAAAGAGAGGTTTGGTCATCTAATTGCTCGCCAGTAAAGAAAAATCCTTATTGGAAAGCCCCCTCTTTCCTGAGAACGGTCTGGTTGTCATAAATGTGATTCTGTAATATTATTTATGTATAATTAATTATTGATTCATATGATAAGGAAATATTTATTTTATGTGGATATAAATGAGGGATATATTTTTGTGGTTAAAAATGAAAGAGTTAATGTTGAGGTATTTTATCAGTATTTTTGTCGGAATGGAGGTATTAAAAATCAATCAGGGTTTTTGAGATATATTGCGGGGGTTATAATTTTTAATCCGGCCGTTGGATCGTTGTGATTTTTGGATATGTTATACATTTATAAGTTGAGTATATGTCCACAAATTTTGAACCGTTAAAAATGAACGTATGATTTATTATGAATTTTACGAGATGACTGGTTCAGAAATTATTAAATTTTTGAAGTTTATCGTTTTGGTGGAAAATTCTAGAATTGGTGGGCCCCACTCTTGGTTAGTGAAGAAATGTGCTGAGATTTTTATTCAAATATGGTGGGTGGGAATAGTAGCAGGTAAAGCCATCAGGTTGCAGGTTAAGTCTGCTTCGGCGTGCTAACATTTTCTTATAAATAGAGGGCTAAGTTAGAATTGAAAATCACACCAAAAATAAGTTTTCTCTCTTTCTCTCTCTAGATTATTGAGTGTATTTAGATACTTTGAGAGTTTCTATTCATCAGAGCAAGTTCTTTCAGCCTTATACCGGTATTCCGACCAGAAGTGCTGATATTTTGAGGTAAGAGATATTATTTTCTTCTTAAATGATATTATTTTCTTCAATATCATTATGCTGAAATATTAACATGAGTTTTTATCAAATTTGGAACTTTTTCTGTCGGGGTTAGTATTCACGTATACGTTACTATTCACGTATACGGCACTATTCACGAATACGGCACTACTCATCGAAAAATAAAATTTTCCCTTTTTGTCCAAGATGTCTATTATGGTTACTATCTTTGATTGTATCCATGTTTTGATCTTTATTTTTGAATTCTGCTTCATAATTAATTATTATGAAATATTATTGATCTTGGATAAACTGTTATACGAACCCCTACTATTTGTCCTTCTGTCTCACTGGATTCGTTTTCTTTAAGATATTTTTTCATCATCCTCAGTCCTAAATGATGATATTACTGAATATCTTTGGCCTGTAGTGCAAAGATGTATGATTACCTAATGAATATCTTTGGCCTGTAGTGCAAAGATGAACAGGTGTTGAGATGAACATGACCGACTGGTATTACAAATGAATATCTTTGGCCTGTAGTGCAAAGATGAATATTTGATTCAAGATGTATATTGATTGATGTTACAGGGATAAAATATTGATGATGGACTTTTAAATCTTAGAATATAGTAGAATTCATTCTCTACTTGACTCTTCTAATGGTTTGCTGTTTCCGCTGCAGTTGTTGATCTAAAACTTGTTGTCGATTATATTCTATCAGATTTTTCCCTGTTAAATACTAATGATAATTTGTTGTATATTATCTTAGTCATAATATTCTTTACTGGGCTAGTTGAGCTCACAATTTTCCCTTTTGTTCCATTTTTCTTCTCAGGAGGTGAGAACATAGCAGGATCTAGTCGGGGTATGGAGTGATGGTTCTAGAAAGATGTTTTAGCTGTCCTCGCTATTTCTGTAAAATAGTGTTTGAATAATTGTAATGAGGACTTATTTGAGTGTGGATATTGTCTAGAAGACAATATTTGTATTTAAACTCACAGTATGTGTTGTCGTATTTTGAACGAAAATTGTATTATTGAAGTTGTAGTTTGCTTTCTGTACCATGTATTTGGCGACTCAGAATGGGTGTTGTATACCTATTTTGGGGGCGTCACAGTTGGTATCAGAGCTTAGGGATATGATCCCTGGCTGAGATATGAGACAAGAACTAGCAGGGGAAAGACGGAGAATTCCTTCGCTAGTATGACCTGACTAAGTTTATTTGGTGTTTATTTGGTCGGTCAGAGTATAGGGATAATATATGACATGAGTATTAACCCTTGTTTTATGGCAGTATTTTAGAATGGCAGCAGAGAACGTTAACAATGAAGTGAATGAGACTGTGGAGACACATTTAATCACCACCCAGGGGAACGTCCAACAGGAAGGCAATATTCCTCCTGTAAACAACGTTACCGAGCAAACGATGAATGATGGAATGTTTAGGAGCTTTTTACAATTCATGCAAAATCAGACGAGGGAGACTCGTGTGCAGAATACGGGTGGAAATGATTACATCGCGCGGTTTGTTACAGCCAAGCAGTTCAAAGAATTGGGACCACCAGAATTTAAAGGAAAGCCGGATCCGATCATGGCAGAAACGTGGGTCAAGCAAATTACCAAGATATTCGATGTCTTGGGATGCACGGAGGAACAGAAGGTTCCATTCGCCACCTTTATGTTCCGCGGTGAGGCAGACTACTGCTGGGAGTCTGTGAAGCGTACCCAGCCTAATGCACTCAACATGTCCTGGGAACGTTTCAGAAACTGTTTAATGACAAGTACTTTCCTGAAAGTATTCGTCATATGAAGGAGGTAGAGTTTATTAGACTAGAACAAAACAACATGACGGTGTCCCAGTACGAGGCGAAGTTTGCAGAGTTATCCAGGTTTGCACCTCATTTGGTCGAAAATGAGGAACGAATGACAAGGATGTTTCTGAGAGGTCTAAAACCCGAGATTCGATAATATCTTATCTCTCATAAATTTTCTTTATATTCAGATGTTGTAAACATGGCTCAATTATTAGAGCGAGATAATGAGTATGTGCAACCGAGGGACCACAACCAGGATCATACCGGTGGCGGCAGTCATCGAAGCAATGAAAACCAGCAGGGAGAAAAATATTCGGACAAAAGCGGTAACCACTCTAGTGGTAATCGTGGTCGTGATAATAAAAGGAGCGAGTCAGGAGGAGATTTCAAGAAGAGAAGGTACAACAATGATAATGTGAAGACGTCAACACAAACATCAACTGTTTCTAGGGGAGGAGAACGACCACCGGTCCTATGTTACAAATGTGGGAAAGAGGGACATATCAGCCCAAACTGCCCACAACAATCTAAGGTATGTTATAACTGTGGAAAGGAGGTTCATATAGCTCGAGAGTGTTCTGTAGCAAAACTAAGTTCAGCGGGGATGGTGACTCCAAAAGCTGTCCTGGATAAGTCAAAATCAGCGGTTCCTGGAAGAGCGTTTGTCGTGACTGGCCAAAACACGAGAAACCCGAACGAGGTGATCACGGGTAAGCTAATATTGAATTCTTGCGAAGTTTATACTTTACTAGATACCGGTTCTACCCATTCTTTTATCTCTCATGCTTGTGCTCAACGTTTAAACTTGACTCTGGAGAAATTGAACTTTGACTTATCTGTTGAAACTCCGTTGGGTGAAACCTTCGTTACATCTACAGTTTATAAATCTTGCATGATCCAAGTTGGCACTATCACATTACCTGTTGATCTTATCTCTTTAAAGATACTTGCTTTTAATGTGATTTTAGGAATTGATTGGTTAACTACTCATCTTGCCAAAATTGATTGTTTTCATAAGGTTGTTAGTTTTCATATTCCTAACCAACCTGTTATGCGAATTCAAGTAACCAAACCACTAAAATCAATCACTGTCATACCAAGCCATAAAGCCATTCGTTTATTGAAAACCGAATGTCAAGCTTTCTTAGCCCATGTCATGGACTTGAACAAAAATACGTCAGATTTGAATGATATTTCTGTTGTTAGTGAATTTCCTGGCCTAACCCAGAGCTTGATATTGAATTTTTGTATTCATCTTCAACCCGATACAAAACCCATTTCTAAAATCTCATATTGAATAGCTCCTATTGAACTTCAGGAGTTAAAAACCCAACTATAGAAGTTGGTACCCGAGCCTCTATCTGGTGACTTCCTTTGTGGAATGCACCAAAGCCAAACTCTCCGTAAGGGACTCTATATTTGTGTGGTGGTAAAACAATAGGTGCCATTGTGACGTGCTATCCAAGATTGGGATATGAATCACAATTGAGAGCAACCAAAGTCGGTGACCAAAGTACGTAGCTTTCTGGGCTTAACTGGTTACTATCAGAGATTCGTGGAAGGATTTTCTCGAATCGCTACTCCGTTAACTTAGCTGACTCAGAAAGATACAAAATTCGTATGGAGCGAGGAATGCGAGAAGATTTTCCAATAGCTCAAGAGGCGACTCATTCGGAACCTGTTCTGACCATACCATCCTGGAAAAACGAGCGTGTTAGCTGACGCATTGAGTAGAAGATTGTACGCGAGTACGAGTGCGATATTGTTAAACACAAAGACCTATTTTGTATAATTTATAAATGATAGAGATAGAGTTAATGACTCTGGGGACCCACATGATGATATACGAGTAAAATCGACTTTAATCGATAACGTTAAAGTCGCTCAAGCTACAGACCTGGAGCTGATGAATATAAAGAAGAAGGTGCAAGAATGTGTTATTCTAGAAGTAAGAGTCGATGAAGAGAAGAAAGCTCAAGCCTTCGATTTATTTGAAATCCTCGATCGAGTAGGAACTGTGGCCTATAGACTCGCCTTAACGCTAAATATGTCGCATGTTCATAACGTTTTTCACGTATCGATGTTACGTAAAATGTGGACGACCCGAATCATATTATTGAATTAGAACCAGACGAGATAGCCGAAGATTTAACGTACGAGGAGGTACCTATTAAGATCTTGGATAGGAAATAGCATGTCCTACGCACAAAGGTTATACCAAAAGTTAAGGTTTTGTGGAGAAACCATGCTATTGAAGAAATGACTTGGGAGTTGGAATCAGAAATGAAAGCGAGGTATCCTCACCTTTTCAAAATATTAGGTACGTACGTCAATTTCGAGGACGAAATTTCATAAGGAGGGGAGGTTGTAAGACCCCAGCTTATTAATGAATAAAATCAAATTTTTTCTAAAAATTATTGTGAATAATAAGGGGTTAATTTGATATAATACTTTGGTTATGGGTGAAATGTGCAAATTTTGCAAGATAAGCAAGTGGTTATAAAATATTCATTTTGTCGGGGAATATTCGTTTGGTCGTGGAATATTCTTGCTGTCGGAGAATATTCGTACGATGGCGCAGCCTTGTGTGGGCCCCATAACGGAAAGCGATTGGATAAAGAAAACGACAAGTATAAGTTATTTATAAATAACGGCGTAGTTGTTATCGTTAATACTGTTGGAATACCCGGTGGTTAAAATATAGTAGCACACGGTATTGCACCAATTATTGATTCTTACGTAAGAAAGCACTACTCAATAATTGTTACAGTAGTTATTATTCAATATTTTATTGATTCAATAATTGCTGCGTTGATATTTTATATTATTGTTGTTTCAATAATTGTTGCTGCACAATATTTTTCTTTATCAGATCAATAATTCATATTATTTGAATAATATTATTAGATAACATTATTGGCAATGTCTAGAAAGTTCTGTCTAAGGAGAGGTTTGGTCATCTAATTGCGCGCCAGTAAGGAAAAATCCTTATTAGAAAGCCCCCTCTTTCCTAGGAACGGCCTGGTTGTCATAAATGTGATTCTGTAATATTATTTATGTATAATTAATTATTGATTCATATGATAAGGAAATATTTATTTTATGTGGATATAAATGAGGGATATATTTTTGTGGTTAAAAATGAAAGAGTTAATGTTGAGGTATTTTATCAGTATTTTTGTCGGAACGGAGGTATTAAAAATCAATCAGGGTTTTTGAGATATATTGCGGGGGTTATAATTTTTAATCCGACCGTTGGATCGTTGTGATTTTTGGATATGTTATACATATATAAGTTGAGTATATGTCCACAAATTTTGAACCGTTAAAAATGAACGTATGATTTATTATGAATTTTACGAGATGACTGGTTCAGAAATTATTGAATTTTTGAAGTTTATCATTTTGGTGGAAAATTCTAGAATTGGTTGTGACGACCCCAAAATAGGTCCATTCCACCCAACCCATTCTGAGTCGTCAAATACATGGTACAGAAAACAACTACAACTTTATTACAACAATTGTCGTGCAAAATACAACAACACTTATGTTGTGAGTTTGGATACAAATATATACCAAATGTGACATTGAACACCATCATATATCAGCACCTCACAAAGGTACCTTACATAAAGGTAGAGTCAAAAACTGTTTTAAAAACTAGAATCTTTGGGAAGTGCTCAAAGAAACCTTCGTACATGGGAGGCCATGCTTCTAGGTTATGATAGATATCATATGGCCACAGAATTATACTTGGTTGACCCAATAGACCCCAAAGAAAAACGAGAAGATTACTATCATATTCTTCCCAATGGTGAGTCTTCTCTTGACTTATCATTATCTCCACTGTCTCTAATTGAGAATTATACTTCAAACAAACACCAAGATTATATAGGTAGTGCTCGTAGATATACTCAGCAAGTGGATGAGCACAACCCTGTCTTATGATGACACGAGGTTGTATGTCATTAGACATCTTGTATGATAGTGACGAAACACCCTTCCAACGTTGGGTTCGCCTCACCCTATTTTTTTCACCAAATATAACTACTAAATGCTGACCACCGTTCTATTCCCTTGTTACCCCCGCTCGACCCAGCTACACTCTTATTACCTGAAAGGAATTGTGAAACAAAAGGGTGAGCACAACTAGCCATTAAAGAATATCATGACTAAAAATAAATAAATTATCAATAGTCTTCATCAGTAATAAATCAGAGATTTAGAACATTAGGTAGATGATAAAAATTTCAACCATAGTTGCATCGGAACTAGCAATCCATTAGAAGAGTCAAATAGACTATAAAGTCTATTATCTTCTCCATGTTAAAAATTCACCAACAATGTTTTATCCCTGTAACATCACTCAACAGTTCCTTTCCACAATCATATGAATAACTCATAATCATAATTGTGATTCTAAATTTTTCTTCGCACCCAAGACGAAGAATATTTTCATCACCTGTCTTTTCTTGAAACATCAAAGATCATGGTTATACCAAATCACAGTTCTTGTTCATAATCATGCTAATAAATCCATCTTCGCACTACGGCCAAAGATATTCATCAACAAACCATCTTTCTACTACGGGCCAAAGATATTCAACAACAGTTCATCTTCGCACTACAGGCCAAAAATATTCATCAATAATTCATCTTTGCACTACAGGCCAAAGATATTCATCAACAGTTCATCTTTACACTACAGGCTAAAGATATTCATCAATAATTCATCTTTGCACTACAGGCCAAATATATTAATATCTCAAAGAAATATATAATCATTTCAGAGTTATATAAACAATAATTATAACCATGTTGATCAATTCACCTTTACACTTAAGCTAAAGATATTCCGTTATAAATTCAATGGTCATGATCATACCAGTCAACAATTCAACTTTGCACTACTGGCCAAAGATATTCCTCAGTCACGATCATACCAATAATTTACCCATCTTTATACTCAAGTGAAAGAGAAATTCAACATCAAGGTTATAAAAATGTTATATATGATAATAAAAATAATATGATCAACAACTGCATTTATTTTCGAGAGAAACAATCATAAATCAACGATAATTTGGTCAGAAAAAGAAACCAATTTTTGTTGTGAATAGTACCCGTGAATAGTAACTCGTGAATAGTAACTCGACATAAAAAAAAGGTAAAAATTCTACAATAAAATTCATACCAATATTTCGGTATAATAATATTGAAATAATAATATTTCTTAAGCTTATAAACAATTTATTTAAATTGTTTACACTTTACTAATTAATGCATTTAATCATCATAAAATGCCAACTCTTAAGATTTCATCACTAATAACCAAAACCCTCATCAAAAATCTGCATATAACTTATATATGATTCTCAAGCCATAAAATCATATTTTCTAATTTTCTTACTTCACATAACATATTAATTCATTTACTCATAACAAGACTATTTTCATAAAAAATACCAAATCAGTCCCAAAAATATTTCTTTTCTGGGATTTAACAGAATATAGTCTCATATTGAACATATATTTTTCCTAAAATTTTTAAAATTCATTTACTATTTTTCATATGGCCAAAACAGCCGAATATTTAGACATTTATCATAAATTATAATTTTAGCCAAAAATTCTGAAATTCACAGAGTACACTGATATTATATAGATATACTTCCAATAAAAATTTTATCAATTTTGGAGTTAACCACAAGGAGTTATAAGCGGTTACTTTTAAAATAGTCTTTTCCCGTAAAATTCATAACTCTTAATCTTTACATCCAAAAATCACCATTTTTAAACACAATCAATAAAACTTATCAAAATATCATTTCAAATTTTTCCAGAATTTTCTGAAGGTCAGAAGAATTACGAACTGAAAAACATAATAACCCTTAAAATCCCTTACTATCCCTTACTATCTCTTATAATCCCTTACCTCAAAAGAGCAGCACTTCTGACTGGATATCGGATATAACGCTAAAGAAAACTTGCACTGATGAATATTAACTCATCAAGTATCTAAATACTCACAAAATACACTCAATAATCTAGAGAGAAAAAGAGAGAAAGCTTATGTTTTATGGTGTGATTTTCAATTCTAACTTAGCCCTCTATTTATAGGAAAATGTTAGCACGCCGAACCAGACTTAACCTGTAACCTGATGGCTTTACCTGTTAATATTTCCACCCACCATATTTAAATAAAAATGTAAGCACATTTTTCACCAACCAAGAGTGGGGCCCACCAATTCTAGATTTTTTCACCAAAATGATTAACTCCGAAAATTCAATAATTTCTGAACCAGTCATCTCGTAAAATTCATAACAAATTATACGTTCATTTTTAACGGTTCAAAATTTGTGAACATATACTCAACTTATATATGTATAACATATCCAAATATTACCACGATCCAACGGTCGGATTAAAAATTATAACCCTCGCAAAATATCTCAAAAACCCTAATTTGATTTTCAATACCTCCATTCCGAAAAATACAGATAAAACACCTCAACATTAACTCCTTCATTTTTAACCACAAAAATATATCTCTCATTTATATCCACATAAAATAAATATTTTCTTATCATATGAATCAATAATTAATTATTCACAGATAATATTACAGAATCACATTTATGACAACTAGGCCGTTCCCAGGAAAGAGGGGGCTTTCCAATAAGGATTTATCCTTATTGGCGCGCAATTAGGTGACCAAACCTCTCCTTAGACCGAACTTTCTAGACATTGCCAATAATGTTATCTAATAATATTATTCAAATAATATGAATTATTGATCTGATAATGGAAAATACTATGCAGTGACAATTATTGAACAACAATGATACAAAATTTTAATATAACAATTATTGAATCAATAAAATAAAATATTGAACAGTAATTACTGTAACAATTTTTGAGTAGTGCCTTCTTACGTAAGAATCAATAATTTCAAAAATACTATGCAATACCGTGTGCTACTGTGCAATAACGCGTATTACTGTATTTTAACCACTGGGTATTTCAACAGTATTAACGGTAACAACTACGTCGTTATTTGTAAAAACTCAAATTTGTCATTTTTTTCATCCGACAGTTATTCTGTTATGGGGCCCACAAATGGTTGTGCCGTCGTATGAATATTCCCCAACAGAAAGAATATTCCACGACCAAACGAATATTCCCCGACAACAATGAATATTTTATAACCACTTGTGTATTTTGAAAAAAATATATTCATATATCACCCCTAACTTTAACATTTATCAATTTAACCATTTACTGAATAATAACTATAAGAAAAATTGAATACTTTTATTTCATAAAATTCGGGGTCTTACATTGGTGGGCCCCACTCTTGGTTGGTGAAGAAATGTGCTGAGATTTTTATTCAAATATGGTGGGTGGGAATAGTAGCAGGTAAAGCCATCAGGTTGCAGGTTAAGTCTGCTTCGGTGTGCTAACATTTTTCTATAAATAGAGGGCTAAGTTAGAATTAAAAATCACACCAGAAACAAGTTTTCTCTCTTTTTCTCTCTAGATTATTGAGTGTATTTTGTGAGTATTTAGATACTTTGAGAGTTTCTATTCATCAGAGCAAGTTCTTTCAGCCTTATACCGGTATTCCGACCAGAAGTACTGATATTTTGAGGTAAGGGATATTATTTTCTTCTTAAATGATATTATTTTCTTCAATATCATTATGCTGAAATATTAACATGAGTTTTTATCAAATTTGGAACTTTTTCTGTCGGGGTTACTATTCACGTATACGTTACTATTCACGTATACGGCACTATTCACGAATACGGCACTATTCATCGAAAAATAAAATTTTCTCTTTTTGTCCAAGATGTCTATTATGGTTACTATCTTTGATTGTATCCATGTTTTGATCTTTATTTTTGAATTCTGCTTCACAATTGATTATTATGAAGTATTATTGATCTTGGATAAACTGTTATACGAATCCCTACTATTTGTCCTTCTGTCTCACTGGATTCGTTTTCTTTAAGATATTTTTTCATTATCCTCAGTCCTAAATGATGATATTACTAAATATCTTTGGCCTGTAGTGCAAAGATGTATGATTACCTAATGAATATCTTTGGCCTGTAGTGCAAAGATGAACAGGTGTTGAGATGAACATGACCGACTGGTGTTACAAATGAATATCTTTGGCCTGTAGTGCAAAGATGAATATTTGATTCAAGATGTATATTGATTGATGTTACATGAATAAAATATTGATGATGAACTTTTAAATCTTAGAAGATAGTAGAATTCATTCTCTACTTGACTCTTCTAATGGTTTGCTGTTTCTGCTGTAGTTGTTGATCTAAAACTTGTTGTCGATTATATTCTATCAGATTTTTCCCTGTTGAATACTAATGATAATTTGTTGTATATTATCTTAGTCATAATATTCTTTACTGGGCTAGTTGAGCTCACCCTTTTCCTTTTTGTTCCATTTTTCTTCTTAGGAGGTGAGAACATAACAGGATCTAGTCGGGGTATGGAGTGATGGTTCTAGAAAGATGTTTTAGCTGTCCTCACTATTTCTGTAAAATAATGTTTGAATAATTGTAATGAGGACTTATTTGAGTGTGGATATTGTCTAGAAGACAATATTTGTATTTAAACTCATAGTATGTGTTGTCGTATTTTACACGACAATTGTATTATTGAAGTTATAGTTTGCTTTCTGTACCATGTATTTGGCGACTTAGAATGGGTGTTGTATACCTATTTTGGGGGCGTCACAATTTGATCGAATGTTTTTCAAGAAAATAGAAGTGCAAACATCAGCACGAAGTCAATAAATTTCGAAAGTCTAGCATAGCTAGTAGATTTAGAAAACCTATGTCTCCACCATCAACTCCACTTTCTATTTTGATCCATTGCTTAATCAGTCTATCTATTCCTATCATCCTCAATATTTCATTCACACTTATCTATACCCCAGTTCATCAAACTTACCACACTTTGGAAGTTCAGGAACTTGCCACAATAAAATGAGTTTAAGAACTTATCCTAGTCAGGCCATAGGCTTCCATTCGCTGAGGGGTTCAAAAACATACCATATTATTATGAGTCACAAACTTACCATATGCATTAATTTTAAGAACCGCACCTAATCCTAATAATATCTGACTAATCTTAATAGTTTCTAACTATCAAATACACACATGAGAAAATAATCATCTTTTCGCCACATATACATTGATAGTGCGACACCAACAATCCAATGATTATTAATGTGATAAACTGAGCGCAAGCTCAAAACCCTCGCTCATACAAAGGTTTGTACAACTTAGCCACCACATGAGTCCTCAATTGAAATCCCACCTAACTCTATCTTACCTATAACTTGCTCTTTGCTCGATATGAATTTCTCGTATCACATCATTTATAACTCATCGCGAGTTTATCTCGTACTATATCATAGTATATCATCTTCATAGCATCAAGCTATAACTATTCAAACATTACATACTATCTTCCTTTTATAACTTAAACAGATCACATCGTGATCTTATTCTATAATCATCTCCCTTAAAATTCTTTTCTTAGATCGTTTTGTTTTACGATCCCCTTTCTTTCGTTTTTCATCATTTACGACATTATTCATTATCTTGGCTATTGGAGTTAGGGTAACTCCCATTTCTTATCTTTATATCCCTTCAAGATTCTTCTTTGAATTTTCTTTTTTATATAACAATTCAATTATTCCTTTAAGAATTTCTAACTTCATTTATATTGCTCAACATTTCATTCGAGTTCCATATTTTCATCATACTTATCCATTTTCTATACTTGGTACACATCGAGTCTCTAATAGTTTCAATATGGTACGCTGAGTGGTTTCCCACAAACGACCAATAAAATAGGTTCCGAGTTCCTAGTTCGTATATACCTCCGCTCTATGAAGGAATCGTTTAGCCCAGATACCATACATCAACTATTAAAGAGTACAATTATACCATACTTAGATATAACTTTCTATTCTTAACTTCTTTATCATTCTCTTTTAAATAGACATTGTCTATTTATTATCACCTTACAACCTTATTATTGGAGTTGGGTAACCCCACATTCATTGTGACAACCCCAAAATAGGTCCATTCCACCCAACCCATTCCGAGTCGTCAAATACATGGTACAGAAAACAACTACAACTTTATTACAATAATTATCGTGCAAAATACAACAACACATATGCTGTGGGTTTGGATACAAGTATATACCAAATGTGACTCATGTTCCAACCGTGGACATCACCTCACAATAACACCTTACATCAGTCAAAAACTGTTTTAGAAATTAGAATCTTTGGAAAGTGCTCAAGGAAACCTTCGTACATGGGAGGCCACGCGTCTAGGTTATGATAGATATCATATGGCCACAGAATTATTCTTGGTTGACCCAATAGACCCCAAAGAAAAACGAGAAGATTACTATCATATTCTTCCCAATGGTGAGTCTTCTCTTGACTTATCATTATCTCCACTGTCTCAAATTGAGAATTATACTTCAAACAAACACCAAGATTATATAGGTAGTGCCCATAGATATACTCAGCAAGTGGATGAGCACAACCCTGTCCTATGATGACACGAGGTTGTATGTCATTAGACATCTTGTATGATAGTGACAAAACACCCTTCCAACGTTGGGTTCGCCTCACCCTATTTTTTTCACCAAATATAACTACTAAATGATGACCACCGTTCTATTCCCTTGTTACCCCCGCTCGACCCAGCTACACTCTTATTACCTGAAAGGAATTGTGAAGCAAAAGGGTGAGCACAACTAGCTCAGTAAAGAATATCATGACTAAAGATAATTAAATTATCAATAGCCTTCATCAATAATAAATCAGAGATTTAGAACATATGGTAAATGATAAAAATTTCAACCATAGTTGCAGCGGAACGAGCAATCCATTAGAAGAGTCAAATAGACTATAAAGTCTATTATCTTCTCCATGTTAAAAATCCACCAACAATGTTTTATCCATGTAACATCACTCAACAGTTCCTTTCCACAATCATATGAATAACTCATAATCATAATTGTGACTATAAATTTTTCTTCGCACCCAAGACGAAGAATATTTTCATCACCTGTCTTTACCTGAAACATCAAAGATCATGGTTATACCAAATCACAATTCCTGTTTATAATCATACTAACAAATCCATCTTTGCACTACGGGCCAAAGATATTCATCAACAAATCATCTTTGCACTACGGGCCAAAGATATTCATCAACAAACCATCTTTGCACTACGGGCCAAAGATATTCAACAACAGTTCATCTTTGCACTACAGGCCAAAGATATTCATCAACAGGCCATCTTTGCACTACATGCCAAAGATATTCATCAACAATTCATATTTGCACTACAGGCCAAATATATTCATATCTCAAAGAAATATATAATCATTTCAGAATTTATATAAACAATAATTATAACCATGTTGATCAATTCACCTTTGCACTTAAGCTTAAGATATTCAATTATAAATTCAATGGTCATGATCATACCAGTCACAATTCAACTTTGCACTACAGGCCAAAGAGAACCCTAGTCATGATCATACCAATAATCTATCCATCTTTACACTCCAGTGAAAGAGAATTTCAACATCAGGATTATAAAAATGTTATATATGATGATAAAAATAATATGATCAACATATAGTTTTAATCTCAAGAGTAATATTCGTAACTCATGAATAGTAACCCCGACACAAAAGATAGAAATTCTACAATAAAATTCATACCAATATTTTGGTATAATGATATTGAAAGAATAACATTACTTAAATTTATAAACAATTTATTTTAATTGTTTACACTTTACTAATTAATGCATTTAATCATCATAAAATGCCAACTCTTACAATTTCATCATCAATAACCAAAACCCTCATCAAAAATCTGCATATACCTCATATAGGATTCTCAAGCCATAAAATCCTATTTTCCAATTTTCTTTCTTCACAAAACATATTTAATTCATTTACTCATAACTAGACCATTTTCATGAAAAATACCAAATCAGTTCCAAAAATATTTCTTTTCTGGGATTTAGCATAATATAGTCCCATAGTGAACATATATTTTTCTCAGAATTTTTAAAAGTCATTTACTATTTTTCATATGGCCAAAATAGCCGAATATTTAGACATTTATCAAAAATTGTACTTTTGTCTAAAAATTCTGAAATTTACAGAGTATACTTCTATCATATACATGTACTCCCAATAAAAATTTCATCAATTTTGGAGTTAACCACAAGGAATTATAAGCAGTTACTTTTAAAATAGTCTTTTCTCATAAAATTCATAACTCTCAATCTATACATCCAAAAATCACCATTTTTGGACACAATCAAGAAAACTCATCAAAATATCATTTCAAATTTTTCCAGAATTTTTGAAGTTCAGAAAAATTACGAAACTGAAAATCATAACAACCCTTAAAATCCCTTACTATCCCTTACTATCCCTTACTATCCCTTACAATCCCTTACTATCCCTTACTATCCCTTACCTCAAAAGAGCAGTACTTCTGACTGGATATCGGATATGATGCTGAAGGAAACTTGCACTGATGAATAGCAACTCACCAAGTATCTAAAAACTCACAAAATATGCTTCATAATATAGAGAGAGAAAGAGAGAAAGCTTATGTTTCTGGTGTGATTTTCAATTCTAACTTAGCCCTCTATTTATAGGAAAATTTTGGTAGGTTTGACCTGCAACCTGATGGCTTTACCTGCTACTATTCCCACCCACCACATTTGAAATATAATTCAGCACATTTCTTCACCAACCACAAGTGGGGCCCACCAATTCTAGAATTTTCCACCAAAATGATAAACTCTGAAAATTCAACAATTTCTGAACCAGTCATCTCGTAAAATTCATAACAAATCATACGTTCATTTTTAACGGTTCAAAATTTGTGGGCATATACTCAACTTATATATGTATAACATATCCAAAAATTACCACGATCCAACGGTCGGATTAAAAATTATAACCCCCGCAAAATATCTCAAAAACCCTGATTTTTAATACCTCCATTCCGACAAAAATACAGATAAAAACCTCAACATTAACTCCTTCATTTTTAACCACAAAAATATATCCCTCATTTATATCCACATAAAATAAATATTTCCTTATCATATGAATCAATAATTAATTATTCACAAATAATATTACAGAATCACATTTATGACAACCAGGCCGTTCCCAGGAAAGAGGGGGCTTTCCAATAAGGATTTCTCCTTACTGGCGCGCAATTAGATGACCAAACCTCTCCTTAGACAGAACTTTCTAGACATTGCCAATAATGCTATCTAATAATACTATTCAAATAATATGAATTATTGATCTGATAATGGGAAATACTGTGCAGCAACAATTATTGAACAACAATAATACAAAATTTCAACGTAGCAATTATTGAATCAATAAAATAAAATATTGAACAGTAATTACTGTAACAATTATTGAGTAGTGCCTTCTTACGTAAGAATCAATAATTTTAAAAATACTATGCAATACCGTGTGCTACTGTGCAATAACGCGTATTACTGTATTTTAACCACCGGGTATTCCAACAGTGTTAACGGTAACAACTACGCCGTTATTTGTAAAAACTCAAATTTGTCGTTTTCTTCACCCGACAGTTATTCTGTTATGGGGCCCACAAATGGCTGCGCCGTCGTACGAATATTCCCCGACAGAAAGAATATTTCCCGACAACAATGATTATTTTATAACCACTTGCTTATTTTGAAAAAAAATCATATTTCACTCATAACTTTAAACTTTTATCAATTTAACCATTTACTGAATAGTAATTATAAGAAAAATTGAATACTTTTATTTCATAAAATTCGGGGTCTTACAATCTCCCCTCCTTATGAAATTTCGTCCTCGAAATTTACGTACCTGGTATTTCAAAGAGTTGAGAATACATTGCTTCTATTTCAGATTCCATCTTTCCTGTCATCATAATTTCTCCATTGCTCATCTCCTGTATTTCAAATATCATTCTAGAATACAGCTTCAAAACAAGGGTTAATTTAACAAATTAACATATCACATAATATCCCGATATTATGACTGACCAACAAATAAGCTTAGGTAGGACACACTAGCGAAGGATTTACTCATCTCTCCCCTCCTAGTTATATTCCCCGATCTCCGCCAGAGATCATATCCCTAAGCTCTGATACCAACTGTGACAACCCCAAAATAGGTCCATTCCACCCAACCCATTCTGAGTCGTCAAATACATGGTACAGAAAACAACTACAACTTTATTACAACAATTGTCGTGCAAAATACAACAACACATATGCTGTGAGTTTGGATACAAATATATACCAAATGTGACTCATGTTCCAACCGTGGACATCACCTCACAATAACACCTTACATAAGTCAAAAACTGTTTTAGAAATTAGAATCTTTGGAAAGTGCTCAAGGAAACCTTCGTACATGGGAGGCCACGCGTCTAGGTTATGATAGATATCATATGGCCACAGAATTATTCTTGGTTGACCCAATAGACCCCAAAGAAAAACGAGAAGATTACTATCATATTCTTCCCAATGGTGAGTCTTCTCTTGACTTATCATTATCTCCACTGTCTCTAATTGAGAATTATACTTCAAACAAACACCAAGATTATATAGGTAGTGCCCATAGATATACTCAGCAAGTGGATGAGCACAACCCTGTCCTATGATGACACGAGGTTGTATGTCATTAGACATCTTGTATGATAGTGACAAAACACCCTTCCAACGTTGGGTTCGCCTCACCCTATTTTCTTCACCAAATATAACTACTAAATGATGACCACCGTTCTATTCCCTTGTTACCCCCGCTCGACCCAGCTACACTCTTATTACCTGAAAAGGAATTGTGAAGCAAAAGGGTGAGCACAACTAGCTCAGTAAAGAATATCATGACTAAAGATAATTAAATTATCAATAGCCTTCATCAATAATAAATCAGAGATTTAGAACATATGGTAAATGATAAAAATTTCAACCATAGTTGCAGCGGAACGAGCAATCCATTAGAAGAGTCAAATAGATTATAAAGTCTATTATCTTCTCCATGTTAAAAATCCACCAACAATGTTTTATCCATGTAACATCACTCAACAGTTCCTTTCCACAATCATATGAATAACTCATAATCATAATTGTGACTATAAATTTTTCTTCGCACCCAAGACGAAGAATATTTTCATCACCTGTCTTTACCTGAAACATCAAAGATCATGGTTATACCAAATCACAATTCCTGTTTATAATCATACTAACAAATCCATCTTTGCACTACGGGCCAAAGATATTCATCAACAAATCATATTTGCACTACGGGCCAAAGATATTCATCAACAAACCATCTTTGCATTACGGGCCAAAGATATTCAACAACAGTTCATCTTTGCACTACAGGCCAAAGATATTCATCAACAGGCCATCTTTGCACTACATGCCAAAGATATTCATCAACAATTCATATTTGCACTACAGGCCAAATATATTCATATCTCAAAGAAATATATAATCATTTCAGAATTTATATAAACAATAATTATAACCATGTTGATCAATTCACCTTTGCACTTAAGCTTAAGATATTCAATTATAAATTCAATGGTCATGATCATACCAGTCACAATTCAACTTTGCACTACAGGCCAAAGAGAACCCTAGTCATGATCATACCAATAATCTATCCATCTTTACACTCCAGTGAAAGAGAATTTCAACATCAGGATTATAAAAATGTTATATATGATGATAAAAATAATATGATCAACATATAGTTTTAATCTCAAGAGTAATATTCGTAACTCATGAATAGTAACCCCGACACAAAAGATAGAAATTCTACAATAAAATTCATACCAATATTTTGGTATAATGATATTGAAAGAATAACATTACTTAAATTTATAAACAATTTATTTTAATTATTTACACTTTACTAATTAATGCATTTAATCATCATAAAATGCCAACTCTTACAATTTCATCATCAATAACCAAAACCCTCATCAAAAATCTGCATATACCTCATATAGGATTCTCAAGCCATAAAATCCTATTTTTCAATTTTCTTTCTTCACAAAACATATTTAATTCATTTACTCATAACTAGACCATTTTCATGAAAAATACCAAATCAGTTCCAAAAATATTTCTTTTCTGGGATTTAGCATAATATAGTCCCATAGTGAACATATATTTTTCTCAGAATTTTTAAAAATCATTTACTATTTTTCATATGGCCAAAATAGCCGAATATTTAGACATTTATCAAAAATTATACTTTTGTCTAAAAATTCTGAAATTTACAGAGTATACTTCTATCATATACATGTACTCCCAATAAAAATTTCATCAATTTTGGAGTTAACCACAAGGAATTATAAGCGGTTACTTTTAAAATAGTCTTTTCTCATAAAATTCATAACTCTCAATCTATACATCCAAAAATCACCATTTTTGGACACAATCAATAAAACTCATCAAAATATCATTTCAAATTTTTCCAGAATTTTTGAAGTTCAGAAAAATTACGAAACTGAAAATCATAACAACCCTTAAAATCCCTTACTATCCCTTACTATCCCTTACTATCCCTTACAATCCCTTACTATCCCTTACTATCCCTTACCTCAAAAGAGCAGTACTTCTGACTGGATATCGGATATGATGCTGAAGGAAACTTACACTGATGAATAGCAACTCACCAAGTATCTAAAAACTCACAAAATATGCTTCATAATATAGAGAGAGAAAGAGAGAAAGCTTATGTTTCTGGTGTGATTTTCAATTCTAACTTAGCCCTCTATTTATAGGAAAATTTTGGTAGGTTTGACCTGCAACCTGATGGCTTTACCTGCTACTATTCCCACCCACCACATTTGAAATATAATTCAGCACATTTCTTCACCAACCACAAGTGGGGCCCACCAATTCTAGAATTTTCCACCAAAATGATAAACTCTGAAAATTCAACAATCTCTGAACCAGTCATCTCGTAAAATTCATAACAAATCATACGTTCATTTTTAACGGTTCAAAATTTGTGGGCATATACTCAACTTATATATGTATAACATATCCAAAAATTACCACGATCCAACGGTCGGATTAAAAATTATAACCCCCGCAAAATATCTCAAAAACCCTGATTTTTAATACCTCCGTTCCGACAAAAATACAGATAAAACACCTCAACATTAACTCCTTCATTTTTAACCACAAAAATATATCCCTCATTTATATCCACATAAAATAAATATTTCCTTATCATATGAATCAATAATTAATTATTCACAAATAATATTACAGAATCACATTTATGACAACCAGGCCGTTCCCAGGAAAGAGGGGGCTTTCCAATAAGGATTTCTCCTTACTGGCGCGCAATTAGATGACCAAACCTCTCCTTAGACAGAACTTTCTAGACATTGCCAATAATGCTATCTAATAATACTATTCAAATAATATGAATTATTGATCTGATAATGGGAAATACTGTGCAGCAATAATTATTGAACAACAATAATACAAAATTTCAACGTAGCAATTATTGAATCAATAAAATAAAATATTGAACAGTAATTACTGTAACAATTATTGAGTAGTGCCTTCTTACGTAAGAATCAATAATTTCAAAAATACTATGCAATACCGTGTGCTGCTGTGCAATAACGCGTATTACTGTATTTTAACCACCGGGTATTCCAACAGTGTTAACAGTAACAACTACGCCGTTATTTGTAAAAACTCAAATTTGTCGTTTTCTTCACCCGACAGTTATTCTGTTATGGGGCCCACAAATGGCTGCGCCGTCGTACGAATATTTCCCGACAGAAAGAATATTTCCCGACAACAATGATTATTTTATAACCACTTGCTTATTTTGAAAAAAAATCATATTTCACTCATAACTTTAAACTTTTATCAATTTAACCATTTACTGAATAGTAATTATAAGAAAAATTGAATACTTTTATTTCATAAAATTCGGGGTCTTACATTCATATTCCTTATAACTCTGCGAGATTCTTCTTTGAATCCTTTCACGCATGTTTTAATCGGTTCTTTATAAATTTCTTAAATTACTTCTTAATATTCAAACTCTATTTGAGTTTATTCGTTCATTATCTTCACCTCTCTTCTCTAAGGTTATAACCTAAGGTACTCTTACCTAAGGTTTCTAACCTATCAGCTTTGATACCAACTGTAATGACCCCAAAATTCATACAATTTAATTCTCGATTTCAGTCGTTAATAATACTTTCAGCCTCTGCTTTTACATCATTAATTGATAATACAACCATTGAAAATTTGCGGAACAATTACAATTTTCTATTACAAACTATCCTCATTCCCAAAACCTTCAACATTTACATCTAAATATCTCAGAATCAATTTAATACTACAATAGTTTACATCGCGAAACGATATTACAATTCAACATTAATACATCATTCAGAACCTTAAACATGGTTCAAATAATAGTAACGCAACCAAAGTGTATAAATCCTCAAGTACCACGTCGGCTTCACATCTTTCGGGTAACACATAACTTTACCTTGAAATCTTGACCTGTAAAAATGGTTATTTGCAAGGTTGAGCTCGACAGCCCAACAAAATCTAACAGTTTTCATGCATCACATAACACATAATAACATGCTCAACATATGTTTCTTAAACATTGGACTAACATAACATGCATGCTACAGTTCATATAACAAGTATAAAGATTGAGTTCCTTACTCAATCAGCATGCTTTACTTAATTAACGTAGTCATAAGTTGACTTTGACGTTTCATGCTTTCAACATAAATATAACACATCATGTTATTTGCAATAAAGACTTAAAACAATTAATCATCAAGTTCACGTAGCAAATAGGAACTGAAAGACTTGCCTTGATCGTTGTTTACCAACAATAGTTTAACAGCTTACAGCTATCTGCACTTTACGTGCCCTACACAATTATATAATCATTCACATTAACAATTAGTCACATAGAAACACATAGTAGTTGTAATATAAACTTTACTCTACATCTCATAACCCTTTCTATCATAAATACACAATGTTCAATTGGATTATGTTAACTTTTGACTTGTATCTCACTATATTTCATACTCGAAGTTCATTCAAGTGTTAAAGTATTGATAAGAATCATTATTGGTTTTATATTAAACCTATTTCGTATCTTATAATATTCTATTCATTTGACTTAAAAAACTTTTTACATTCATTAACACTTGGCACGGCGTTTCGACATTCATTCGTCACACGCCCGATTTGTCTCTCTTGTGTATGCTTAGTATGCTTATACAACTTATCTAATACATTATTTATCAATGTTAAGTATCATTATATTTACTAACATTCATGTTTTATAACTTAGAACAACATCTTTTATCGTCGGAAGCACTACACTTGCATATGTGCATGCCCGACGCCCTCCGATTGCCTCCTAAAACACAACAGTCCTAAAGATGACCATTTTGACCCATGTTCCCAACCTCAAATGAAAGAAATTAAAGAATGAATGTTGTAGGTCTATTCGTCCTCATTCCGGATCATCTTGAATCACCTCAATCGAAGTTCGTATGAAAACGTTATGGCCGTTTTACCAAATTAGATCAAAACAGTCACACCTTGCACACTATAGGCACGAGCCTGCGTGACTTCCAGCGCCAGCTGCGCGCCCGCGGGCACGGGCGGCGTGCCCGCCCGAGGCTTCGCACAGATTATAATTTTTTTGGCGTAACTTTCTCGTTTTAAGTTCGAATTAGTTGGTTTTTGATTTTATGGACTCGTTAAACTCTTAGCTACTCATCTAGAGTATAATTATAACACTTCAAACATATTAACAAATTATTTTAAGGGTTCCAATTCAGTGTTCATGCTATATTTTCATGTTTTAAACACATTTAGCGAATTCATTCGCTACGAACTCGTTTCTTAACCAAATTGGTCCGTTTAACTTTCGTTCTTTTCGTTTTTCAACATACTAACAACTTCCATTTTCAATTTACAGTTTATAACACATATTAGACATAAAATTTCATACTTTCTTAAGCCATAACATATGAATACACACTAATATTCACTTCTCTTCTTCAAACCCATTTTCAATGAACTCTCTTACCATAATCATGTATAGATAACAACCAATAGATTACATAAACAAATTTTAACAATTATAATATCGAATTCACATAGTCCAATATTAGAAATTTAGAACATAAACTTAGGTTTTCATACCTTCAATGCTTGATTTCTTTACAAGATGATCACAAGCTTTAGCAATCCTTCTTCCTCTTTTTGATAATCTCAGAAAACCCTCTCTCAAACCACTATATTTTCTCTCTTCCTCATCAAGCTCTCTCTCTCTCTCTCTCTCTCTCTCTCTCTCTCTCTCTGCTATTTAGCCTTAGAAATAAGACGCGAAGAATAACTGATATGGCTTTCACTCACTTATCCTTCCGTTAGCAAAATAATACGTCTACTGCAGTTACAATAAGCCAAAGGCCGCAAGGCCTTGTTTGGCTATGCACAATTATCCCCCACTAGTTTATTTTAATAATATTATATTATATAATTTTTATTTGTTACACCTGTAATCAATTCTCATAATTTACAATAATAATTATAATATTTATTATAATTCTTCTTATGATTAATAAATAATCATATATCTAATTTAATTAATAAATAAGACTTACACATCACTTTATTTAATTTACATATTTTATTTAATATTAAACAACTCATTTAATTTAATTAATTCATTAAATTAAATCTTCAAAGAATAAAATTTATCTTTGCTTTAATTTAATTATCATACACACGTAACTAAATTATTATACCACAATTTCATAAATTATTTATTTTTCTCAATAAATAAATTATTTAAAATATTATTTAATTCAATAAATATTTAAAATTAATTACCAAATTCATTTAATTCCTTCAATAGTTCACTCAACTATTAAACCTCACTTTCCCAATATATGAGTATATATTTCTCTTCACACCGGATCACATATTTCAAAATATATGGCACGTATATATATATATATATATATATATATATATATATATATATATATATATATATATACTTAAACTCAAAACATCTCATAATAAGAATTTTAATTATTAAATTCTTATTTTAATAACTTGTAAAAAATTCGGGTTGTCACAGTCATTGGTCCAACGCTCGCTTTATATGGGTAACTCTGAAAAACCTAAGAAAATGAGACATTGCACAAGTCAAGAATCAAAATTGGAAAAAAATTGGAAAAAAGGAAAAAAGAAAAAAAAGAAAAAAAAGAAAAAAAATGAGCTTACTTGATTTTCATGGTAAAAATCCCTACTAAGAGTTATATCATATACACAATGCATGCATCACATGAAATTGATTTAGTGAAGGATGGTGTCTAAAATAAAGATTGAGTATTTTTGATAAAGTGAAAGTGTAATTTTGAATTTAATCTTGCTTATGTATAATGCCCATAGATATTTAGAAGCTTTCTTTCAATTTCATAATTTGTTGAACCCGAAAATATATTTTTGAATTTTGTGGGTATATTCACTACAAACCCTCACGAGACATAACTCGTCCACTTGGGATAACCTTGGGGTTTAAAGACTTGTTGCACATGCTAAGTGCAATCGTGTTTCCTACGAAAATGGGGTAGTATAATTTTTGTTTTATTTTATTCTTATTTTACTCGAGGATGAACAAAAGCTAGGTATGGGGGTATTTGATAGACACGTAATTCATACATTTTATCATCCCTAATTTTGTCATTTTAATTATATTAGTTTATTAAATTAATATGTTTTATTTTATTTTGTAGGATTTAATATTTGTTGCAATAAAGTCAAAATCTTGGTGATCAAGCAATATTTAATGCTCTTATTCATATAAGGAATATCCAAGAAGAATCCTACAAGGAGTAGGAAAGAAGTTGAACAATCTTGGTGTTCAAGTCAAATCCAACAAGAGAAGGGAAAGTATATCTAAAAGATCTTTTTGAGAAGTTGATTGGGAACAAAACTGTCCAAGTTCAATGAACCTAAATTAGGATTTCAAGTTAATTTTCCTATGAATAGGCCTCTTGTTTTAGAGAGAAAGACATCACTTATTATTTTATTTTTCTTAGTTTTTCACTAGTGTAGAAAGGAGTAAGATATCTAGAGTTTACCTTTTCTCTTATTCCAATCATGTGTGATACTACTGTCAAGGAGTATTTGTAACTTTCGTTTATTTATATAATAGAAATTCTCTTTTTTATTATTGTTCTTATTTCATGCGAATTATAGTACTAATATTATTTGTTTTTGTTTTTAATTACATGGCTAGCTAAATTTCTAATACCTAGGATTATGATGAAATTAAGTATTTCATAATAATATTTTCTTTCCGTTCCAAAATTAATGCCTAATTATTTTCGCCTTCATATTTTCCTCCGCATAAATTGCATATAATTTTTATATTGATTGCGAGATTTTGATAAGTTATAGTTAATCTGTGAATTTTTCATAACTTATGCTTGCCCATATTAATTATATGAATAATTATTTTTAAAGAGAAGGGAGAATAATTTGGGAATTGATGTGAGAAATAAGAAATTATTTATTATGTTAATCCTAGGTATCTTTTCTCATTAATAATTTCCGTTATTAATTAATAGTTTGCATAATTTAGTTAATAAATCTTCTCCACCATTTTTATTTCTAATTTGCCTAAAATATTAATTAAGGATATATTAAAGAATTAATCTAGTCTCTGTGGTTCGACCTGCTCTTGCCAAAACTACAATAGACGCTGTGCACTTGCAGTTACATATTTTTATCACATCAGCCTTGTTTGCCCATCCTTACACACATAACATATATTAACATGACAAGGGTCCTTTCGTAACTTTTAAGTTCAGTCTTTGTCCCTTCCTTCATAATATGGTTCTAAGTTGAACATCTCAACAAGTTAATGCCATTAAAGGTTTTTGAAACTACAAAGTCTAACATGCTTGTTTCTTAAACATACAACACGCTTGTGAGTATTCATATCACATATGTGTAATTAGCATCGATTTGGTTTGAAAATATGCTTCGTTTATGCTTTACTTAAATTACGATACCTAAGCATGGTATATATACATTTATGATACCTAAGTGAATCTAAGAGTATCATCAAACATGTTCACAAATATCAGATTCTAACTCTCAACGTAGCACGTTAACATTTACGTTCCAAGTTCGCATTTTCATCAGCAAAGCTTACTACTAAGTCCAACATGATCATGCTTCAATATAAAATCCATATACATAAGTTAGTATGTCCGACATGCATTTCAAAACCATACTAACATGCTTGCAAGATCAGAAGATACATTATCCCAAGTTCACAATTTCTAGTTTTTCAAATCTTAAAGTTTTCTTTGAATGTTCATATTAAAACAACTAACATGGCTTCTATATACCTAGCAATCTCATTCCATATTTTAAGGTTGTTTATAAGAATATTCTAACCAAAGTAACATGCTCATAATGATACAAGACCACAAAAGCAGTGCACATGACTGGCAGCAGGCGCGGCCACAAGGTCATGTACTGTAGAAGTGGTGCGGCCGTGCCACTTCGAGTAGAACAAAGAAATGAAGGCTCTGCTTCTGCAGAGCTTTATCCCAACACATGCCAAACTTGTAACCAGACAACTACAAAGCTCTTAAACATGTATATAAGCTCAAATAACACAATGGCCTGCTAATCCACACCAATTAACAGAGAATTCAACAATTACTAGAATTTGACAAAACTTCAAAATATAGAACATAAACGAAAATTATACCTCTTGATGCTTAATTGAATTCCTCAAGGCACTAATCAAATGCTCAGCTACTCTCCCTCTCAATGTATACTTATCAGATAATCTTAGCAACCAAGAATGAGGAGAGGAGGGTACTATAAATAGAAAATTTATTGCCCAGTTCATGGCCTTACACCATGGTTTGATTCAAAGGAAACTGAAAAGAAATGTTGGTCATGGAAGGGTTGGCCAACTGCCCAACCCGTAGCCATCATCACCATAGATTTGTAGCCTTTTGGTTTTGCTGGAGTTTACGCAATGAAGGAGTAGGTCACTGTTTATGTACTGAGAAGGTCACTGATTTTGGGACACGGGTTTTAAATCCCAGCAAAGTGATTAAAATGCTTAGTTTGTTTCTTTTAATTCCCAAAATGTAATTTTAATGTGTTAATACTACTACATAATGGAAAGTTAGGGATTATTTATGTACTCACATCATATAATTCATGTACATTTTTCTAGTCTAATTTTTATTTATAATATGTATGGACTCCATTTAATTACCCACTTGTAATTAATATCCCCTTAAAACTTTATTATTCCAGTTATACTCACTTATTGGAATAGTTTGAAATTCTTTAACAGAGTACATCTTTTAATGTTTTCACACATACTTATTGTCACATAAACAATTGTTTATGTAACTTATAATTCCCTACACTTTATAGTTTATATATATATTACATAGTTATATTAATGTGTCACACCATATTTTCTTTTCAATGTAAGAACTATATAATATCACATGTCTTACACACATAAATTAAGTGAATCATACCATTCAAATTATGCAATTTACTTTACTCACAATAACAATTAATTATCACATATTATTAATTAATCACCATTAATAATTAATTAATATTCTACAATAACAATTAACCATTAATATTAATTAACTGTTCACTTAATTATTCTTTCGTTGATTAATATTACTATTAATATTTAACCAAAATTCTTTAATAACAAATAATAATTAATATAGATTAATTGTTCGCTTAACAATTCTTTCGTTAATTAATATATTCGTTAATATTTCCCATCACCGTGCCACACAAGGCTTTCAACGAGTTCATCATAAATTCCATATATTCTCAACTATTCAATATAATGGAGTTAACTCATCTTATAATACAAAAATCATTTTTATTCAAGTAAATATTCATTTCAATTAATATGTTCATTTATTAAGACGTGAAAATTCTCGGGTATTACATCTACACCCTTCTCATTACAAAAACAAAAATAACCAAAATATTCCTACACCCTTTTCTACCACATACAGCGTTGAACCTCTTACACCAGGTTCAAACTACGCAAACTTGATCTCCTCTTCCATAGGAGTACGTAGGCAGCCATTTATGATTCAGTCTAACCCCCTACCTAAACACAAACACGTGTCAACGGTACTTGGATCATCTTTCAATCCATTACATTTCATTGGCTACAGACCAAAGGGATGGAACTATCTGACCTCCTCTTAAATAGGAGATTCAGCGACCATCTAAGCTGTGGTTATACCTCGAAGAGCAATACCAATCCATAAGAGATGCAATTAACTAGGCTCCTCCTAAATAGGAGTACTGACAACCATTTATGGGGGCGGTCAATCTCAGAGAGGAAAGACACACTCTTCTCCATATTTTCATATAGAAACCAATCCCAATACACCAAAGATGGTAGGGATACACACATATCAACGATCCATTCTGAACTGTCCAGAGATAACCCAATGTCCATCCAACAAGGAGGAATTCAGAATACATCAAGATCACAAGCCCTGAAGAAGAAAGCGAATATCAAGCAAACAACAAGGCATAACTAAAAGGGAAGTGATCAAAAATATATTTCCCTGCTATATATGACGTTGTTTGATATATACAATGTAAACTATACATGACAAAATTATTAAGCTAGTCTGTGCAGGAAAATACAAGCCCATCTACAAATCAGTGTATATGCGAGCTATCAAGCCCAACATGGCATCCCTCAAAAAGGAGGTAACGATGTGGTCTCCTGTACAAGGGTATCCACACAAGCTAATAGATCCATAGCCATCTGTATGATGACATTGTGCTCATCAATGTACGTGCTCATCTCTGTAATCATGCCAGTGGTAAGGGACCTCACTGTGGTACTATCTGTAACGGCTACATCCCGGGAAGATAGAGCAACATCCCGCTCAACTATCACGGCATCTCTGGCTGATCTGGCCTCATCCTGCTCAACAACAGCGGCATCTCTACGAGCTAATGCCTCGTCTCTCTCTAATAGAGTTGCGTCTCTCCCATCAAGAGATGTCAACATCAAGGATCTAGCCTGATCTCTCTTAAAGGTCATCAGATGAAGACTCTGCTCAAAGTACTGTGCTGAATGCTGGATCACAACAATGCTAGTACCGGGAGAATCTAAAGGAGATGCTGGCAACCCAGTAAATGGCTCCTCCTTGATGTGAGAATCAATGTCCTCCATGGGCTCTCCATCATCTGAATCACTATTCGGCACTATGGATACTGCCGCAGCTGATGAAGTCTCTGTCTCCATCCACGTAGAATACTCTGACGAACAGCCCGGATGGCTAACAGAAAAAGTAGCTATCTCACGCTGATCCCAACAAGCATACACCCGGGATCGGTCCTCTGCTGATAGATGGCGAGAAGTTAAACGTTGACCTAGCGCCCCATCAAAAGGATGGAAATCCTAGAACTGGTCAAATTATGAAATCATGGCCAGCGGGTGGTAGGTAGTCATGCCCCTCAAACTAGCCAGAGGGAGATAATCCATGCCCGAAGAATGAGTAATGAAGCTATAGGGTGAACTGAGCCCTGTACACGACAAGATAGCAAATGGATCTCTGATCCCAGTTAGGAAAACGGACCAAGATGCAGGATTTGTACACTCCGTAGGTTAGAAGGAATACGACATAGCTATCTCATGGGTGAAGCAGTATCCATATCGGCGAAAAGTGCAAATCGGTCTCAAGTGTGACATAAACCACAAGTATAGTATGACCGAACTACCTGTGAATACCCCTGTAGGGTAGGTGCTGCAAAACGTGGTCCACCTCAGTGTCTCTGCCACGATCATCGGAATAATGGTACGACCCTCCCTGAGAGCTCTCACTGCCATGATAACACCGATATCCAGCTCATCCATATATCGTGGCATGTATACATACGCCACTATACACATCAAGAATGCATCCACCCTAGCTAAATGCCACTGATCCTCTGGTGTGGTGAAATCCCCAGAATGCCGAGCATAACTGTCCAATGAGCCAAACCTATCTATCAGGAAATGCTAGGATAATACATGGCCGGATATAATCTCATCCTTTACTACTCTACGCCGTAACCCGGTGATGGTCATGAACTGTCGGCACATATCTCCAACAGCCATGTGAGCGCAAGGTCTATCTAAGGGCAAAGTCGTCAACCGCTCATACTCCTCCAGTGTAGGAGTCAGCTCCTAGGTACTAAACCAGAAAACCTGTGTCTCTGGTATGCAACGCTCCAGCATACCCTCCACAAAGCCTGCAGGTACCTGAAACATTAGGAGGGTTATAGAATGCTATAATAACTGATCTACGGTCACCCTATATGAGGGTGACATACTATCATACCAGAATCTCAGATGGGATGCCACCAATACTGGTGGGGTGTGATCTATGCGGCTGATTATCGAAGAAGACATCTGTGTGGGCCGTATCATAAGACCATCCAAGGGTCAATGCTGAATATCTCTGGACATACATACATATGCATAACATGATAAATGCATAACAGATAATAGATGGCAATATGATGTAGGGAATAGAAGAAAGTACATACATTCCTAAGTACATCATCATCTATATACATCATCTCTGTACAGCTAAAAATACAGGGAAATGGGGCGCAGACGCCCTACTACTAACAGAGGCCTATCAAAAGAGATAACGAGAATACACATCAGAAGAAGACGATGGTGTCAATATCTACATCATCAATCTTGTCCACCTGATGTAACTCCTCCTGACTCACTGGATCTCTATCAACAGGGATATCAAGCCTATACAAAGGAGGATCTACACCGGCAAAGCCAAATGGGTCATCTGAGGGGCCAGCGCCTAAGCTGGAAGGATCAAACAAATCTGCCTCTGCCGGATCTCTACCTAAATGTCGGATAAAGAAATGTGCCTGGTCCAGTCGTTGGGTCAATCTTTCAATCTATGTCATATGAGTCAGATCATGGACACAGGCTAGCCAATCCGTCATCATCACGGATCCTGGAACCATATCCCCCATGAACTGAGTAGCACGGGTCTGGGCTCCAATGGTACGAGGGGACCACCAATGCTGGAATACATCCTGAGTGCATGGACCCTCTGACAATGCAAAGCTGTCAACACCCAATAATGGGATATCAATAACGGGTGACTGCGACACAGGCCAATAACGCCTGGCAGGAGGCAAGATCGGTATACGAATCTCTCCTATAGTGCTACTAATAGCACGCTCTTCTAAATAGAGCTCCCATCCTCCATCAGTAAAGAGAGGAACCCTACGGGTGGAAATCACGTACTCGACACTAGTCAGGTACCCATCTCAAATCCAATGGCCAAGTGCTCCCCAGAGTAGGGAATCCATGTGATGACATCAGCTGTCAATAACTCCAACTGTAGGCGACAATGAGTGAAACCCTCAGTTACAAGGGCCTCCGCCAGTATAAAATGATGCCATCGTTGTCCTCATGGATAGGTATCCAACCCTAATACACTCATAGGACGTAAACATGGGAGCCTCTCATAGGCCCAAAACTGCCAACACAAAGGCAAACATCTGCTGTCAGTAAACACTCTTAACTTATAAATGGGAAATTATAAGAGAAATACTCACAAGCAGAAATGGGTAGAATCCTAGCCAAGCCTCGGTCAAGCCCTACAAACGTATACGCATCCCCCCTGAGGAAATAGGCAAAGGTGTAGGAACCCCAATCATCTCTCCTATACAGTCCACATGTCTCGTGGTGCTGATCAAAGTAAACGACACCGTAGAAGAGTTATCTGCTATGAAGCAGCCCCTAATGATCATCAGGAACATTCACTGAAGAATGCGATCCCTGACTCGAACATCTACTGACATGGGCTCACTCAATAGTCCACTCATAGCATCCACACTCAGAGGACCAGTACGGACAGTCCTACCCTTGAGCGCCTCCACCAGTACTCCTAGTAAGGATCTGACGGTAGTTGGGGTAATATCCGTCGTACAAGGCACTGGTGCCCCTCCAAACTCTATACCTATGATAAATCGCCAATCCATCGGCATCATCATTAGCTCACAGTCCAGTAAATAGAGAGACTGAGTCTGGTGAAACCAGTGCTCAGACAATGCCCTGAGGTAACCCCAGGGATAACGACGGGGAAGGATGGAAAAGAACGCCCCAAATCCCTAATCATGCACAATCAGTCTATAATCAGGATGCAGAGCCTAGTACATGGAGTGAATGCTAAACCAGTTCCCTCTGGGCTGTGTAAAGCCAGGAATCTGCATCACAAAGTAGATCAACATCAGAATCCTTTAACCTCATCAATATGAAATAAGGAAATTCAAAGTCTAGCTTTGTACCTCATTTTCATGCAAGTACATCGAAGGGTGTCGACTCAAATCACCCAGAAGCTCTGGGTTTGCCACTTGAATACTCGGGAGGTCCCTACGGGGAACATGCACAGCAGGAGCGGGGTCCATAATCGGTACATCCTTTACGTCCTCAATGTCCGACACATCAACTCGGACAGGACGCATCACCACCTTTGCCAGATGATGAGGCTATCTAACAGAACGGGGTCGAGGCACTTCAAAAGCCCTTCTTCGTACACCAGAAGTGGTCGCGGGAACTATTCGGCTGATCTGGATCCATAATATCTGGACAACAAGTCTCCAAATCACCTCAGAAAGGGTGTGGTAATTATGAAACCTGGAGCTTTCTTTTCAAAATGCATTTTATGACTACATGCATGCATACATTAATTTAACATACGTCTATAGTAGAGTTAAAAATGCATGACTACCCAATGCCTACATTTTGGAATATTTTGTCAAAGTTTCCTCTATAAATAGGACTATCCACATGCACATAGGCATGACTAGGTGGCCATTCAGTAGCACACCTGACCACAGTCATATACATACTATATGCATTTAAATGTCAAAGTCATCAATCCATAAGGGTAGCCTAATTACCAGGATTACTTTGCATTTTTACCTTTTGCTCATTTGTCCTCAAATAGGATAAGAAATAGCAGAAAAAAGTGCCAATTTGACTATTTTAAAAGTTAATTTTTTCACATCATTATGTTCAACATGGTTTAATACTAACATTTACTATGTTGAATATTTTTTATCAAGTCATTTGAGCATGCATATTCACTACTATATGTTTAGATGCATTTCACGTGATAAGTCATTTTCTAACGGATAAAAACTGGAAAAGAAGACATGTATACATTACCAGGACAGTGTAGGACACTTGTACGGTGACAGAATTTACAGAAAGTCGCCTGAACTAAGTAAAACTGAAGAAGAGCTCTCGAATTTCCTTCGTAGTGCAACTTGCAAATGACTTATGAAAATAACCTACAGGCATTTAGTAGCCACGGCTGGCTGCAGGTCCACCTGCGGCTGCTGCATGTGTACCTAAGGCACCTTTATGTGGGTCCCACCCCTCCGGCTCGGTTCAGTTTGAGTTGCAAAGGAGTTCTCACAAGCTGTAACGGTCAAATCAGGAATAAAAATGCAACGTGATTAAACCGAATAGCTTACAATCCTGGTTTTCTCAGACTAAACTGTGGGTCTGCATATCATTCATTGGTCCAATGCCGCCAATTCAGGGTCATTACCCTAATTCTCAATCACAATCCTCGGCGGGGGTATCATGCATGGTTATCTGTCCAAATACAGATTCCTCGGCGAAGGTATCAGGCTTTGTCATGTGTCGAAGTACATATCCCCGGCGGGGGTTGTAACACGTGGTTCGTTGGTTCACACATCAGCAAAGATCAAGTAGATCCCTGTCGGGGGTTACAACGCGTGGTCATCCGTTAATACACATGTCAACGAAGGTCAAGCAGCTTTGACATCACTTCAGCCGTTGGCAAATAAATCCAACGAAGTGTCGGAGGCCATCCGATGATTTCATCAGTCAATGAACACATCAACAAAGGTCAAACAGCCTTGGCATTTATCCCCAGCAGGGATTTCATCCGTTGATATACACTTCAACGAAGGTCAGGCAGCCCTGACAACACATACTATTGGCAGTAAATCCAACAGAACATTACTATGTCCTGGCGATACAAACCAGGAAGGATCAACATCATCAAGGAGGATCGATGGTGGAATATGTTATACACATCCTCAAACAGGCAAATCTTTATCCCCACAGATCATTTGTACACCAGGGGCACATCTTCTGAATAAAGTCTGTATCAACGACTGAGGACTTTGGTGATAACCCAACGTCAACATCCTAAAAGATTTGGATCACACATCCAAGCTTGTCATTGTTGCCAATCCCAGGCAGAAGCTGTAAGAATCCGAATTTTCAGAAAATATTAAAATAAGAATTTAGTAAATAATTTTCTTAAAGCATGAGCTGGGTTCGAATAAGAATATTATTGTGTTACATAGGGAAATATGAGCTATGTAATAAGTGATATTATATTTAATAAATTTATATCATTATTAAATATTTATTGTAGAGGTTAATTGTAAAGAAGATGGATAGATTTATTTATCGGCATTAAATAATTTATGTGAAATTATTTTATAATAGTAAGTTGGTGACGTTAAATATCTTTGATAATCATCAATTTCATGAGTATTTATACGAGTACGTATCAAGTCTAAGGCAGTGCGACTGTACCTTTTAATGGTGGATGTATAGGAGCTGGGCTAAACGATTCCTTTAGAGAGCGGAGGTATATACGGATTAGTAACCGATCTAACTCACTGTGAAAACAGTGTAGACGAGACGGGAATTAATTTGTTGGTTGTTTGTGGGAAACCACTCAGTGTTCTATATTGAATACTATTAAAGACTCGATGTGTGCTCGGTTTAGACTTATATATATGTACGTTGTTGACGAAAGTAGAAAATTGATATACCTTTAAGGTGGTTAGAGAGTTATTACGTAATTCAATACACGGCAAGAAGCGAAGATGAAAGGAATGTATATATGTGTTATATTCGAGTTTTGTGTTATTGGTGGTAAGAAACCATAAAGGAGATGTATAGTTAGTTAAACTAATAAGGGAGATAGAGTTTTAAAACTCAAAGTGAGATTCTTAAATTGTTAAGAAAAATAGTAACCAATAATGTGGAATCAAAGAGGGCATTGATGGTAGACGAGATAACACTTAAGGAGGATGTGTAAAGTATTTAGAAGCGTAAGTTTTAGTTCTACTGATGCAGAACTGGTCTGCCACTGATTTTGGCATGGCACAGCTGCGCCATTTCCAAGTCTGTGACCAGCACAGCTGCGCCGGTCTGTAGAAAACCCGGAGTCAGTTATAAAAATGTGATTTGCAAGCCATGCATACTAATAACTCTTATAAGGTCATGAATGGTGACTAAGTGTTCATGAAGAAATTTAGTTAGCAAAACATGATGTGAATAAGAGTTAATTAATTAACTTGGAATAAATATTGGTTAATTAAGTAATAATATAGAATATTATATTATAAAGCTTTGCGTGGCAGTGACGTGATAGTAAATGGAATGAAACGAGTTAGTTCACTTGCATAAGATATAAGAAGTCGTCGTGGTACAATCGAATAACTATACATATAGTGTATAATTTAAATAATTAATAGAGTAAATATTAATTATGTTAAATATAAAGGTTATACATATTACAAGTGTAAGGTATGCTAAATAATTTAGCATTAAGGTAAAGTATGTCACACAAACTTTATAAATAATAAAATAATGTGTAATGTGGGAAAAATGTGAGTAGTAGTATCATATAATTACCTACTGCTTGAGATTAAATGTGGTGTGATATTTAATATAGAGTAAAAGTAATTAAATCATAAAGTTGATTTAAATAAGTTTTGTTATCTTATCCTATGTGATGAGACAATTATATGTGTACTCTAAAGGATGGGAGTAAATAAATATGTGTTATTAAAATATTTATTTCAATACAGATGTGTATCTAAATAATAAAAAGAGATATTAAGTTATTAGTGAGCAATTAAATTAAGTCCACACATGTTTTAAAGATTAAAATTTGTGGACTAATGTATATGGACTATATGATGTGAGTACATAAATAATCCCTAACTTTACTTAGTGTAGTAGTATTTACACATTAAAATTATATTTTTGAGAATTAAAGGAACCAAACTAAGCTCTATTGCTGAGATTTTAACCATCTCCCAAAATCAGTGTCACCCACTATTATATCATACGTAAATTAGGCCAATGGCCTACTCCTCTGTTGCTTAAGCTTGGTAAAGGCTAGATAGCAGTGATGATGGAGGTTGATGGAGCAGGTCACCAACTCTCCAACACCCACTGACTTCTTCTTCCTCCCCTTGGATTAATTCAATGTGCAAAGCCATGATTTGGATAATCCTTCCTCTATAAATAGAGACTCCTTCTTTTCTTTCCCGTTGGTTTTTGAGTTTGCTGAGAAATGGGTTATGGAGGTTCAGTAGTATTAAGAACAATTAGAGATTGGGAAAGCTATAGATAGAAAATTGAAGCCATCAAGAGGTAATGATTCTAACATATATGCTTTTGAATTCCTAAGTTTTGAATTCCTAGAAAAGTATATAGAAACAATGCTTAGTCCAAAAATTGATGCCTAAGGATTGTTATAATCCATGAATTGATGCTAGGTACTTTTAAGTTAGTCAAATACGAAATCAACGGAAGTTAAACGAACCAATTTGGTTGAGAAACGAATTCGTAGTGAACGATTTTGCTAAATTGTCAAAACATGAACATCTAGTATGAACATGAGTTGTACATTCATATTTGGTTAGTTAATGTTGATGTTAATTGATGGGTATTTAGTATGTTGTAGTTTTATGAGTTACAAACATATAGAACCAAAATTGAACTAATTTGGACGAGTATAACTCATGTTATGATGATTGGAAGGAGTTTTGGTCTGTGAAATTGCAAGGAGCAGAGCTTGAGGGGCTGTTCTGCGACTTGGCAGCTGCGCCGGACATCAATCTCTGGTGCACTGCTGTGACCTACTGTAGTAAATTAGGCATAACGTTTTCATACGAACTCCGATTGAGGTAATTCAAGATGATCCGGAACGAGGACGAATAGACCTACAATTTTTGTTCTTTACGTTTTCCAATTTGAGGTCGTTAGGAAGGGTCAAAATAGTCATCTGTGTGACTATTACGTATTCGGAGGTAATCGGAGGGCGTCGAGCGAGCACATACGCAAGTATTGTGCTCCCGACGATGGAATATGCTATTCTAAGTGATGTAACGTGAAAATGCATAATATTATACATGACATATAAAACTTTCCTTTCTCATAATAGAAAGCTTTAGCATGACTTAGTATATGTTTGAAAAGAAACTTAAAGATTTTGAAAACAAACCTTGTGGAAACTTATGTTCTATAAGTTCTGAACTTAGTGGTTTGTAAACATGATTAAGTTTAAGTATAAATGAACATGATATAGTGTTGTAGTGTCTTTGTTCATGATTAACCTTGTTAGACCTTGTGATTAGAGAAATTTTAGGAAAAGCTTAGTATAATGAACTAATGAACATGAATGCTACAAGGTGTAGTTTCTAATCTTTAAAAGATGTTAACATGACTTAGTTACTTATGGTAAGAGTTTCAAAGTTGATTTATATGTACTATATTGCATCATTCATGTAAGATGATTTTAAAGGCAACCTCGAGCATGTTTTCGAACTTTAGTTGCATTACATATGAGTATTTAGATTCTAAAGGCGTGAGATGCCATGTTATGTGTTATTATGTCTCCAAACATAATTCGTAGGGGGTGAACATAAAGATGATTTAATCAAACATGAGTTAAAGCATGTTTCAAAGTGTTAGACAATGCTAGTTATGAATAAATGATATGAACACCATGATCAAATGTATTAACAGTTTGTGAGACCTTTATATGTAGATATATGGCCAAAGTTATAAAGCATGATAAATACATAACCTTTTATGCTTTAATTTCATGGAAAGTCATGAACTAAAAGAGTGGTCATATATTTATATAAAGACCCCTAGCATGTATGCATGAGAAGTGTAAGGGTCTAAGTGTGATAAAGTTTGAACTAAAACTAGAAAATAAATATCCAACTTTGGTCTGGCCAGGGGACGGCGCAGCTGCGCCCATCCCAGGCCTAATTGTAGCGCAGCTGCGCAATAGGGCAGTGATGCATGACTATTTTAACTTTGATATGAACTTTAAAGCATATGTGTAATGAATGTCTAAAGCTATAATACTGGATATAGATGATGTTTTAAGTGTAAGAACAAGTAATGGTTATATAAACCGAAATTTGTTAAAGTTTGCAAAATGTAAAGACTGTGACGCCCCCAAATCCTGGTATCTTCCAACCCAACAGATGGTGCTACACGGTACTACCATTTACACATCCATTCAATTGAAAAGCCGCAATAGAACGAATATGTCTTCTATATAATCAAAATAATATTAACATTTCCCCAAGTTCTCGATAGCCAATACATTTGTTCTTGTCATAATATCAAATATATTACAATCATTCACCCTATACTATTACATAAGTACTCTACGGGTTTGTCTTCGCTTTGCCCTTATCCTTGCCGGAGCCTTCAGTCCGATCGATCTTAGCTATGTTCATATGGTTCAAGCAAGAGTGAGCCTAACTAGCTTAGTAAGTACAACCTTTCTAATAAACAACATGCTTCAAACATAGGAATCATATATCTTCAATAACTGAACAATAGTTACGAAGTACTATTGATAATTCAAAATAGCACTTCTTTTTATTCAAAACATTTTACAAGAACAATATTCAGTAAAACATCAATTCTAGTCCAAGACCATGAGCATCTCATAAGTCCTTTTGAAAAGGACATCCCGACACTAAGTCCGTAAGTTCGACATTACTTACGAGCACGTCTAGGTGATCAGCCTATAGTACTCTATGTTGATCAACACTACATTCATTAAACGTTTATAGTACTCAGTCTTTGTTTGAAAACCATAACAATATTAGTTTGGTAAATTCTTGTCAATTCTTGATAGATTATAAGAAATCCAACATAGAATAAATCTAGCCAAAAGAATTGGCTTTGACTTCATCAGACATTAACTCATGCGAAGAATACATGAATCACAAAGACTTGTTCAGATTAAACTGGAACAAGGGTTAGAGTACTTGCCTTTAGCGTCTGCTACAGTTATAATATGTTGTCGTTTAAGTCCTTAAGTCTCTACATTAATTGATAACATCACATAACACATTAGGTCATGAATAAACATACATGGTTCCTAATGAATCTTACCCTTCTTCTCAATTTAATTATAACTTAGATTTGTTATTATTGGTTCCAGCTTTTCGTTACATCTATCTTACCTTCACATTATGTTCATGTTTGATTACTCATCTTCCACCCTTAGGTAACATAATTAAGGTTTAACAATACCTTACAATGCTTCATTAAGTTCCTTAGATTATTACTAATGAATTACTATACATGTTATACTTGTAAACTTTCTTCTCTGTCAAAATCCTAGGGCTGGCGCTGCCTTTTCTTCTCTATGTCGCGCGGCGGCGCCACTCTGCAGTGGCTAAGGACCGGACACGGCACTGCGGCGTGAGTTTATGTGCTAACAGCCGCACCGTGGTGTGAAACTACAGAAGGTTATGACCCTGTGCATGGCACTGCAGCGCCATCAATAAGCCTGGGGTTGGCGCCGCGGCGCCAACTCTGTGCCTCAGATAGCTTTGACATATTTTCAACTTTGCGAAATTCCGAGACGCATAACTTCTTCGTTATAAGTTCGAATTGGCTCGTTCAAGAGCCTACGGTTCACAAATTACATACTCTACGTATTCATGTAAGAATTTTATCTATTTGACTACGTTAACTAAAAATTCATCAATTAGTCCATTTTTAACAAAAATGATAAATGTTTGTGAATGTTCAACGCTCGCTTATTCGTTCTAAGTCGGAATCAGGTCATTTTTGAGTCCGCAACTCTATAATGCCAAATATGACTTGTCTCCATCGAAAACCAATGTTTCCAAGTTCAAACGTAAAATTCGACTTCCATTTCGAGAATTTCATGAATTCGACGATTATCGTCCAACCGTGTGAATTCCGACAAAACTCCATTACTAAGGATTTGATCATCATTCCAATTAGATTCAATCCATTATTTAGACATCTCAACCTATATATTACAATAACTTATATTCAACTTAGGTGATGACTTATTCCTTATAGGTTCATAACCTTAACAAATTCTTTAATACATGATTTTTATTTCCTTATGACGTATTATTAATAAAGTCATTTAAGCTACATCCTTACCTTTTATCAATCATACAACCTTCTTAAGTTCATCACATGACAAGTCCATATATGTATTCCATAAGTTCATAACTTATTTAGATTCAACTTGATTATTCTGCTTAAGTCCATTGCTTATCCATCCCTTATATGTTTTTAGCATATATGTTCGTTAGATTACACTTCTCTTATCACCCTACTATGATAAAGATAGAAGAGACAAGATCATTTACCCTTGAAGACTAACTTCTCTTGCTTTGGAAATCTAACAATGGAAGGTAAGCTCCAAAGTGCTTATTAGCTCTAACAAATAAGTTGTTTAGCTTAGAAGTTGTTGGTGAAATTCGAACAAGCTAAATAATGAAAATCTAACTTGCTATTTATAGAGGGGCTAAGGTTAAGGTATTAAGGTCATTAAGACATCCACCTCCTTAATTAATCTCCTTACTATTCCTATCTTGCTCATTAAGAAATCTTGCTCCCTACACAATATACTTGGTCATCACATAAAGTACTTGCCCATCAATTCACCCATGGGTTGCCCCATAGATCTTGTTTTACCCATTGGATCATCCTTTGGGCTTAGATTTAACTCATTAGATTATTCTTGTGGCTTGTATTAATTTAGTTTGGGCTTTATAGCATTAACCACTTGGGCTAAATATTAACCCCACATAGGTTTATACCTTTAATCTTATTGGACTTATTCTTCAAACAAGATTCACTATTCCATTTCATTAGAAATTAATACTAAACATTCTTGAATTAAGTCTGCATTCGAAAAATTACGTTTTCCATACTTGAATTATTATTACATAATCCATGTCACCTCGATATTATAACGTTTCGTATTTCTCGAAAGTTCAAAAAAAAAATTCCCGAGCGAAAAACGATGAATAGTGTTTTTCGGAAAAAATTTCTCAAAAAACTTTTATTTTCGTCTTAAAAATTCAAACACTTTAATTCTCTCACGTAGTTAAAATACTACGACGTTCCAACATTTCTAGGTTATAGAACGACATTTATCTTACTAACAATTAATAACAAATAATATTATTTTATTCATTATTAAAAGTATTTCCGGGGCGTTACAAAGACGATGTAGATCGCATATCTATAGACTTTAAATATGTGTCGAACACATAGCGAGTCAAGTGTGTGATAAAGATTTATGAATGTTGATATGAAGCATGTGTAGCTAAGATGTACTATATATACATAGCTATTCTAAGAGTACGTTGAGAAAGTGAAATGTAGGTTTTTCGAACCTAGTTAGAAAATAATGTAACATTGTTATTACATTGAGAATGCATGAAATATGCTACTGATGGAGATGAATCCATGATTATATAACTGTGTAGGAATACACGAACTGCAGTTAAGCGTTAAGCAGTAAGTCATAGTTGATAAACTACGAATCAGGCAAGTCTTTCAGTTCCTATTTAATATATGAAATCTATAACTGTTAATTGAGCTATATTATGTCATGAGAATGTTGATGTATATATATGAAATGCATATGAGATATGTATGAAATGTGAAAGTTGATCTTTGATGATATGTTTGTGATATAAATCTCTATGCCTATTATGTGAGAAGTAACATGTGTAGTAAATATTAATGGATTATGAATGCATGTGCTGAGTATACTATTATATGCTATGTGCTGCATGAAAACTGTTAGAATTGCTGGGTTGTCGAGCTCACCCTTGTAAATAATCACTTTTGTAGGTTAAGGACACACGTTAAAGGTTACGTGCTACTTGATTAATAATGTTCAATAACATCGAAGGAGATTGATTTGTTTAATTAAATATATGCTCTTGAACCATGTTTAGGTTCTAGTAGATATACTTGATAGTAGTTTATAATGTGTAATACATATTAAGTTGTACTATGTGATACATAGAGAAATTCGAATCGAGGTGTAAAAATTTATACAGTAATTCAAATAGACTGAATCATAACATAATTTGATTCAAGGATATATAATTCATTCAAGTTAAGATATCAATAAAAGATTTATTTTCAAAGGAGATTGAAAAAGTTTAAATTATTCCGCATATTTATATAACATCGAATGTGATGTAAAACAGGAAGAGTAAATGACCAAGTTGTGAAACTTATAAAAGTTTGGGGACAGATCCTGGAAAATGGAATGAATTTATATTCTAAATTATAATAAGCAAAGTTATATTCATTAAGTTATGAATGAAATATATAAATAGATTGACGATAGTAGTATTGTGGCGGACCGGATCCGAGGTTCGAAGGGACCCGGATTTGGGGGCGTCACAGGTTGGTATCAAAGCTGTAGGTTATAAACTTAGGTAAGTGTACCTTAGGCTATAACCTGAGAGAGAGAGAAAGTTAAAGATTTAAAATACGTATAAGTGAAGATTCAAAGAAGAATATTGAAGTCTCGAAGAGAATGATAATTCAGGAGTTTCCTAACTCCGGCAATAAAAATGTTAAGATGGTGTTTATATGACAAAGATAATAAGAATGAACTCGAGTGGAGTTTAGTTTATAATTAGAAAGAACCCTAAGTTAACCGATGATCACGACGTGATCAGATTAAGCTATAAAGTGATAAATAGTCTATAACGACTAAATGTGTATAGCTTGATGCTATAAGAGATTGTACTATGAAATGGTACGATATGGACTCATGAGGAGTTGTATGTAATGAGATACGAAGAATTAGTATCGAGCAAAAAGCAAGTTAAGAGTGAGATAGAGTTAAGTTAGATTTCAGTTGAGGACTCATGTGAGAGATGAGTTGTACAAACCGTTGTGTGGGCGGAGGCTTTATGCTCAAGCTCGGTTCCTCACAATGATAATTAATGGAATGTCGGTGTCGCGCTATCGATATGCTTATGGTGAGAAGGTGATTCTTTTCTGATATCATATTTGATAGATAGAGACTATTAAGATTAAGATAGAAAATATTAAGATTAGGCGCGAGTTCTTAAAACTCATGCACATGGTACGTTCGTGACTCATAATTATATGAAATGTTTTTGAACCCCTCAGCGAATAGACGCCTATGGTCTGACTAGGATAAGTTCTTAAACTCATATAATTGTGGCAAGTTCCTGAATTTTCAAAGTGTGGTAAGTTTGATGAACTGTATCGGGTATATATATGTTATGAAGTTAGAAATTTTGGTATAGTAAAGATTGAAGTTGATGGAGAAACGTGGATTTTCTAAATCTTCTTGCTCAGCTTGATTTTCAAAAATTTATTTAATTCGTGCTGATGTTTGCACTTCTATTTTCTTGGAAAAAATTGGATCATGTGATTGAACGAATGATGCTTTAAAAATAATATCGTTATCCATATGTCTATGCTAATTGTTTCAGCCAAGACAAAAATGATTTGAAAACTTTCAAAATGTATTTCTAACCATGAGAATCATTTGATATGGTGTATGGTAAACGATGGAGTCATCCATGCAGTTGAACCTAGTGTTGGTTGTGATTGAAAAATCGTCAACCAATTTTAGTATGATGTAGTATGATAAAGTCACATAATGGCGGAATCCTCAACGTACTACTAATCTAGTACGGTATCACGATGTCATAAAAGAATTTTTGGTTTTCTTTTAAATTATGAAGAAGGTCAATTAAGTTGGACAAATTATTTTGATTGATGTCCGAGTTGTTGATAAAAGTCTAAGCTATTTGATTCGGCTAGACGACTGTTGAAAAATAGCTATGAAATTCAAGCATTCTTGAGTATTAGTGCCAAACCAGATTGCTCTGGTGCGGATTCAGGTGTTGAAAAGCTGAGGTGAACAACCCTATAAGGGGACATGTTTTCGGGGACAATGGTTCTGAGCATAACGCATGTAGTCGTTACAAAACACTACGTTGCGGCCCAACGTAGTGGTACAATAGGCTGGCCACCTAGTGTACGTGTAGAGGATGTTTTCAGTCTTTGTGATTGATAAATACTCTGGTTTGTAGTGTGGATAATTGGGTTGAAGCACTAGTTCACGGTCTTGTGTGACCCCTCAGCATAATTTGGAATCTGAGCTATTCATACTACTTCCCGATTATTGAAAAATCGTGGAAGACTCTTATTCTTCTGTATGACGAATGTAGTGAGTAGAATGTTCCTTAGAAAAGGGAATGTGGTGGAATGCAAGTGAGCAAGTTATAATAAAACTTCCAAAAAGAAAATGAATAAATTATTCAAAAGAATATGTAATATTCGAAATAGCACCGAGTAAACGAGGTTTCGGTGATTCTGCGGACGGAATCCTTATAAGGGGGAGAGGATGTAAGAACCCGAATTTTCAGAAAATATTAAAATAAGAATTTAGTAAATAAATTTATTAAAGCATGAGCTGGGTTCGAATAAGAATATTATTGTGTTACATAGGGTAATATGAGCTATGTAATAAGTAATGTTGTGTTTAATAAATTTATATCATTATTATATATTTATTGTAGAGGTGAATTGTAAAGAAGATGGATACGATTTATTTATCGGCATTAAATAATTTATGTGAAATTATTTTATAATAGTAAGTTGGTGACGTTAAATATCTTTGATAATCATCAATTTCTTGAGTATTTATACGAGTACGTGTCAAGTCTAAGGCGGTGCGACCGTACCCTTTAACAGTGGATGTATAGGAGCTGGGCTAAACGATTCCTTCAGAGAGTGGAGGTATATACGGATTAGTAACTGATCTAACTCACTGTGAAAACAGTATAGACGAGACGGGAATTAATTTGTTGGTTGTTTGTGGGAAACCACTCAATGTACTATATTGAATACTATTAAAGACTCGATGTGTGCTAGGTTTAGACTTGTATATATGTACATTGTTGACGAAAGTAGAAAATTGATATACCTTTAAGGTGGTTAGAGAGTTATTACATAATTCAATACACGGCAAGAAGCGAAGATGAAAGGAATGTATATATGTGTTATATTCGAGTTTTGTGTTATTGGTGGTAAGAAACCGTAAAGGAGATGTATAGTTGGTTAAACTAATAAGGGAGATAAAGTTTTAAAACTCGAAGTGAGATTCTTAAATTGTTAAGAAAAATAGTAACCAATAATGTGGAATCAAAGAGGGCATTGATGTTAGACGAGATAACACTTAAGGAGGATGTGTAAAGTATTTAGAAGCGTAGGTTTTAGTTCTGCTGATGCAGAACTGGTCTGCCACTGATTTTGGTATGGCGCAGCTGTGCCATTTTCAAGTCTGTGACCAGCGCAGCTGCGCTGTGCCGGTCTGTAGAAAACCCTGAGTCTGTTATAAAAATATGATTTGCAAGCCATGCATACTAATAACTATTATAAGGTCATGAATGGTGACTAAGTGTTCATGAAGAAATTTAGTTAGCAAAACATGATGTGAATAAGAATTAATTAATTAACTTGGAATAAATATTGGTTAATTAAGTAATAATATAGAATATTATATTTTAAAGCTTTGCGTGGCAGTGAAGTGATAGTAAATGGAATGAAAAGAGTTAGTTCACTTGCATAAGATAGAAGAAGTTGTCTTGGTACAATCGAATAACTATACGTATAGTGTATAATTTAAATAATTAATAGGGAAAATATTAATTATGTTAAATGTAAAGGTTATACATATTACAAGTGTAAGGTATGCTAAATAATTTTGCTGTGAAATTAAATAATACGAACTACCCCTAGAATAAGACTATATAATGAAGACCTGAGATCACAATTTCATCTATTGACTCATTTAAACCAACACACTCCCTGTCAAGCCAAACTAATTTTACCAGATTGTTAGTTAAGAGCACGAAAGTAAAGTATAGCCATCTCTCAATGTACCATACCCATATCACATATAATCCACAGATGATAGAATACACATGAACACCCACATTACCTAAACCACTATATGTCTATGTAATTTACAAATAATTAGGGTTTAAGCCAAAGTTCTCATTTGACTACGAATGGCGCTTCGGTATATGTCTATCCTAAGCACAAATCATACATCCTATCACAATGTAGAATATTCAATCTTAAGCTAATAAGATCAGATCTAAACCCATACTTTGTCTCTCGAGTCCATATGGATTATCACAGTAATTGATGGCAACTAAGCAAATAAGCATGAATCTAATTAGACAATCTCATAGCAATCAATAAAGCTAACAACGACATATATCAGAATAAACTAATCCATAGAATCCATTGTAATCTCATAATAGAGTTTAACTTATAGTTGAATCAAATCTATCATTCACATATAGAATAAATATCGTAAGATACAATTAGGAATCAAAGAAATAACAAGAATAGGGAATTAGAGTGCAAATATGTTCTCCTGATCCAATATTGAATCTCTAATGCCTTCCAAATGCTTCGAGCCTTCAATCTAATCAAATCCTGAAAACTACACTAATCTATTATTAAAATTCAAGAGATGAAGAAACAGTAGCTCCATGATCCCCCAAGGGTTGGAGTCCTTTTACATCTCGCTCATCAGTCTAATATCTTCAGAGTCCCATTCGTCGCACTCTCTCCAAGCCATCACCCTGCTAGATCGTTCAAGTGAGAGTCAACTGATTTTTAAGACTGGCGTAGCTGCGCTGTGAATAGCCTTGCATAGGGCGCAGCTGCGCTGTGCTGGATCTGGGCAGTCTCTGTCTGGCGCAGCCGCACCGTGTCATAGGCCAAGCTGGGCGCAGCTGCGCCGTGCATCAGCTAGGCCTAGATTGTTCTGCTTGTTCTGCTGCAACCTTCTACTACCTTTTAGACTAAAAGTACTTCACTCCAAGACTTCATTCCAACATTTGGCAACATGCTTAACTCCATTTCCTTTCCATCATCAATCCATCATAGCTTTGAACACAACTTAGCTCAAATAACACCAAGGAAGTTTCCAATACTAAAACTGCAAAACAAAGCACAAAGGCATAAAAATCTATACAATGACATGAGATTAAGCACAAATTCAAGTCAATTAATATCCAAATAAGTGGTTATAAAACCACTTATCAAATACCCCCAAACTTAAATCGTTGCTTGCCCTCAAGCAACTAAAACAAAACCAAATCAAAAATGCAATGCAGAAACTACAATGTATGCATCCTACACTATCATGAACTTGAATCCAACAATCAGCCAGAAATGAAATTCAATTGCAATGCCTCAGAAAAATGCTAAGATTATCAAAACAAAAATCAACCCAAGACAAGATCATAATACACAACACCTTGCAAATCCAAATATGTCTGCACTGATATAGTGTGTGAATGTGAAGCAACCACTAAACATACTATTAAATAATTTTTTCACATACTATGCTTCTTAGAGGGAAAGAACCAATTTTAAATCAAAATAAGCAGTAAATCAAACAAGTTATAACCAAGACCATGTATTACTTAAGTCCAGAGTTAACAGGGAAATTTATGCCTTTATTTACTCGTGAGGGCAATTTTTGCTCTTTTTCGCGGTGTTTATTGCTATTTTTTTTATATAGCGAGTGCGTTTTACCCTCCATCTCGCCCCTTCCAAAGATTTCATAATTTAGCTCAAGAAGGTATCAAGATAGATTTTTTTTACATGCATAACACTAAATTCCCCCAAACTTAAGCTTTTAATAGTTCTAGCTATTACCTAATGAAGTACTAACATTCTTTCGTTAAAACACAGAATTCCCACCAGAAGGCAAATATGTAAAAATTTTAAACTAAGCATATCACAATGGTTACTCAAAAGTGCTAACCGGTTATATCAGATTCAGGCAGATAAGGATTTATATAATGCTATGACATCACAACCCAGCTTAAGTCTCAAATCAGTTCAAAAATCAAGTAGTTATAATTTCATCATAGGCCAACTAAATAACAAATCAACTGACACTGGATTCATGCAGTTACATAATGCAACATTTTTTAAACATCATTACTAAATAGAATGCAACACTTTCTAACGCAACCAACTAAAACAAGACAAAATGCAACATGACATGAATTATACTAAATGCAACTAAATGCAACAAATAAACCTAACACCCCCAAACTTAAAAACTACAATGTCCTTATTGGAGATAAAAGGTATAAAGAAACTCCCCTAACTGTTCTCATCATTACCATCCTCCTCTTGCTCAGGTGGAGTGTTTGGAGGTGGATAAGGACTAGCTGTCCCATACGTCAAAAATTAAACCTTTGCTCCCAGCTGGCTAAAGGAATTTGATAGGATTCTCAAAAATTCGGCAGTGAAAGCTTGGAAGTTCGCATGCATCGCATCCATCCTTCTTTGGAGGCGACGAATGTCATGGTTTTGCTCGCCTAGAGGTGAACTAGCTGAATGCGGGGCAGCAGTGTCCTCTTCTTCTTCATTGTTATCTCCATGATAAACCCCCAGCCCCAGGACACCATTCCAAATGGTATACTTCTGAATAGTGGTGTGGTCAATATCCCTCATCGGCAGCTGGAGAGCCTCATCACCCCTATCAATTCCCACAGCCAAGCACAGTCGAGTAATAAGAGAAGCGTGTGGTATGCCCCCTGAAGTACTCCCTCTCATGTATTTCAACATTGATTGATTTATGATATGTCTGATGTCAATTGTTTTTATCTACAGAATACCATATAGCAATATAGCTCTCTCAGTCGTGACATCAGCATGCTGGCTAGTTGGGAGTATGTTCGTACATATGAAGCTATACCACGCTTTGGCATATCGACTGAGCGAAGTCTGCGGGAAATGAACTTTTCTGTCAGTGCCAAATTTGGTAGTCCATTTTGTTCTTGGCTTGCATAGATCCTTCAATAACTTGTCTAAATCTGTCTCAAACCTTTGTGATTCAGCCCAGTTCTCAGCACCTGATGGCAATGTCCTCACATTGAATATCTTATTGATTGCTTCTTTGGTGTACCGCATGTGCTGTCCTCGCACAAAAGAGATGTTATTCTGATTTTCGTGAGTGTTGGCGAAAAATTCCCTTACTATCGCCATTGGTGCAGCCACCAGTTTGGCTACCACTGAAAGCCATCCAAGCCCCCTAATCTGATCCTTCAATTTTCCATCTTCTATTCCTGGCCTGAGTCCCCTCTCTGGTACGAATGATTTTCCCACTAAAACATCCATATAGTAGTGTTGGGCTGAGAGGTTCACCAATCGGGAGGTATCCAGCACATTTCTGTTATTACCCTCGCTCTCCTGCTCACTGTTCGATGAAGGGGATGGTGTGTGAATTTATTTTGGTGCCATGATTTGGAAGTTGAATGTACTGTCTGATGATGCTTTGAACCTCAAATTACCTAGACTCTATCAAACTCTGTACCAACTCACTGAGATTTACTCAATAGAGTTCCAAAATCTGCCCCTATCTGTCACTATATCTTCAAATACTCACCCACAGACTTCTCTACCCTTTGATCGAACACTTGTTGTTCTACCCCACTGACTGAGATGCTCGTGTTGGACTTCGCTAGAACAGATAGTGTGAGAACCAATTCCCTTGACTGCTAACACTTGTTCGAAAGCTGCTGGAGGGATGGAGAACTAGGGTTTGGTGGGGGAAGTGAGAATAGTGTTGGCTAGAATCAATAATAGATATATAGAGTGGAATCTAGGGTTTGATTTAGGGCTCTTAGATGTTTGATTTTGTTAGAGAGAAGGAGTTTGAGAGTTTTGAAATTTTATGGAGATAATCAGGTAAAAGGCTTGTTCTGATCCGGCTCCTTAAACTGATTTTAAAAACCGACGTAAAGCTTTGGCGCAACTGTGCTAGAAATGGTTGAGCATGGGGCGCAGCTGCGCTGTATTAAATCTGGCAATATCATGTGGCGCAGCTGCGCTTGTTTTGACCTATGCTAGGGCGCTGCTGCGCTGCCCTGAATCTGGTCCTGACTCACTGCTTGCTGTGACTTGATCTTTGTACTACTAACTTTTCAGCCTCATTGGTTATCCCTGATACAGATCAAAAAGAACTATTAGACTTTATTTAATTATAACAAATACTTACTACTAAAAATTTAATTACTATACAAATAACGAACTAATTAATTTAAACAAAAAGAATTAAACACATCGAAAGGAAAATGATAGACTATAGATACTGAAGAATTAAACAAATAGGGAGAGAGAGATTTGATGGGGTGCCTCCCATCAAGTGCTCGGTTTATAGTCCGTTAGCTAGACTCTGTTTCTGACATTGCTATCCAATTCCCCTACGATACGTTAGGAATCCTCCATCCATTAGTATTACATTGTGTATAAGTAGGTCTCCCGTCTTACTAATCTGTGAATTGAAACAACCTAGCATAATTCATGTGCATGATGTCACTAGTTCCATTGCATAGCTAGGTGTCTCGTCCTTTGTATTTAGGAATAAATTGTTGCATTAAGGCATGAAAAGTACAACGGACTTTTCCTCTTTTATTTTCTTTTCCTCAGCCCACCGTGGTGTATAAGAGGCCTCATAATCGCAGAAATTCTTGCTTTGGATGTGACTACCAAGGGGACATGGGTGTGCAAATTTCACTGAATTTTTTAACTAACTGAAAAGGCACTTGGGGTATTATACAAGTCATTTTGTGTTCTTCATTTTCCATTCCATCAGTTGTCTCCTTAATGTCCACTCCTTTAAGTTCATTTAGTGGCACGTACACTTTCGGCTCTCCATCAGTTTCATCGTCCATATCATAGCACTAATTATTTGGAGGGCGATTATTCAAGGCTTCGGACATTTGATTCATCTGATTCTGAAGATTTTTAATTGACCTTTCTTGCGCAATCATCTTCTCCTCAGTTGATGCTACAAATTTGAACCACAAATCCTCCAATCTTGAATTATCTTGTTCAGTTTTGAAATCCATGTATTGTGGACCATTCATTGAGGAGTTAATGAGTTGTTCCATCTGTCTGTTAAAATTTTGACTTGATAACTCCTGACTCATCATCATCTCTTCATGGTCTGCTATGCTTTTTGACATGAATTCCTTCAACTCTGAATTTTCCTCTTGTTGTATTGGAGGTAGATATAAGAAATCTGATGGTTATGTTGGACTTGGAACACAGTCTTGGTCTTGGTAGGTATAACTCCATTCATAATCTAGGTGATACCCCCAACCTTGATGATAATTGGGATTAGCATAGCTATTTGAGTAATCACCCCCATAATGTATTTGTCCAAAACTGATGTTGCACTGATAACTCGGATGCTCGCCAGCACAATATTCACATGTAACTACTACCTCTCGAGTACGTTGGGGCGCAAGAACATCCAACCTCTCTGAAAGTGTTGCATTTTCTGCTGACAATGTAGAAAATACATTGAGTCCCTCAGTGTTTATGTCCCTTGGTTGAGGCATATTCGCATAAGGCCATTGATAAGCAAAGTCACCCATGGTACCTGAAAAGAGAGAAATATAAGAAGATAATTAAAACAAAATAAAAATGTTTAAATTAAGACTAATTTGATTGAAATTAATGTTGGCAATAATTATTAAAATAATTCCCGGGCAACAGCGCCAAAAACTTGTTGGTCGTTTTACCGATCAATTTAAGCGTGCAAGTATACACGGTTAACAAGTAATAAAGGGTAAGTAAAGTATCGTTCCCACAGAGAATTAACTAATAAAGTTCACCAAGTATTAACCCATAACCATTTCAGCCTTATTTAAACGAATGATATTATATTTTATATTTAAGCTATGAAATTAAATAATACTAACTACCCCTAGAATAAGACTAGATAATGAAGACCTTATATCACAATTTCATCTATTGACTCATTTAAACCAACACACTCCCTGTCAAGCCAAACTAATTTTACCGGATTGTTAGTCAAGAACACGAAAGTAAAGTGTAGCCATCTCTCAATGTACCATACCCATATCACATATAATCCACAAATGATAGAATACACATGAACACCCACATTACCTAAACCACTATATGTCTATGTGATTTATAAATAATTAGGGTTTAAGCCCAAGTTCTCATTTAACTACGAATGTCGCTTCGGTATATGTCTATCCTAAGCACAAATTATACATCATATCACAATGTAGAATTTACAATCTTAAGCTAATAAGATCATATCTAAACCCATACTTTGTCTCTCGAGTCCATATGGATTATCACAGTAATTGATGGCAACTAAGCAAATAAGCATGAATCTAATTAGACATTCTCATAGCAATCAATAAAGCTAACAACGACATATATCAGAATAAAATAATCCATAGAATCCATTGCAATCTTAGAATAGAGTTTAACTCACAGTTGAATTAAATCAATCATTCACATATAGAATAAACATCGTAAGATACAATTAGGAATCAAAGAAAGAATAAGAATAGGGAATTAGAGTGCAAATCTGTTCTCCTGATCTAATATTAAATCTCTAATGCCTTCCAAATGCTTCGAGCCTTCAATCTAATCAAATCCCTAAAACTACACTAATCTATTCTTGAAATTAAAGAGATGAAGAAACAATAGCACCTTGATCCCCCAAGGCTTGGAGTCCTTTTACATCTTGTTCATCAGTCTAATATCGTCAGAGTCCCATTCGTCGCACTCTCTCCAAGCCATCACCCTGCTAGATCGTTCAAGTGAAAGTCAACTGATTTTTAAGACTGGCGCAGCTGCGCTGTGAATAGCCCTGTATAGGGCGAAGTTGCGTTATGCCGGATCTGGGCAGTCTCTGTCTGGGGCTGCCGCACCGTGTCATAGGCCAAGCTGGGCGCAGCTGCACCGTGTATCAGTTAGGCCTAGATTGTTCTGCTTGTTCTGCTACAACCTTCTGCTACCTTTTAGACTAAAAGTACTTCACTCCAAGACTTCATTCCAACATTTGGCAACATGCTTAACTCCATTTCCTTTCCATCATCAATCCATCATAGCTTTGAACACAACTTAGCTCAAATAACCCCAAGGAAGTTTCCAATACTAAAACTGCAAAACAAAGCACAAAGGCATAAAAACTATACAATGACATGAGATTAAGCACAAATTTAAGTCAGTTAATATCCAAATAAAAGGTTATAAAACCACTTATCACGTATCAAGTCTAAGGCGGTGTGACCGTACCCTTTAATGGTGGATATATAGGAGTTGGGCTAAACGATTCCTTCAGAGAGTGGAGGTATATACGGATTAGTAACCGATCTAACTCATTGTAAAAATAGTGTAGACAAGACGGGAATTAATTTGTTGGTTATTTGTGGAAAAACACTCAGTGTACTATATTGAATAATATTAAAGACTCGATGTGTGCTAGGTTTAGACTTATATATATGTACGTTGTTGACAAAAGTAAAAAATTGATATACCTTTAAGGTGGTTAGAGAATTATTACGTAATTCAATACACGGCATGAAGCGAAGATGAAAGGAATGTATATATGTGTTATATTCGAGTTTTGTGTTATTGGTGGTAAGAAACAGTAAAGGAGATGTATAGTTGGTAAAACTACTAAGGGAGATAGAGTTTTAAAACTTGAAGTGAGATTCTTAAATTGTTTAGGAAAATAGTAACCAATAATGTGGAATCAAAGAGGGCATTGATGTGTAAATATTTAGAATCGTAGGTTTTAGTTCTGCTGATGCAGAACTGGTCTGCCACTAATTTTGGTATGGCACAACTGCGCCATTTCCAAGCCTGTGACCAGCGCAGCTGAGCCGATTTATAGAAAACCCTGAGTCAGTTATAAAAATATGATTTGCAAGCCATGCATAATAATAACTCTTATAAGGTCATGAATGGTGACTAAGTGTTCATGAAGAAATTTAGTTGCAAAACATGACGTGAATAAGAGTTAATTAATTAACTTGGAGTAAAAATTGGTTAATTAAGTAATAATATAGAATATTATATTATATAGCTTTGCATGGCAGTGACGTGATAGTAAATGGAATGAAAAGAGTTAGTTCACTTGCATAAGATAGAAGAAGTTGTCTTGGTACAATCGAATAACTATACATATAGTGTATAATTTAAATAAATAATAGAGTAGATATTAATTATGTTAAATGTAAAGGTTATACATATTACAAGTGTAAGGTATGCTAAATAATTTAGCATTAAGGTAAAGTGTGTCACACAAACTTTATAAATAATAAAATAATGTGTAATGTGGGAAAAATGTGAGTTGTAGTATCATATAATTACCTACTGCTTAAGATTAAATGTGGTGTGATATTTAATATAGAGTAAAAGTAATTAAATCATAAAGTTGATTTAAATAAGTTTTGTTATCTCATCCTATGTGATGAGAAAATTATATGCGTACTCTAAAGGATAGGAGTAAATAAATATGTGTTATTAAAATATTTATTTCAATACCGATGTGTAAGTAAATAGTAAAAAGAGATATTAAGTTATTAGTGAGCAATTAAATTAAGTCCACACATGTTTTAAGGATTAAAATATGTGGACTAATGTATATAGACTATATGATGTGAGTACATAAATAATCCCTAACTTTACTTAGTGTAGTAGTATTTACACATTAAAATTATATTTTTGGGAATTAAAGGAACCAAACTAAGCTCTATTGTTGAGATTTGAACCGTGTCCCAAAATTAGTGTCACCCACTATTATATCAGACGTAAATTAGGCCAATGGCCTACTCCTCTGTTGCTTAAGCTTGGTAAAGGCTAGATAGCAGTGATGATGGAGGTTAATGGAGCAGGTCACCAACTCTCCAACACCCACTGACTTCTTCTTTCTCCCCTTGGATTAATTCAATGTGCAAAGCCATGATTTGGATAATCATTCCTCTGTAAATAGGGACTCCTTCTTTTCTTTCCCGTTGGTTTTTCAGTTGCCTGTGAAACAACCCGGGTCAAATCCCGAGTCCGGAACAAATCTCGGGTTAAATCCCAAGTCCGAATCGAATCAAATTCATCAAAATAAGGCCTCAAACCACTAGCCCAATAGTATCTTCTTGGGTCATCTTAGCCCACCACAGGCTCCCAAAAGGTCATGACTTGAAGGTACTATTGGTAGTAACTTATTTCCTTATATGCAGATAATTTTTTTTCCTATCTTTCGATGTGGGACTGGGGTGTTACAAACTCCCCCACTTAAATTTCTGACGTCCCCGTCAGAACCGATCACACACACGACCCAAAGATCTTTGCCTCTCTAGCTATTGTGGGATAATACCGGCTGGCTTCGTGTCCCCACCTCCGGACCTCCATCTCTCCATTGTGGGATAATACCACCAGCCTTCGTGTCCCCACCTCCGGCAACCCGATCGGATGACCCGACCCGAGCTTTCGAGAGTCGGCTCTGATATCATATGAAATAACCCGGGTCAAATCCCGAGTCCGAAACAAATCTCGGGTCAAATCCCAAGTCCGAGTCGAATCAAATCCATCAAAATAAGGCATCAAACCACTAGCCCAATAGTATCTTCTTGGGTCATCTTAGCCCACCACAGGCTCCCAAAAGGTCATGACTTGAAGGTACTATTGGTAGTAACTTATTTCCTTATATGCAGATAAATTTTTTTTCTATCTTTCGATGTGGGATTGGGGTGTTACAGTTTGAGAAATGGGTTATGGCGGTTCAGTAGTATTAAGAACAATCAGAGATTGGGAGAGCTATAGATAGCAAATTGAAGCCATCAAGAGGTAATGATTCTAACATATATGCTTTTGAATTCCTAGAAAATTATATAGAAATAATGCTTAGTCCAAAAATTGATGCCTAAGGATTGTTATAATCCATGAATTGATGCTAGGTACTTTTAAGATAGTCAAATACGAAATCAACGAAAGTTAAATGAACCAATTTGGTTGAGAAACGAATTCGTAGTGAACGATTTCGCTAAATTGTCAAAACATGAACGTCTAGTATGAACATGAGTTGTACATTCATATTTGGTTAGTTAATGTTGATGTTAATTGTTGGGTATTTAGTATGTTGTAGTTTTATGAGTTACAAACACATAGAACCAAAAAGAACTAATTTGGATGAGTATAACTCATGTTATGATGATGGGAATGAGTTTTGGTCTGTGAAATCTCAAGGAGCAGAGCCTGAGGGGCTGTCCTGCGACTTGGCAGCTGCGCCGGACATCTGTGTCTGGTGCAATGCTGTGACCTGCTGTAGTAAATTATGCATAATTTTTTCATACGAACTCCGATTGAGGTAATTTAAGATGATCCGGAACGAGAACGAATAGACCTACAACTTTTGTTCTTTACGTTTTTCAATTTGAGGTAATTAGAAAGGGTCAAAATAGTCATCTATGTGACTGTTACGTTTTCACAGGTAATCGGAGGGCGTTGAGCGAGCACATACGCAAGTATTGTGCTCCCGACGATGGGATATGCTATTCTAAGTGATGTAATGTGAAAATGCATAATAATATACATGACATATAAAACTTTCCTTGCTCATAATAGAAAGCTTTAGCATGACTTAGTATATGTTTGAAAAGAAACTTAAAGATTTTGAAAACAAACCTTGTGGAAACTTATGTTCTATAAGTTCTGAACTTAGTGGTTTGTAAACATGATTGAGTTTAAGTATAAATGAGCATGATATAGTGTTGTAGTGTCTTTGTTCATGATTAAACTTGTTAGACCTTGTGATTAGAGAAATTTTAGGAAAAGCTTAGTATAATGAGCTAATGAACATGAATGCTTCAAGGTGTAGTTTCTAATCTTTAAAAGATGTTAACATGACTTAGTTACTTATGGTAAGAGTTTCAAAGTTGATTTATATGTACTATATTACATCATTCATGTAAGATGATTTTAAAGGCAACCTTGAGCATGTTTTCGAACTTCAGTTGCATTACATATGAGTATTTAGATTCTAAAGGCTTGAGATGCCATGTTATGTGTTATTATGTCTCCAAACATAATTCGTAGGGGGTGAACATAAAGATGAGTTAATCAAACATGAGTTAAAGCATGTTTCAAAGTGTTAAACAATGCTAGTTATGAATAAATGATATGAACACCATAATCATATGTATTAACAGTTTGTAAGACCTTTATATGTAGAAATATGGCCAAAGTTATAAAGCATGATAAATACATAACCTTTTATGCTTTAATTTCATGGAAAGTCATGAACTAAAAGAGTCGTCATATGTTTATATAAAGACCTCTAGCATGTATGCATGAGAAGTGTAAGGGTCTAAGTGTGTTAAAGTTTGCACTAAAACTAGAAAATAAATATCCAACTTTGGTCTGGCCATGGGACGGCGCAGATGCGCCCATCCTAGGCCTAATTTTAGCGCAGCTGCGCCATAGGGCAGTGATGCCTGACTATTTTAACTTTGATCTGAACTTTAAAGCATATGTGTAATAAATGTCTAAAGTTATAATACTGGACACAGATGATGTTTTAAGTGTAAGAACAAGTAATGGTTATATAAACCCAAATTTGTTAAAGTTTTCAAATTTTAAAGACAATGTAGATCGCGTATCTATAGACTTTAAATATGTGTCGAACACAAAGCGAGTCAAGTGTGTGATAAAGATTTATGAATGTTGATATGAAGCATGTGTAGCTAAGATGTACTATATATACATAGCTATTCTAAGAGTATGTTGAGAAAGTGAAATGTAGGTTTTTCGAACCTAGTTAGAAAATAATGTAACATTGTTATTACATTGAGAATGCATGAAATATGTTACTGATGGAGATGAATCCATGATTATATAACTGTGTAGGAATACACGAAGTGCAGTTAAGCGTTAAGCAGTAAGTCGTAGTTGATAAACTACGAATCAGACAAGTCTTTCAGTTCCTATTTGATATATGAAATCTATTACTGTTAATTGAGCTATATTATGTCATGAGAATGTTGATGTATATATATGAAATGCATATGAGATATGTATGAAATGTGAAAGTTGATCTTTGATGATATGTTTGTGATATAAATCTCTATGCTTGTTATGTGAGAAGTAACATGTGTAGTAAATATTAATGGATTATGAATGCATGTACTGAGTATACTATTATATGCTATGTGCTACATGAAAACTGTTAGAATTGATGGGTTGTCGAGCTCACCCTTGTAAATAATCACTTTTGTAGGTTAAGGACACACGTTAAAGGTTACGTGCTACTTGATTAATAATGTTCAATAACATCGAAGGAGATTGATTTGTTTAATTAAATATATGCTCTTGAACCATGTTTAGGTTCTAGTAGATATACTTGATAGTAGTTTATAATGTGTAATACATATTAAGTTGTACTATGTGATACATAGAGAAATTCGAATCGAGATGTAAAAATTTATATAGTAATTCGAATAAACTGAATCATAACATAATTTGATTCAAGGATATGTAATTGATTCAAGTTAAGATATCAATAAAAGATTTATTTTCAAAAGAGATTTAAAAAGTTTAAATTATTCCGCATATTTATATAACATTGAATGTGATGTAAAACAGGAAGAGTAAATGACCTAGTTATGAAACTTTTAAAAGTTTGGGGACATTACATAGATCCTGGAAAATGGAATGAATTTATATTCTGAATTGTAATAAGCAAAGTTATATTCTTTAAGTTATGAATGAAATATATAAATAGTTTGATGATAGTAGTATCGTGGCAGACCGGATCCGAGGTTCGAAGGGACCCGAATTTGGGGGCGTCACAGAAGCAATGGGGATACAGCAATCATCCCAACATGTTGGAAAATAATCCAACAACACACTAGCATCATACATTTTCATCATGTTGTTGCACATCGTATCATGTTTATTTTGTGGCATTTTAAGGGTCTAGAATTTTTTATCATATCCATGCCATTGCATTGCATGAATATGATAAAGAGGGGCATCTGTAGACACTAAAAATTTTCTGCACACCTGTTACTGACATTGCAGGAGAACAGATTCGTCTTTCAGATATAACCCTAGAAGACAGCTCATATCCAGTCCAGATACTACCGAAAGTTCGGTCTCAACCCCGAAACACATATCGGGAGTATCAGTTCCAACCTCGGAGATAACCCCGAGGCATGCTGTTCAAATACCAGAAATTCCACCGGAGAAGGTCGATTCATCTCGGAGATAACCCTGAGATATTCAGTCTCAGTCCCAATATCGGGAATAGCAGCTTTAACCTCGAAGATAACCCCGAGGATTGTAATTTCAGTTTTGGAGATAACCCCGAAAATGCTTATTTCAAATGCATGCAATCAGCTTCAACCTCGGCACTCACCCCGAGGCACTCAGTACAAAACCTAGAGATAGCACCGGGAAGACAGACACACCTAAGAGATGACACTGAGGATCTTCAACACTTGCAGCAATCCAACCTCAAAGACAACCCAGAGCAACGTTTGCTTTATCGACCCAAACTGGAGATAACCCCGATGTGGGGCAGAATCATCATCTTGCCACATTAACGCCACATCGCACCTTCTCAACCATTCATACATATATTTCTACACAGTAATATCCCACAAGAACCAAGGAAGTCCAATCCCGAGTGACTATTGCGCAGGGCAACGGATAGAATTTGAAGCTTGAAGACCGGACGACATAGTCCCATTTTGCTGACTTCGTACAACCTCTAATCTCATGTCATTGCGTAACTCTCGACAACGGCAATCCAAAATAGGTTTTATACACCTCAATCGGATGCCCGGATTGAAGGTATGAAAGTTTGACCGGACATCACGTTGCATGCGTGCACGTACTTCTTCACGTTGAGAGTCGTGTTGCGTGTGTTTTCTCGAACTTTGGTCCGTGGTTTTTATTTTTATTGTATATATATATGGACTAACATTATTGATTGAGCTTAGACTTATGTCTGGAGCATTTAATTATATTTCGTATATATATATATATATATATATATATATATATATATATATATATATATATATATATATATATATATATACAAAAGCAATTAAACGCTCCAGACGTGAGTCTAGGCTATATGAACTGTGTGTCAAACTCTGTTTGATGAGCCTAGACTCACGTCTGGAGCGTTTAATTGCTTTCGTATATATATATATATATATATATATATATATATATATATATATATATATATATATATATATATATATATACATTTCATCCCGCTTGGAGTTTACATCGTGGCGGTTGACCGTTTTTACTGCTTTCTTTATGATTTGTCCCGCTTAGAGTTTACTCCGTGGCGGTTGATCGCTTTTACAGCTTTATTTACATTTTTGATCCCCCATGGAGGTGCTTCGTGGTGGTTGATCATGTCAATATATATATATATATATATATATATATATATATATATATATATATATATATATATATATTTACCGCTTTTATAAATTTACATTTCCGATCCCCCCATGGAGGTGCTTCGTGGTGGTTGATCATGTCTGTATATATATATTTACAACTTTTATATATATAACTGCTTATAGTTTTCATATAAACTGCGATATCATGTGAGCCTAGGAATCATGTGATCACAGATTCAGTTTACTGAATCAAGATTCGATTCCCGTGATGGACATTTTCAGCTGTAAGCAGCTTGTAAATTATTTACGATGTTTGGATTTCCTCAGATGGTTTTCATGCCCATGAGGAATTCAGCACTACTTTGTACATTATTTTCTCAAAGATGCTTCGCATCTCGAAAATAAAAGTAATCAAGCCGAACACCTAATAATAAAATGGAAGTGTAAATGGTCTCAATTACTATTGAGCATCAGGGTTTTAAAAACCTCTTTTACAAAACTTCACTGCTATATCTTGTTTAAAACTAAATTCTTACATAAATTAAAACCCTGTGTATATAGGTGCGAACGAGGCCTCACATTACTTCCAAATAACTGCACATTAACCCACACACACACATATTCATATAATAATTTCTTGAAAAATGGCAGTCTTCATGGCAACACGGATGTCGGGGGGTACCTAACACATTCCCTCTGCATAAGCAAGTCCCCGGACCCTAATGAATCTCGGTTTCACAGACTCGTTTATCAGTTTCACATCACTGGGTTAATGTGCAAACCTTTTCTCGGTTGTGTTGGTACAACCAGTTAAAAAACCAACTGGCAACTCTTACAGTCAAATCGTCGACATATAAATGTTGGACCCTTTCACAACTTATTTTTTTAAACAAATCTCACCTAACCTAAGAACACCAAAGAACAAGAATAGAAAAGGGACAAATAAAAATCCCGTCGTCGACAATATTATATTATGATTTTATTAACAGTTTTCATCTTATAGACATAGTCTATTTATTTTCACTTTTCATCTTTATTACTGGAGTCAGGTAACTCCGGATTCTTATCCTTATATCTTTTCAAGATTCTTCTTTGATTCTTGTTTATCTTTCTCTTTACTTTAATGATGAATTTCTTAAATTCATCTCTTATCCCTTAAACTCGATCTGAGTTTATTCCTTATCATCATCTCCGCGGTTATAGCCTAAGGTACCCCTACCTAAGGTTTATAAACCTGGCTTTGATACCATCTGTGACATCCCCAAATCTGGGTACTTTTTACCTTAGATCTGGTACATCATTTCTATAACTATTGCGGAAGATATAAACATAAATTGTTTATACATTAAACTTTTACACATCATTCTCAAGGTCTACAACCTTAACTAAATACATACCTTCAATATCTAAAAGGGTTTACAATGTTATTTTCGTCAGAAAATTTAATAGATCTTACTGCATCATAATTTCATTTTGCACTTTGTCTTTGCTTCTGTCTTTACTCAAGCTTTCATCTTAATCTGAAAATTTTTATCATGATATAGCAAGGGTGAGCAACAAATTTGTCCAGCAAGTTTAAATTTAATTGAGAATATATCATGATTGAAAAGAATGAATAAGCTTTCAAGTTTTCAACAATACAATAATTGTGAAATAACATGAATCAAGTTTCAATAATTGCATGACAGAATCAATAATGTTTAAAGGTCAACAATGACCATGAACAATTTAACTGAACCTTATGGTAATGAAGGTGATCAGCCTTTCATACATGATGAACATATGCAACATGCACTAAATGCGAATCAATAATCAGTATAGACGTTAATAATCTACAATTATTATTCACTAACATGCTTTGAATTTACAACTCAAGTTTGAGTCAGGGAAACTTGCATGTACCGCTGATTACCATTAAACAATCTAATTTAATCTCTCATGAAAGACCTATCAAATATAAGATTGATATTTCAATTAGTATAACATACCTAGTAGCTCTTAATACTATTTCTTTATCCATAAATTATCTAACACTTAATCACAAAAATCAAATATTAGATAACAACTTAACACATCAGTATTATTATCATCATTTGATAATTTTTTAATCACTATATCATATACATTATGATTTAGCATTTTAATCTTATATATTATAAGTTCTTCATTAACATTTAATAAGTCAAATATTAATCCCGCAACCTAGATTTGCAATGCAGCAAACTGGATTCCAAATCCAGCAACTTGAATTCAACTGATTTCCAATCCAACAAGCTTGGATTCACCAATCCTTTAATCCAGCAAGCCTGGATTCATAAATCTTTCAATCCAATAAGTTGGATTCAATATCCTTCAATCCAGCAAACGCTGGATTCATAAATCCTTCAATCCGACAAGCTGGATTCCAAATCCTTTAATCCAGTAAGCCTGAATTCTTAAATCCTTCAATCCAGCAAGCTGGATTCTAAATCCTTTTCACGAAAATACAAAATCAACAATTATATTGAAAAATAACATAAATCTCTTATTTTAATCTCCCGTCGAATATTATTAATTATGTAATAATATTTTACGCTAAGGTTATTAATATTTTAATAACATTCCAGTCAAATACTACTAATAATATCTTAATCCAATATTATTAGTCATATAAAAATAATTTAAGTCATTAATCACATTAATAAATAATTTATTTCAATTATTTTTCTTTTATTAAATAACTTGTTTAAGCATTCTAAAATGTCATAAACTTCATAACACTTCAAACATGACCCAAAACCTTCGTCACAAATTTGCATAAATCATGCTTATGGGTCTCAAGTCATAAATCGTATTTTTCATATTTTTGGACATCACATATTTAATAAAATCCATTTATCCATTTATCAACATTTAGATGAAAAATACCAAATTAGTTCCAAAAATATTTCTTTTCTGAGATTTGACAGAATATAGTTCTATATTGAACATATATTTTTTCTGAAATTTTTAAAATATATTTACTATATATAAATAATCCATAATAGCCAAATATTCTCAGAATTTTCATAAATCGAGATTAACTCCAAATATTCTGAAATTTTTACAGTATGTTCCTGTTATACACATGTACTTCCAGAAAATATTTTGTAATTTTTGGACTTATACACAGAGTTATTCGGGTGGCTTCATAAAAGTAGCCTTTCACCGTAAAATCTAAATCTCTCAAATCGTATGGCCAAAAATTCTCAACTTTTTACACAACCTTCATAACTTCTGATATTACCACTCCAAAATTTTTCAGAATTTTTAAAGTAAAAAAAGTGGATGAAATTACCCCCGTTTCAGATTGTTCCAAAACAGTTTTAAGAAAACGGGACAGTTTTCACCAAAATCAAAACCACGACTTTTAGAAACGTGATTTTTGAGTTCTACTACTTGGGTTTACTAGTCAATGTGACAAACGAGATTTTTGTAATTAATTTCTAATATTTATTGAATTAAATAAATATTTTTCTATGATTTAATTATTGGATTAAATAATTAATTGATGTAATTATGTTAGATTAATTTAATTATATGTGTTACATTTATTAAATTAATGTAGAGAATTTTTATTATCAAAATATGTAATTATGTGAGCTTATTGAATTAAATGAATTATTTAATAAGCATATTGGTATTTTAATTAATTTAATTATTAATTAGAGATTTGATAAATTCACATTATTTATTAATGAGATAATTAATTATGTGACTATGTGAAATTATGAGAAATTATTATATTTTATTTATATTAAATTAAATAAGATATACGGATTATTGTGCAAGTGGATGTGATATTAATTAAACTATATTGTAAAGGTTTTATTAAATTAATTGGTTTTGTAATATATTAAACTAGCCAAACGTGGCCTTAGAAGGAGTTATGTACAGTTAACCCATGATGGGCAACTGACCATGATGCGCGTCAGTTTTTTTTTTTCCTTTATACGTACTCTCCTTCCCTTTTCTTTTTCATTATTGCCTAAGTCTAGAATAGCATATCAAAGAGAGTTCAGAGAGAAAATTTAGAAGTTTTGAGAGAAATTGTAAGTGTATAATCAACAGGTACTTGTGAAAAGATTTTCATTGATCATCTCCTAATCTATACTCTGGGTAATTTTCTCCAAATCAATTTCTATTTCACGTATTTAAGTTTTCTAGAAAATGGCTTTCAAAACCTCTGTTATGTCTCTGTAATTGAAATTGTGAGAGTTATGTGCATATATGTGTTAAGATGTTATTTAAATGTGTTTTAATATATATTGTATATAATTCCTTATCATCAATTCATAATTTTACGTCGTATATGATTGCTGCAAAATTACAGAGTTTGGGTTTTGCCTTATGGCCTTATACGTGAAATTTTATGTAGTGATCGTATATTATCCCTAAATTTTACACTCCTACATTATTATGTATGTTGATACGAAGAGACCAAGCCTTAAACGAACGGATTCGGTGTTATAATGAATTCATAGTGTTAAATTTATGATTTTGTTCATTAACTTCAAGAACATCAAGAACAATCCAATTTTACATAATTTAATTCTGTTATTGGGTGTTTAGATGGGTTAAAATCACTCTATAGAGGTTGGATAATGATTATATGTGAATATTAACATGTGGGTATGTTAAATTAGTGAGTTTAATGACCATGAAATGTGTAATTCGCCGAACTCTGTGTTCTTCGCGAACTGGTAAACAGAATCTGGAGTCTCGCACCGCGGCGCCAACTCTAGAACTGAGATCCCGCGCCGCAGCGCCACCGCACCGCAGCGCCAAGACTCGAACTACCGCGCCACGGCGCCACAGCGCACAGCGTCAAGTGTTCGGCTGCAGCGCCACCGCGCCGCAGCGCGACGATCACGTGTATCAGTGGTGCCGCAGTGCCACTCTCCAGAAAATTCAGAAATGAGATTTTTAAATTATTAAAGTCTAACAAGTGTTAGTGAATTGATGTAATGAACATGCAAATATGATAGAAGAATAATGTGATGATAAAAATAGTTGTTTAAACTTGTAAATAACGTAATTACATGTGATTTAAATTATTGAATTCATAACTAGATTATTATTCATGAAGTACAAATTATGTGATAATGAGATAAATTGACTAAGTATAGTCGATAATTAAATTATACAAAAAGAAAGAGTTTATGATGATTAATTAAGTTATAATTAACTAGTATTGTGTATGTGAATGGTATGTAGGATTTAATTCAAAGAACGAGTTTAGTTAAAGTGTAATCTACGCACGAGGTAAGTTTCCTAAACTTAAACTCTTAAATTTGAGCAAGTTCCCTAACCCTATTTGTCATTATTGTTCAAGCTTATTATTTACCTTGAATAAGTTATCGTTACTATTATTCAAGTTCAAATGATTTATTAAAGATTGATTATCTTTTCAAAGTATGATTTAGTTATATAATAATTGTTCTATTGTATACTTCTTGAGATTATTATTCAAATTGAATATCATTATTGTTGAACCTTATTAGACTAGTGAAACCTTAATGATTCAACTAGTCCATAGTTGATGAGCGTTCTAAATTTCAGAACCCTTGAAGAATTATCCAAACCAAACTTCCTTTGGTGCGGACTCGAATGTCAAACTGAGATGAATAACCATGTATAGGGGATTATTTACGTTTAGCATTAAGATATTGTGCACAGTATGGTACTAAGGGTTGATCCCCCTAAGTACAAGAAAAAGGTCCATAGTCTTATGACTGTTAAAGGTTTCAAGTATAATCCTTGTTAACCTAGGACATAGTTCAAGGTCTTATGACCCTCAGAATTCTTTTGATTATTGTTATTCACTCTTGATTCAAAAGTTGAGCTTTTATTCAGATGTCTTTGATTTATTCGCATGGTATTATACTGTTATTTCATTTTTATATTTGTGGGCATTTGTGCTCACTCTTGCTTAATAATAACATTGCAGTTAAGAACGAAAGAGCTGACGAACCTTCCACTAGTAAGGGCAAGGGCAAAGTTAGCAAATGATGGAGACTTGTTATTTGATATAACTTATTATTTTATATGATGTATTTGTTTAAGACTTAAGTTAAAGATGTTGTTTAAGACTTATTGTTAGAATTCCGCACAGATTTTTTAAGGTTAGTTTTACCTGGGATTGTATTTATTATTCGGATGATGTAATCCTTTTAAGGAGAAGATTTTAATTCTATCTATTATATGGTTTGCATTTTTATGGGTAGATAGATAGATGATATTTGTGCAGTGAACACCAAATCCCGTGGAATCGAAGTACCCGGATTTGGGGGTGTCACAGGTTGGTATCAGAGCTGTAGGTTATGAATCTTAGGTGGGGGAACAACCTTAGGTAGTAACCTTATAGAAAGAAGATAGTAAAGGAAAACTCTTATCGAGTTTTAAAAAATGAATTTTTGGTAATTCATTGAAGATAATAAAATACATTATGTGTCTATGTGTTAATTTATGTGCTCGTTAGTACGACTTAGTAACTAAAACTTAAAATTTTGTTGTTAGGATGACGAATGTTGGAGAAGCTAGTCAAGCTGGGGAGGAAGAACCCCGATTACCTATAGTACCTACAGAGGAGGAGCCCCGAGACATACATGTTGTTAGGGAACCGTTAGTTCAGAGGGAGTCATCTCCATTGATCACCGTTGTTGGTCAGGAGCATGAGCCCGAGACTGATCCTGAGGAGGATCCTGAGGAGGAGTTTGATGAGGAAGAGGAAGAAGAGGAGTTACCGCGGTACACTGTTGATGCAGAGATGTATGACACGTTATACGACCGTAACGTGGAATTACAAGACGATGTTCAGGAATTGACTGAACGAGCGACTGTTCAACAGTCTACTTTAGAGGAGAAGGAGAGGGAGATTTCGACTCTTCACACACGATTGGAAAATGTAGAATGGGATTTGGTCCATAAGAAGGGTCAAACCGAAGATAAGACCGAGTAGATAGAGAAGCTGAAAAAGGAACTGAAAGAAATCTCCGAAAGACTGAAAATAACAGAGGAAGGATGGGTAAGAGAATCACGTCAAGCTGATCGTGTAGAAGATGATAGTCGGGCAAAGAAGGCAAAGTTTGAAGAGACATACTCCACACTTAATCATGCAATGGATGAGGCTCAGAAACTAGTTTTGAGATACCCCATCCAGTTCGAAGGACTTCCGTCGTATATGCTGGATCGCAGGACGATGTCTCTTATCTTGGATGAGGAGCGTGGCAAAGCTATTCAACACCTTGATAGACAGGATTAGAATATGTTTAATTATGTGAAAGACTTAATTAGTTTTTATATGTAAATTCCGATGTGTTTATGAACGAAGGAATATGTTAATATTTTAAATCCTGTGGATTCTTTATTTCAGGATAGTTGATGTAAATAGCAGTTATGCTATAGTTTGATGTTAAAACTTTGAGTTGAATTAAATATATTAAGTTGTTTGAGATGATGTGTTAAATTATTGAGTAATGCCTTAACTATTTAGAGAAATAAATAAAGTCCTAATAAGCATTTATTTTATCAGAAATATGCCGCCAAGAAGAAGACAACAACGTCAGCCGGCTCAGGAAGAGTCAACCAATAATAACAATAACGCCAACGCTAATCCTGTTCAGCAGTTGGTGAACTTACTGACGGGAGCAATGAACAATCAACCTCAAGCTCCACCAAACACAACGTTTAAAGACTTCAAGGCAGTTGGACCGCCAGAGTTCAAAGGTTCTAGGAACCCAATCGAGGCTCAAACGTGGGACATAGAAATGGAGAAAGTATTCGATGTTGCTAGGGTTAGAGAAGACCAGAAGACCGCTTTCACAACGTTTATGCTGAAGTCTGAGGCTAGCTATTGGTGGCAAGCAAACAAAGTGCGAGGAGGTGAAGGTGTAATTATGTGGGAGAGATTTAAAGAAATGTTTTTCAAAATGTACTTCCCAACTAGTTCACAGAATCAGATGGAAATTCAATTTCTGGAACTGAAGCAAGGAAACATGAGCGTACCTGAATACGCAGCTAAATTCGATGAGTTGGCAAGGTTTGCCCCGTACCAAGTACACACTGACGAAAGAAAAGCCAGAAGATTTGAACAAGGACTAAAGCCTTGGGTTTACAGTAAGGTGTCAATGTTTCAGATAAACACATTTGCCGGAGTACTGGAAAAGGCCATCCTCGCTGAAGGTGGGAGCGATGCGGTGACCAAGTACAATCAAGAGCAGAAGAAGAAGAAGACTGAAGGTGAAGGAAATAACAAGACTGGTGGGAGTAACATTGGGGGTACTCATAATCAGAAGAGGAAGTGGACGGATAATTCATCAGCTGGAAGTCAACAAGGTGGGCAGAAGAAGAAAATTGAAGCGTGCTCAAACTGTGGAAAAGCTCATCTGGGAGTTTGCATGAAAGGGAAGCGAGTGTGCTACAATTGTGGTCAGGAAGGCCACATAGCACCAAACTGTCCAAACCCAAAGAAGGGTGCTTGTTTTAACTGTGGTTCTAAGGATCATCTAGCAAGAGATTGCCCCAAGAAGGGATCAGGAGGAGCAGTGCAAGGAGCTAACCGTGGAAATAGAAGTGGAAATACCTTAACCATTACCGGACCACCTGCAACAAACCGACCGACCACTAGAACTTTCAATATGACAGTGCAGGACGTAATCCAGTCTCGTGAGGTGGTGTCAGGTATCATTCCGATCAATAAAATTAATGCTTATGTTTTATTTGATTCGGGTGCTACTTGTTCCTTTATATCCGAAGACTTTGCTAATAGTTTAGATTTGCTTATGGATGAGTTGGAATATCCCATGAATATAGAAATTGTGAATAGAGAGATAATTCATGTTAAGTACGTGTTTAAGAACTGTAGGGTGGACATTAAGGGTAATATCATGAACGTAGATCTTATCCCTATTCGGCTTGGAGAATTTGACGTTATTTTGGGTATGGATTGGTTATCCAATTGTGGGGCGGTAATTGACTACCAGAAGAAGCGTATTAACCTTATGACTCCGTCAAAGGTTGTGTTTTATGGTAGCAAGTCTCCTAGACAAGCGAGTTGTCTGACGATGATGCAGGCCAAGAGGTTGTTAAGACAAGGCTGTGTAGGATACTTAGCTTACATAGTCGACAGTCGAAAAGAGAATCCGAAGGTAGAAGAAATACCGATTGTAAGGGACTTCGTTGACGTATTTCCAGACGATTTGCCAGGACTTCCACCAGATAGAGAGGTAGATTTCGTGATCGATTTGGCGCCCGAAACCGCTCCAATATCGAAAGAACCATACCGAATGGCACCAGTAGAGATGAAAGAACTGATGGTTCAACTACAAGAATTACTGGATAAAAAGTACATTCAACCGAGCGTATCGCCGTGGGGAGCGCCGGTGTTGTTTGTGAAAAAGAAGGACGGATCGATGCGGCTCTGCATTGACTACAGAGAACTGAACAAGGTCACGATTAAGAATAGATATCCATTACCAATAATCGACGATCTGTTTGATCAATTAAAGGGAGCAAGATACTTTTTCAAGATAGACTTGAGGAGTGGTTATCACTAACTGAAGGTGAGGCCAGAGGATGTACCGAAGACAACGTTCAGAACGCGATACGGTCACTATGAATTTTTAGTAATGTCGTTTGGTCTAACGAATGCTCCTGCAGCATTTATTGGACTAATGAATGGTGTGTTCAAGCCATTTATGGACAAATTCGTGGTGATATTTATAGACGACATTCTGGTATATTCCAAAACCAAAGAAGAACACGAAGAACATTTGAGGTTAACATTGGAAGTATTGAGAAGGGAGAAGTTGTACGCTAAATTTTTGAAATGCGAATTCTGGATCGAGCGAGTACAATTTCTTGGTCACGTGATCGATAAAAACGGAATTTCGGTAGATCCATCCAAAGTAGAAGCCGTGATTAACTGGGATTAGCCGAGAACGCCGTCAGAAGTAAGAAGTTTTCTTGGATTGGCGGGATATTATAGAAGATTCATTCAAGATTTTTCCAAGATCGAAACTCCATTAACGAATTTAACTCGAAAAGCTGTGAAATTTGTTTGGACGGAGAAGTGTGAGGAGAGCTTTCATGAATTAAAGAAGAGGTTGAGTACGACACCTGTGTTATCTCTTCCGGATGATACAAGAAATTTTGTTGTTTTTAGTGATGCGTCGCATAAAGGACTTGGTTGTGTGCTAATGCAAAACGGTAAAGTCATCGCGTATGCATCACGACAGTTGAAAGATTACGAGAAGGGGTATCCGACCCATGATTTGGAGTTAGCTGCAGTTGTTTTTGATTTAAAAATTTGGAGGCACTATCTCTATGGGGAGAAGTGTGAGATATATACGGACCACAAGAGTTTGAAATATATTTTCACACAGAAGGATTTGAATATGCGTCAAAGGAGATGGTTGGAATTAATCAAGGATTACGACTGTGAGATTTTATACCATCCAGGTAAGGTGAATGTGGTTGCCGATGCCTTAAGTAGAAAGGGTCGTGAGAAATTGATGATGTTGACTGCTCAAGAGGAGCTAATCACAGAAATGGAGAAACTGGAATTGGAAGTGAAGTATCCGATGGAGATTGATGAGAAGCTATTTCAGATGCAATCTGGTACAACTCTACTAGATAAAGTGAAGGAGGCTCAGCTTCAGGATGATGAATGCAAAAAGGTGACAAAGAAGATATCTGAAGGAACCGAACTGAGATTTAAGATGGATAAGGAAGGAATACTGAGATTTGAGAGTAGAATTTGGGTACCGCCAGTATAAGAGATTAAGGAAGATATTTTAAGCGAGGCTCATAGTTCATGATATTCGATTCACCCTGGTAGTACCAAAATGTACCAAGATCTTCGACAACATTTTTGGTGGCCGAATTTGAAACGTGATGTTACAGAATGTGTTGCCAAGTGTCTGACCTGTTAGAAGGTAAAAGCAGAACATCAGAGACCAAGTAGATTACTTCAACCGTTGGAAATCTTAGAATGGAAATGGGAGCATATTACAATGGATTTCGTGGCTGGCCTTCCGACGACTCAGAAAGGCTACGACGCAGTATGGGTTATCGTTGACCGATTGACAAAATCTGCACACTTCCTTCCGATCAAAATAAGATTCAACTTAGATCAGTTGGCCAGGCTATACGTAAAAGAGATTGTTTCAAGGCACAGAGTTACGGTATCAATTGTTTCAGATAGGGATCTGCGCTTCACATCAAATTTTTGGAAACGTCTTCAGGAATGCATGGGTACGCAATTGCGAATGAGTACAGCTTACCACCCTCAAACAGACGGACAGAGTAAGAGAACGATTCAGACATTAGAAGATATGCTAAGAGCCTGTGTGATAGACTTTAAAGGAAATTGGGATGATCACCTACCATTAGTAGAGTTCGGCTACAACAACAGTTACCACGCTAGTATTGGCATGCCGCCTTATGAAGCTTTTTATGGCAGAAAGTGCAGAACTCCGCTTTACTAGGATGAAGTTGGTGAGAGACAATTGCTAGGGCCAGAATTGGTACAGCAGACAGCAGAAATAGTCAAAATGATCCGAGCACGACTGGTAGCGGCTCAAGATCGACAGAAGAAATACGCTGACCCACATCATAAAAATATCGAGTTTGAATCAGGTAGTTATGTTTTCTTGAAGGTCTCTCCCTGGAAAGGAAAGATCAGATTCGAAAGAAAGGGAAATTGAGCCCAAGATTCATTGGACCCTTTGAAGTACTGAGAAGAATCGGAGAAGTTGCGTATGAGGTAGCCTTACCTCCAGCACTCGAGAATATCCATAACGTCTTCCATGCTTCTGTGTTGCGACCCTACAAGCCTGATTAAAAGCATGTAATTGAATATGAACCCCTACATTTTGAGAAAGACTTATCTTACGAAGAAATTCCTGTCCAAATTGTCGACCGAAAAGAACAAGTTCTCAGAAATAAAGTTATACCTTCTGTTAAGGTAATTTGGAGGAACCACAACGCTGAAGAAGCTACGTGGGAACTCGAAGAGTATATGATGAAGAGTATTAAATTAAATAAGATATATGGATTATTGTGCAAGTGGATGTGATATTAATTAAACAATATTGTAAAGGTTTTATTAAATTAATTGGTTTTGTAATATATTAAACTAGCCAAATGTGGCCTTAGAAGGAGTTATGGCCAGTTAACCCATGATGGGCAACTGACCATGATGCGCGTCAGTTTTTTTTTCCTTTATACGTACTCTCCTTCCCTTTTCTTTTTCATTATTGCCTAAGTCTAGAATAGCATATCAGAGAGAGTTCAGAGAGAAACTTTTGAAGTTTTGAGAGAGATTGTAAGTGTATAATCAACAGGTACTTGTGAAAAGATTTTCATTGATCATCTCCTAATCTATACTCTGGGTAATTTTCTCCAAACCAATTTCTATTTCACGTATTTAAGTTTTCTAGAAAATGGCTTTCAAAACCTCTGTTATGTCTCTGTAATTGAAATTGTGAGAGTTATGTGCATATGTGTGTTAAGATGTCATTTTAATGTGTTTTAATATATATTGTATATAATTCCTTATCATCAATTCATAATTTTACGTCGTATATGATTCCTGCAAAATTACAGAATTTGGGTTTTGGCCTTATGGCCTTATACATGAAATTTTATGTAGTGATCGTATATTATCCCTAAATTTTACACTCCTACATTATTATGTATGTTGATACGAAGAGACCAAGCCTTAAACAAACGGATTCGGTGTTATAATGAATTCATAGTGTTAAATTTATGATTTTGTTCATTAACTTCAAGAACATCAAGAACAGTCCAATTTTACATGATTTAATTCTGTTATTGGGTGTTTAGATGGGTTAAAATCACTCTATAGAGGTTGGGTAATGATTATATGTGAATATTAACATGTAGGTATGTTAAATTAGTGAGTTTAATGACCATAAAATGTGTAATTCGCCGAACTCTGTGTTCTTCGCGAACTGGGAAACAGAATATGGAGTCTCGCGCTGCGGCGCCAACTCTAGAACTGAGATCCCGCGCCGCAGCACCACCGCACCGCAGCGCCAAGACTCGAACTACCGCGCCACAGCGTCAAGTGTTCGGCTGCAGCGCCACCGCGCAGCAGCGCGACGATCACGTGTATTAGTGGCGCCGCAGCGCCACTCTCTAGAAAATTCAGAAATGAGATTTTTAAAATATTAAAGTCTAATAAGTGTGAGTGAATTGATGTAATGAACATACAAATATGATAGAAGAATAATGTGATGATAAAAATAGTTGTTTAAACATGTAAATAACATAATTACATGTGATTTAAATTATTGAATTCAAAACTAGATTATTATTCATGAAGTAAAAATTATGTGATAATGAGATAAATTGACTAAGTATAGTCGATAATTAAATTAGACAAAAAGAAAGAGTTTATGATGATTAATTAAGTTATAATTAACTAGTATTGTGTATGTGAATGGTATGTAGGATTTAATTCAAAGAACGAGTTTAGTTAAAGTGTAATCTACGCACGAGGCAAGTTTCCTAAACTTAAACTCTTAAATTTGAGTAAGTTCCCTAACCCTATTTGTCATTATTCTTCAAGCTTATTATTTACCTTGAATAAGCTATCGTTACTATTATTCAAGTTCAAATGATTTATTAAAGATTGATTATCTTTTCAAAGTATGATTTAGTTATACAATAATTGTTCTATTGTATACTTCTTGAGATTATTATTCAAATTGAATATCATTATTGTTGAACCTTATTAGACTAGTGAAACCTTAATGATTCAACTAGTCCATAGTTGATGAGCGTTCTAAATTTCAGAACCCTTGAAGAATTATCCAAACCAAACTTCCTTTGGTGCGGACTCAAATGTCAAACTGAGATGAACAACCCTGTATAGGGGATTATTTACGCTTAGCGTTAAGATATTGTGCACAGTACGGTACTAAGGGCTGATCCCCCTAAGTACGAGAAGAAGGTCCATAGTATTATGACTGTTAAAGGTTTCAAGTATAACCCTTGTTAACCTAGGACATAGTTCAAGGTCTTATGACCCTCAGAATTCTTTTGATTCTTGTTATTCACTCTTGATTCAAAAGTTGAGCTTTTATTCAAATGTCTCTGATTTATTCGTATGTTATTATATTGTTATTTTATTTTTATATTTGTGGGCATTTGTGCTCACTCTTGCTTAATAATAACATTGCAGTTAAGAACGAAAGAGCTGACGAACCTTCCACAAGTAAGGGCAAGGGCAAAGTTAGCAAATGATGGAGACTTATTATTTTATATGATGTATTTGTTTAAGGCTTAAGTTAAAGATGGTGTTTAAGACTTATTGTTAGAATTCCGCACAGATGTTTTAAGGTTAGTTTAACCTGGGATTGTATTTATTATTCGGATGATGTAATCCTTTTAAGGAGAAGATTTTAATTCTATCTATTGTATGGTTTGCATTTTTATGGGTAGATAGATAGATGATATTTGTACAGTGAACACCAAATCCCGTGGAATCGAAGTATCCGGTTTTGGGGGTGTCACAGTCAACACCTATATCTAGCACCTCTCTTTGACAGATCGAGAAAAGAATGCATAGATCAAAAACAGTGGATATTCAAAGTACCCAAAAGTTATGGTTTTAAAAATAAGAAAAATATTTTTCTTTTCTTTTGATTTCCAACCAAAACAACACCCAATATGGGTAGATTCAAACATGGATTCATGAAAAAGACATAGATTATAGGGGTTTGAACTTCCAAATCAAAAACTCCCTTTCATCAAATTACAAAAATAAAGGAAGAAAGCTTAGAGGAAAAAAAATAGTTTTATACCTTTTTATTTTTCTTCCTCTTCTTCTTCTTCTTCTTCTTCTTCTTCTTCTTCTTTTCTACCATGGAGATTCTTCTCTCTTTTTTCCCATGAAGGGTTGTCGCCCCCTCTCACTTTCTCTCTGTCATTCTTTCTTTCTTTCTTTTTTCTCTCGCTCTCTCTTTCCTTATCTTTTATTTCCTCATCTCTTTCTTTTTTTTTATCTTCCTTCTTATTCTTATTATTATTATTTTTCCTTCTTATCTCTTTCTCTTCATGGCCATGTGGCCTTATCATCTTGCAAATTCTTATTTTAATTGTTAATTTACTTAACAAATAACTAAATAGTCCCTCCTTAAGTGGGTCAAAAATTGGGCCACTTATTAATTAAATGCTATTGGACTTGTACTTTTATTATTTTGCTTACTAACAAAATAAAGATGGGCTTTCACCCAAAATTTAATTGGGTCATTATAATACTTTCCCCACACATAACATATTGGGCTAGATTAATAATTTAATCGCCCTTAATCACTTTATCCACAAGTCACATGCTTAATTAATTAATTGGGTTTGTTTAAATAATATAACCTCCTTAGTCCATTAAATCTAATTCTCTTGGACTCTTTTTAAATTCTTAGGCTATGACCTTATTATAGTCCATTACTTTTAATTTTATTCCATTCTACCCTTATCATTTAATTAGGGTTCCACTACACCTTTGTAAATAAATTCCTTACTCATATATATTTAATTCCATAACCCAATTAAACTTTGGTTATTACATTAATTATTTGAGATATATAGAATAAATATCTATGTTTAGTATATATTTTTATATACTAACATTCTCCCATATAATAACCTCTTAGGTTAATCAATTATCATACCTAATATATATATTAGGTTATATATCTTAATTCTTATTTCACTTTTGCATACAAAATAAATGTATACACATTATATAATGTATATTTATCTAATCGCACACATAATTTACATAATCATAACATATTTCACTTCTCACACTAATTTTTATTTTTCTCCATAAAAAGTCAACTGTTGACTTTGACCAAAAGTTAACCTTTACACATTTTGTGTTTACTGTCATTTTTGACTAAACTTGACGTTCCGGACGCAACCAAGCAGTCCGTATTTCAAAATTCTATCTCTAACTCAAATTTTGAGTTTTAAATTACTCCATTCTTATTACTAATCGTATTAACTAACAACTTTATACTTATTCAAATTCTTATTTGTCAGTCAAGGCCAACGTTCAAGCTATGTTAATTACTAACATAGTTTTATATTGATCCTTATATCATTAACTTAATTCATCATTTCTCTTGCTAAAATATATATAGCATCTTACTAAGTATATATATTTCTATACATATACTCATCTTCGTTTAACCTCATAGCATCTCTTCATGTGAAATCTTATCTCCTTAATAAAATTTCCATATGTACTTATATAACATTTCTTAGACTATTCAATTCACATTGAATTTACAGGTATCGTAATACCTTATTCTTGATATTCCCTCAAGTACATATTAATTCATTTCTAGGGTTTTGAAATTTTGTAACCCATATTTTCTTTGTTCTCATTCGAATAGCAAACCATATAGGTTTTACTTGAAAATTTTAAATAAATCCTCAAATTCTCATCTAGGTTTTATTCTTTAACCTTTATTCTAATCATTCAAGATTTTATGAATTTTTAGGTTATCACATACTCGCCTTACCGCCAAGTATGTCTCGTGTTCCTAACGTTTTTCACATATCTATGTTACATAAATATGTGGAAGACCCAAACCACATTATTGAGTTAGAACCGGAAGAGATAGCGGAAGATTTAACGTATGAAGAGGTACCTGTTAAAATCTTAGATAAGAAGGAATATATTCTAGGCTCCAAGGTTATACCTCAAGTTAAAGTTTTGTGGAGAAACCACGATGTTGAGGAAATGACCTAGAATTTAGAATCTGAAATGAAATCATGGTATCTTCACCTCTTCGTCATACCAGGTACGTATACCAATTTCGAGAACGAAATTTCATAAAAAGGGGAGGTTGTAAGACCCCAACTTTTATGAATAAAGATTAATTTTTCTCAAAATATATTTTTGAATATTATGGTGTGGATTTGACATAATGTTATAGTTGTGGGTAATATTTATAAATTTTACAAAGTAAGCAAGTTGTTATAAAATATTTGATTAGTCGGGGAATATTCATTTTAACAGGGAATATTCGTACGACGGCACAATTATTGGTGGACCACATAACGAAATTATTGTCGGAGTTAGAAAATGATAGAAATAACGGCGAAAGTTTTACTGTTAACTGTTGAAATACTCGGTGATAAAACTACAGTAATACGCTTGATTGCATAGTAACACACGATATTGATTATTAATGCTTACGTGCGAAGTCACTCAGTTATTCTGAATTATTACTACAGTAATTGATGCATAGTATCTCACATTATTGATTCAATTATTGTCACAATATTTTATATTATTAAATCAATAATTGAGATGACAATGTATTCATATTATTATTTGTATTATTGACAATGTCTAGAAAGTTCTGTCGAGAAAAGGGGTTTGGTCACCTAATTACGCGACAATGGGGAGAAATCCTTATCAAAAAGCCCCCTCTTTCTTAGGAATGATCTGGTTGTTAATATTACAAGTTATATTATTGATGAATAAATGTTGTCAAAAATATTGAGGGAATTTTTATGAAATATTTGTTATAAATTTCTCTTATTATTTGGACCCCCACTTACTCATTTTTTAAAATAATCGAAAGGAAGTTATAAAGTATATATATATATATATATATATATATATATATATATATATATATATATAGTTTTGTTTTTTATAAAAAATAGAATATATTATATTTTATTATGCATAAAATTTTCATAGTGTTTACATAGTAAAATTTAAAAAAAATCTTCAAATTGCAGCGCCTATGAATTCTCAAATTGTGCGCCCGTGATTTTTATTTTCAAATAGTATCCTTCCATTCTCCTTTAAATAGGATGTTTAGTTTATAATTGAAAATCACACCAGAATCAGAAAATTCTTCTTTTATAATATTGAGCATATTTCTTTAGAGTTTAAGGAAGCTTGTAGCGTAGAAAACAGTATAAGTTTTCTTCAAGAATATCTTCGCCCTACCAGTCAGAAGTACTCTTCTTTTAAGGTAAGGGATATTATTTTGTTTAATATTCGTAAGAAATAATATTTTCTTCCATACTCTGTAGTACGTAAGTAATATTATTTCGTTTCAGATTATGAATTCTACACTCATTTTGTTAAAGTATTACTTCTACACTCCGTGAAATTAGTAAAATATCCTTGAAATTTATGTTTCATCTAGTATCTTTTCATGAAAATATTATTCTGAGCATTCTTGATAGTTTTTAATCTTTTTATGCCGGTCTACTATTCGCAGGGTACTATTCACGGGGTACTATTCATGAGATGCTATTCACTCAGGTACTATTCACCCGGGGTACTATTCATGACAAAAATTAATTTTTTTCGGTCCAAATCATTTATGATACAATATTATTCTTGAATTTTACTCCACAAAGCAGTATCATGTTGACAATTTGGACATTATTAAATTATGGATAAATTGAATTATAAATTTTTAAAATTTATCCTTGCTCTCATTTAAATGAATTCTTATATCATTATCATCATCCTCATGCTTATATTATGATAAAAGTCATCTTTGGCCCGCAGTGCATAGATGGACTGTTGATTGGTATGATTATGACCAGGGATTATTCGGTATAATTATGACCTGTACTGTTATAAATGATGTAGTAAAAGTCCTCATTGGACCATAGTGCATTGATGGACAGTTGTTGGCATGATCATGACCATTGGTGATAACACGATTATCCTTGGCCCGTAGTGCATGGATAATTCGTGGATGTGATACTAATGTATATCCTTGGCCCGTAGTGCATGGATAATTCAGTGACATGGATTATTTAGTTCAGTCTCAGCGATAAAATTAATGTTAAACTTTTTAAATCATAGAAGATAGTAGATATCATGCTCTACTTGACTCTTCTAATGGATTGCTTGTTCCGCTACAGTTAAACTTGTAGTTTATTATATTCTATCAGTTTAACATTGTTGAAGGCTAATGATAATTTATTCTGTATTATCTTAGTCATAATATTTCTTACTGGGCTAGGACCCTTTTGCTTTCATTGTTCTCTTCAGAAAATGAGAACGTGTGATAACCCGAGAATTTATACGATTAATAAAATCTTAATTGATTTAAATAAAGGCTGAATAATAAGACCTAGACTGGAAATAAGGTATAGATTTAAGTTATATGGTTTTGGTAATTTTATATGTGAGTAAATGCATATGAATAATATGTGTTTTTTTTATTTGTTTATTATAAACAATTAAAAGAAGCTAAGGTAACCTAATTATAAATTAGGAATGAAAAATTGAATAACTTAAGAATTATGATACGGGAGAATATTAGTATATAAAATATATACTAATTTTAAGAGATTTATTTTATACATCTCAGTTAATTAATTTTATAACCTAATTATAGCAAGTCTAATTGGGTTAAGAAAATAAATGTGCATGAGTAAGGATTTAAGTTATAATTAAGGAATTAAAAATCCTAATTAAATAATTCGGGAATGGTAATATTAAAAGTGTTGGTATATGTTATTTATTATGGCCCAAAGAAACTAAATTTATAAGCCCAAAACATTAAATTGAAGCCCAATCTCTTAGCCCAATTGAAGAGGGGCATTTTAGTCATTTAATATACTAAATATTACATAAAACAAAAATCAAACTTGGACAAGCTAAGGCCACTTGGCCGGATTTGTAGAGAAGGAAAAAGGAGGGGGAAGATTGTGTTGATTGATTACTTTAGTTGGTGACCAAACCTCCGATGTGTCACTTGTTTATTTCACCAACATTTTTGTACATTCTTCCAAGCAATCACTAAGTAATTAAGAAAGAGAAAGCATGAGAGCTGTTGGGAGATGAATGTGAGATATACTACTATATCTACACATTTGTTTTTTCTAAACCACAAAAGCCATTTCACTTTTCTCTCTCATCCTATTACTTTATCTTAGCTAACAAAAACAAAACTAGATAGAGGGAGAACAATTATTTCGACAGCTCCAAGAGGAGAAGGAGAGGAGATTTTGATCTTCATACACCCAAGATCCATCTCATATTTTAGAAGGAGAAGAAAGAAAAGCTAAGGTATAACAAAATTTTTACTTATGTAGTCTAATTTTCTCTTTGGTTTGATTTAATTTTTGACAATATGAAGTTATGATCTTGAGGTTTAAAACCTTAGATCTATGTGTATATAAGTGTTTAATGTTTAGATATAACCCTTTTGAGGATCAAAAGTTAGATCTAAAGTATGAAATGGAAACTAGGTTTTTCAAAATGTAGAAAATCCTAATTTTCTTAGCCTTGATGGTGTTTAATCTTGTATTTGACGATTGTTTGATGAAATAGGTCATGTATCATGGTAGAATCATAGGTATATGATGTATTAGTAAGTGTTATGATAAGTTATGTTGGTTATTATGTGAAAACATGAAAGTTTTCTTAGAAGACACCAAGAGTTAAAAATTAGATTTTTGTGAAAACGAAACACAAAATTCAAACAACCATATCTCCTATTATATTTTGATGTTTTGAGTGTGGTCAAGTCCTAGAGTTAGATCTATGAGTTTTCTAACATCTCCAAGTGGAATCATTGGAAAATGTGTTGTAAATTTTCTAGTGGACTGATTTTAGCAAAGGAGTCAAAAACAGAAAAATGACAAAAGTAAACTGCCCAAGATTTTCTAAGGTCAGTTTCGATTAATTAATTTGTGAGAAAACTTCCTGCCTTTTGGGACATGAAAATATATGGTATTAAGTAGTTCATGTCCAAAAATGAACTCATTCCGACTTAAAATGAGCAAGTTATGACCATTTTAATTTTTGGGATTTTTCGATGAAAATGGCTATAACCAGAGTTCTATAACTCCGGTGGCCACGAAATTTCAAATGGAGGCTAATGTTAATAAGTATAAGATTCTACCAAGAGTTAGGAATTTCTAGAGTTGAGCATGATGGGGCTAAATTCTTAAGCTACAGACTAAAAATGATTTTTGAAAAATACTAAAGGATGTTGAAAAATTATGAAAAAACATTTTTTGTGTGTGAAATATATGTATATATGTTTGGACAAATGATAGAAAAATAATAAGTTGATTTGGTATTTTTGTGAAAAGGATATGGAATCCAGTTTGCTGGATTGAATAATTTATGGATCCAATTTGCTGGATTGAAGGATAATGAATCCAATTTGTTGGATTGAAAAATCTGATGAATCCAGTTTGCTGGATTGCAATCTAGTTGCTGGATTTGGAATTCAGTTTGCTGGATTGCAGTTTAGTTTGCTGGATTGGCTATATAGATGCTGGATTTGGAATCCAGGTTGCTGGATTTGGAATCCAGTCTGCTGGATTGGCAATTTGGTTGCTGGATTTAAAATCCAGGTTACTGAGTTAGCATTTTACTTATTAGATGTTAAAGAATAACTTATGAAATGAAAAAGTAAGTGTTAAATCATAATGTATATGATATAGTGATTAAAGAATTATCAAAGGAAGATAATAATGCTAATGTTATAAGGTGTTATCTAATATTTAATTATGTGATTAAGTGTTAGATAATTGATTGATAAAGTAGTTGTATTATGATACAAAGTATGATATGCTGATTGAAAGACCAATCTTATTAATGATAGGTCTTACAAAAGAAGTTAATTTAAATTGTGTAACAGTGGTCAACGAATTAGGCAAGTTTCCTTTACTCAACCTTGAGTTATATCTTTTAAATAGTATGGTGGTTAATTATTGTTGATTAGACCACGTCTGAGAATTATTATTGATGATTCGTAGTTAGTGCATATTTATTAATTCAAATTGAATTAGTGATTCTGAGAATATACTTGGAGAATAATTGTTGTTGGATATTTACATCCATAGAAGCTGTTATTGATTGCAAATAGTACGGTCAAATTCTGTCTATTGTTAAATCGTGTTGAGAAACGTCTTAGCTAATTGTTCTGGCTAGACGAGCTTTTGTTAAAACCTGATAGGTTCGAGAAGAGAAGAGAAGAGAAGAGAACTAAATTATTATTGACAGGTTAATGCCAATTATTTTGGCTAGATCGATAAAGTAAATTTGACAGGTTCGAGAAGAGAAGAGAAGCGATTAGAAATTGAAATTATCGTATTTCGTTGTTAGAATATAACTTTTGTTTATAAGACTGAGAAGAACAACCTTTTTATATAAAAGGAAACTTTTTGGTCGTATATTCGGCTATTGCGCGCGTTCTAAGTATTATGCATAATATAAGGTGTAAGGAGTTGGCCGCTCTAAGTACTTGCTGGGGGGTATGATTTAATCTTTATGATTATCTGATACACCTGGGTATATCAAAGTAAATCTTTGATAGTTACTCGAGAAGAGAAGTTCAAGATCCTTAGGGATCACTCAGCATAAATTCTGGAAAAATATTTCCATCTTGTTATTTGGGTATATCAAAATAAATCTTTGATAGTTACTCGAGAAGAGAATTTCAAGATCCTTTGGGGTCATTTGGCATAAACTTTAGAAAGTAATTCTATCTTGTTATTCAATAGAATATCGTAGAAACTTTGAAAGCGTTGTACTCTTTCATTATTGAATTATTGTGTTGCATTGGTTGCGAGAAGACTTGTTAGTGATAAACGAATTGTTCAGCTATTTCAAAGTTCCCCGAACTTTGGTGTCATTATATCGAAATAGATAGTATGTTGATCTTGATTCTTATACATTCATTGTATGTCTTAACTTGCGGGACAACTTTGTTGCTCACCCTTGCTAAATAAAATAATTCAGCTAGGAACGAAGAAGCCGAAGGGGCAGAGAAGAACAAGGGCAAAGGTATTTTGCTGGAATAGTTGTAATGAACATTATTATTATGTGTTGTTTGTAAACCTTTTATGTATATCTAAGGGTATGTTTGTAATGTTAAGGTTAGAGAACCTGGGGTAATGTATTAACAATATAAGTTAATGAGATGTATGTTTATATTCATAAACGAATGGGTAGTTAGATATTATTTATATGTTGGATCGTGAGCACCAAACTCGGGGGTCAGGTAACCTGAATTTGGGGGCGTCACAGGTTGGTATCAAAGCTGTAGGTTATAAACCTTAAGTGGGGTGGGGAAAACCCTAGGATTATAACCATAAGTGAGATAGAGAATACTCATTTAGAGTACTAAGTGAGGGATTGATAAATTATATCAACAGTGAGATGTGTGGACATCGTGTGTATTAAGTTTGTACTGGTGAAGTACTAATTAAGTTGTTTAACTGACTGTAGGATGTCAAGAGAAGATGAAATGAGTATGGAGATGCTAGCGGTTGTTGCACCAGTGCCACTAGCCGAGGCGCCAGCACAAAGCGAAACAGTTGAAGAAGTGGGAAAAGAAGAACCCATGGTGAATCTGGGGAGTGATCATGATGATTATCCCGAGATGTATTTGAGTGGAGATGAGGAGGCAGAGTCTGAAGAAGTTAAGGTGGAGAAAGAGAATAAAACTAAAGTTGGAGAACAAGATCAAGTATCTGCAGAAGTTCAAGAACTCTGGAGTAAAGTAATTCTCTTGGAGGAGTTGTGGAAGACCGAGCGAGCACTACGCGAGATGACCGAAGAACGAAACGACTTGAAGTTCATGTGGAAAGAATGAAGGCTGAAGGTGGTGGATCGTCTGAAGGAACAATCAAGAAGCAGAAGGGAAGTAATAAGAGAAAGAGGGACAATGACAGTGATAGTAATTCTGAAAATTCAAACCCGAAGAAGAAGTAAGTCTGTGGTAAGTGTGGAAAGACTCACTTGGGAGAGTGCATGATGTGGAAGAACGTGTGTTTAAACTATAAGCAGGAAGGACATATTTCCCTACATTGTCCTAAGCCGAATATGAGAAAGTGTTTTTCATGTGGAAGAATGGGTCACGGATTCAACAAATGTCCCAGTAAGAAGAAGACTGGTGAAGGGAGTGGAAGGTAGACAGCTTAAGTATAAGCGATAGTATCTTTTGATAGTGTGTGATATTAAAGGTTGTAATATCGAGAATGATGTGTAAACATATGTAAATATATATGTTTGTATGTATGAATCTTTATTTTTTTATATGAATATAAGATTAAGTTGCAAGTTCTTAAAACTCATACTTATGGTAAGTTCGTGACTTATAATTATATGAAAATTTTTGAACCCCTTAGCGAATGGACGCCAAAGGTCTTACTAGGATAAGTTCATAAACACATATAATTGTGGTAAGTTCCTAAACTTATAAGTGTGGTAAGTTTGACGAACTGGGAATAGTTATGTGTGAATGGGGAATTCCAACTATTTGTGTAAAGTCGGAGAATTACAACTTTTTATGTAAAGTTGTGTTGTTAGTCCTGATATTTATTAAAAAGTGATAGTAATATGTATTAAGTACTAAATGAACTATGTGCTCTTTGAATAAATATGCGATTATATGAGAACTCTGTGTTAAATTCTTATTGTGTGATTAATAAGAATTTGGGTAGAGAAAGAGAACTAATGTGAGATTTTTATTTAAATCAGATAATGTCGTCTAGACGACAGAATCGAAACCAGAGAGAAGAGCAGTCAGTGAATAATGAAGGATGTTAAGCTGACCCGATGCAAAATTTTACGAATATGATAGCCCAAGCTATGGGAAATAGAGCTCCAGCAGCCGGAGCAAGAGAACAGCCAGCTGATAGATTGGCTAACTTTTAAGATTTTAAAGCGGTAGGACCGCCAGAATTCAGGGGAACCACAAATCCGATTGAAGCCCAAACTTGGGTGAAGGAGATGGAGAAGGCATTCATTATTGCCAGAGTAGCGGCAGAGCAAAAGATTTCTTTTACAACATATCTGATGAAGGGAGAAGCCAATTATTGGTGGGAGACTAATCAGACTAGAGCTGGTACAGCGGTAGTTACTTGGACCAGATTCAAGGAGTTATTCTTTGAGAACTACTTTTCACCAAGGATGCAAGCTCGGATGGAAATTAAGTTTCTAGAACTGAAGCAGGAGAATATGTCGATTTCTAAATACGCTACTAAATTCAACGAGGTAGCGAGATTTGCACCTCATCAGGTGGACACAGAAGAAAGAAAAGCGAGAAGATTTGAGAATGGGTTGAAGCCAGGGATATTCAACAAAGTACCTGTATTGCAGATCAATACGTTTGTGACTTTGTTGGAGAAAGCAATCATTGCTGAAGGGGGAAGCGAAGCTGCATCCCGATATAATCAGGAGAATAAGAAGAAGACAAATGATGGAGGAAGCAGTGGTGGTAGTAATCCAAACAAGAGAAAGTGGAGCGAGAATACCCAGTTGAGTAACAAAACAGAAGAGAAGAGAAAAAGAGGTGAACCTTGTGCAACTTGTGGGAAGAATCATACAGGAGTCTGTTTGAAAAGAAAGGGAGTTTGTTATAACTATGGACAAGAGGGACATATGTCACCCAATTGCCCCAATTCGAAGAAGATACAAGGTTGTTATGCCTGTGGATCAATTGATCATTTGGTTCGAAATTGTCCGAAGAGGAATATGGAGAAGGGAAGTGTCAACAAGGGACCCGATGGTGAAACCTTGGCGATTAGAGGACCTTCTCAGCTAGGAAGACCAACGGCCCGTACATTTAATATGACGGTGCAAGATGTAATGGCTGCCCAAGACGTGGCGACATGTAACAATTTCGCTTAATAATATAATTACGCGAGTAATATTAGATAGATATCGCTATGAATTGTTTTCTTTTATAGATCCAAATCATAGGTTAGTATATGAGACATAAGTTAATATTGTGTTGATATAAGTGAATTGATGATACAACTTTAAAAGATTGTAGAGAGTAAGAAAGCGGTGATTCCGAGGATGGAATCCTTATAAGGGGGGAAGAATGTGATAACCCAAGAATTTATACGATTAATAAAATATTAATTGATTTAAATAAAGGTTGAATAATAAGACCTAGACTGTAAATAAGGTATGGATTTAAGTTATATAGCTTTGTGTATTGTTATATATGAGTAAATGTGACACCCCCAAATCTGGGTACTCCATTCCCACAGAATTTGGTGTTCACTATCCAAAACCATTACATCTAACTACCCATCATAAAGGATAAAGACATAATTTAAATAACTTAAACAATAATCTTTCCCATTAAGGGTTACATCATCATCTCAAAATAATCACAGGTAATCTAACCTTAAAATTACTACATAAGTTTGCGAAATACATCATAAAATAAAACAAGTCTTTAACATAATTCATTTAAATAAATTTCTCATAAGTCTTCAACACTTGGCCATTTTGCCCTTTCCCTTACTAGTAGATGGCTCATCGACTCTTTCAACTTTAGCTGCAGTGTTAAATGCAAGAGTGAGCAAACAAATGCTCACTGATATAGAAAGTAGTAATGATAACAACATGAGAGTGAACAACGAATGCTGAACAATAATGAACTTGTTCTATGAATCAAAAACAGAAAACAAGTTCGAACTTTAATATTTGGGGTCTTAAGACCACGAACTATGTCCCCGGTACTTAGGTATTATTACCCAACCTTAACAGTCATTTAGACTATACAAACCCTTCTTAACGTACTTAGGGGGATCAGCCCTTTGTACCATGTATTGTGCATAAATATCTAAACGTTACACGTACAAAGTCCCCTATGTTAGGGTTGTTCATCTCAGTTTGAATTTAGGATTTTCGCACTAAAGAAAGTTTAGTTTGGAACTAGCTTATCAGTATTTCTATAATTTTAGAACACTATTCAATTATAGATTAACTCAATCAATAAGAGTTTGCTAACTACTTGGAGGTTTAATATAACAATATAGAATTGAACAAGGCTATCAAGATTAAAGATAGAATAACAACAACATATAATTGAGTAACCATGATATACATGTAAAGTGTTATATTCAAAAGAGTTAAAACAATCTCAGTCGAATCGATGTACTAGAATAATATATGCTTTGAATAATAATATCACGATTCAGAAAAGTAAAACTCGCTCGAGATAATGATAAGTAAACCTTGCTGAATAATTAAGTAGCATAGGTTAGGGATACTTACTCAATAAAAGTTTAGGATAAGAAACTTGCATTCAATATTAAAAGAATGAAGTTAGAAAGCTTGCTCAATATAAAGAGTTAAGGTTTAGAAACTTGCCTTGTATGTAAGCTACACAAGTGTAAAATATTCTCCAATTACCCTACAGATATCATTGGAATTGCAGTAACAATTAGTTGTATTAATATTTGCTTTAGGGGTTTAACCCACCATTTAAGTCATAACTTTATCCTAATGTATAATCATGTTGGTTAACACCTTTGACGAATCTGAAATCTCACAATAAACTAACATAAATCTTATCATTTATCTTTAACTTTTGAAAACATCACATTTGGTTCATTACACAACTTACTAATTCATAGTCTATAGTTTCAACGTTGTGATTACAACATGTTGTTATATCTTTTAACACATTTAGGTTCCTCTACAATCATTAAAATAAGTTAGGTTAACAATTTTCAAGCTATGTTGTTAACAGTTAAATTCTGGGTCTGACTGACCACTAGCGCGGCTGCGCCGTGGTTAACTTTGAGTTCTGTGCACACGTGCCAAGAGGCAGCGCGCCCGCGCTTGACACCAGAAACTGTTTTACAGTAACGAAAATAGACTCTGTTCTTAGGCCAAAAATCTCAATTTCACAGAAATTCATGAAACCTAAACATCTAGAACTCTGTAATAACATAGTTAAGCATGCTATACACCATTCTAACTACATAAACATCACATATACACAAATTTAAAGAATCAAAAACCCCAAATTTCCAAATTTCCCCACTTTTGACACTTTTAGCGAATTCGATCGCCACAAATTCGTTTCTTAACCAATTTACATGATTCAAACAACGCTGCTTTCGTTTCTTATCATATTAACATAATCCAATAACAAAGCACAGATTACAACATATATAGAGCATCAAATTTTGTACTTTCTAAAGCCAATTTTCATGTAAAAACACTGTTATATGAAATCTTTCTACTACAACCCAATCTCATGCCTTTAATCATCAAGAAATACTTACATATGATAAATAACAGATTATAAACCATAGATACATATATGTGTGTATCAATCTAACACCACTATCAATAAAAATTTCAAGAAAACAAGAGTTAAAAATTAGAATTGGTTATACCTTAGCAAAAGATTATAGAAAGCCTTCCCAAAACCCTCCTTCTCCAACTCTCAATGTCACTGAGTTTTTTCTCTCTCTCTCTCGTTTCCAAGCTCTCTATTCTAACCTCTGTGTTTCTTCTTCTCTCTCAACTCTCTGCTCTTAGGCCTTAGGAGAGAAATAAGACGCGAAAGAAAAAATAAACTGATATGGCTTAAATTCCCACGATCTCTTTCAGTTAAAAAAATAAAAGACGTCAGTTGGAATAAGTCAAAGGCCACAAGGCCTTGTTTGGCTACCACTTAAACCCCAACCAGATTATTTTAATAATATTTATATTATATAGTTTCATGTCACACCTTTAGTTTGATTAATAACTTTAGTTTAGTTAATTCAAATAACTTATAATAATAATAACAATTTTATTATCATTATACTTAAAATTAATAAATAATTATATATCTAATTTAATTAATAAATTAGAAACATCTCTTTATTTAATTTATTTATTTCCTTTAAATTAAACAATTCATTTAATTTAATTATTTTTTAAAATATTAAGTAATTGATTTAATTTAATTATTTCCTTAAATTAAATTCTTCATATAAAATTATCATTACTCAATTTAATTAACACTAATCAATTTAGTTACTAAATTAATTCACCACAATTCATCAATTATTTATTTTCCTTAATAAATAAATTATTTAAAATATTTTTTTAATTTAATAAATATTTAAATTAAATTATAAATTTCTCGATCGTTACAGTAAATGCAAATGAATAATATGTGTTTATTTTTATTTGTTTATTATAAACAAATAAAAGAAGCTAAGGTAACCTAATTATAAATTAGGAATGAAAAATTGAATAACTTAAGGGTTATGATACGGGAGAATATTAGTATATAAAATATATACTAATTTTAAGAGATTTATTTTATACATCTTAGTTAACTTATTTTATAACCTAATTATAGCAAGTCTAATTGGGTTAAGAAAATAAATGTGCATGAGTAAGGATTTAAGTTATAATTGAGGAAATGAAAACCGTAATTAAATAATTAGGGAATTGTAATATTAAAAGTGTTGGAATATGTTATTTGTTATGGCCCAAAGAAAATAAATTTATAAGCCCAAAACATTAAATTGAAGCCCAATCTCTTAGCCCAATTGAAGATGGGCATTTTAGTCATTTGATATACTAAATATTACATAAAACAAAAATCAAACTTGGACAAGCTAAGGCCACTTAGCCGGATGTGTAGAGAAGAAAAAAGGAGGGGGAATGTGACACCCCCAAATTCAGGTACTTGAAACCCGAACTCGGTGATTCACAATACCATTTCTTTGAGCGGAATAGTAATAATAATATAAACATTAAACTTAATTTACATACATCAGAGTTATCTAATCCCCAGTTTCTCAACCTTTACTACATTACATTACATGATAATTATAAATATCATTGTCTTAATATAATCTAACTATTACATAAGATACCATAAAGTTTATTATGTTAGCTTTCCCTTTCCTTTGTTCTTGTCTGAACCTTCAGGTTGATCACGTTTAGCTGAAAATATTTATATTTAAAGCAAGAATGAGCATTTGGGTGCCCAGCAAGTAATAGCAGACAATAAACATTAGCTGAAAGAAGTAAATATTTTCTGTGAATGGCACTTCTACAACAAATCAACAATTGTGAAGTAAACTGAAACAATTCTGAACAACGTATCAATTCTATTTCAAAATTTTGAAACTACGTACTAACTATAAATGGAGAGCAGCCAACAGTATATGAACTTTGTTTTTGATTTTTTATATTCAATTGAATAACAAGAATTAATTATACGCAATAACAAAGTGGAATGTTTTCCAGAGTTTATGTTGAGTGATCCCTAAGGATCTTGAACTTCTCTTCTCGAGTAACTATCAAAGATTTACTTTGATATACCCAGGTGTATCAGATAACCATAAAGATTAAGTCATACCCCTCTGCAAGTATAATAAGTGATCAGCTTCATTATACCCTATATTATGCATAATACTTAAACGCGCGCAACGGCCGAATTTAAGACCACAAAGTTCCCTTTATGCAAAAAGGTTGTTCTTCTCAGTCTTATAATCAGAATTTGAATTATAACAACGAAATACTAAGATTTCAATATCTAATCGCTTTTCTCAATCTAGTCGAAACAATTAGCATCGACCTGTCAATAATAATTGAGTTCTCTTCTCGAACCTATCAAGTTCTAACAAATGTTCGTCTAGCCAGAATAATTAGCTAAGACATATCTCAATGCTATTTTTAAATCTATGTCTAGCCGATTCAAATAGTTTAGACATCTTTTAATTAATGTATACATACCGGAATTTAATAAGTATGTATCAACAGGTACAATAATTATCCAAGTGAGAACACTTGTATAACAATATTTAGAAATTAACGAACATAATATATATCTGGATTATATAATAATACTGTAATAATAAATAATGATCGGATAGAATTCAAGAACTGACATGTCTACAAGATTATAGATACATGAACAATAACAATAAAGTTCTGAAAATGACTTACACATGCTCATTGCATAAAGTAAATGCAAAGGTTAGATGCTTGCATGGCCTGCTGCTTACAATTATGCAACATAGTTTTATCTTTTATACCGAGACCTTTCATTAATAAGATTGTTCTTTCGATTAGAATAACATACTATAACATGCAGTACTGCTATTTACAGTCAGCACATAACCTAATCACATTGTCACATATATTTAACAGTCATTGAATCACAAACAAACACGTATCTAGTCAAACTATCTAAGTACAGATTAATTTTTAAAACATTTCAGTGTAGCGACGGCCTTATCGGGTAATTATCGAGTTTAAAACTTTATTCTGTAGTTCAATATTCGTTTAGATATTTTAAATATCATCGTATTATTTTTCATAGACTTATAATAATTTTTAAATATTTATTATAATTTATTATGATTTTTTAAACACTAAAATCATTATTAAATGATTTAAATACTAAATACTTCTATTATCATTAATATTTAATTAATAATAAATTATTAAAGAAACTATTGCCAAAATATTAAAGTTATTTATAATAACTCAAAATATTTTTAAAACATTAATATTACCCTTAAATAATTTTTAAAACATTTAAAATCATTTTTAAATAATTACTATTAATATTTAAATATTAATGTATTATTCACCAAAATATTAAAAGTCATTTATTATTAATTAAAATATTTTTAAATCATTTATATCCTTTTTAAATAATTTTTAAATCAATAAAACTATTTTGAAACTATTTATTTAATATAATTATTAAATAAATTTAATATCACTAATATTAAATTATTAATAAAATTTACCTTTAAATATTAAAAGTTATATTTTACCACTTAAAATATTTTTAAACACTTTATTTTTTTTAAATAATTTTTTAATATTAAAATCATTTTTAAACTAATTTATTTAATATAATTATTAAATAAATCCAATATCATTAATATTAAATAATTAATGAAATTTATCTTAAAATATCAAAAGTTATGTTTTATAAATTAAAATATTTTTAAATACTTTATTATCATTTAAAATAATTTTTAATATAATAAATCTATTTTTAATTAATTTATTTAATACATTTATTAAATAAATTAAATATCAATTTTATTCAAATAAATACTAATATTTATGGAAAATATGCCAAATTATTAAAAGTTAATTTTTATAACTTGAAATAATTTTTAAAATAATTTTTGTAATTTTCAGAAATTATTTTCTATTTTTAATGAATTTTTCTAGGTTGCCCAGAAAACAGAATTCGTGTTCTTCTTACCTACTTTGACTAGCCACTACATTAAATATATTTGATGTTTAGATGTTCTAAAAGCTTGAATATGCAGTCCATATATCAAATAACAACCTAGATACAACAACAAGAACAAATCAATAAACACACGAGAGATCTAGAGGCATAAACAAGCTGTCAGACGGTTCTGGAAATTTTTTGGGTTACCCAGATTTATCAAGTCATGGTCAGTCAATGATGTTTGACCACCCATAACTTGAAATCCGTAAATGATCTAGGCTTGATTTCAGTTCTAGATCGAAGCCCACATGACATACTACAACTATAAACTTTTAAACAAACAAAACCATAAACAGACAAAGATTTACAGGGTCTGACATTCGGTTGTCAGACATCATTTTCCAGATTTCCAAATTTTGAAAAACTTCAAATTCGAGCCTATAGTTGTTATGGATCTATCATGTACCAACCCAGATCACTTAGTTACACATCATACAACATGTTACAACACAAAAACATAACTTTTAAAATAGCATGTGAGATCAGATTTCTAGGTTTAAGTTATACCTTACTATGAACAAATCTTGAATCAATGCTTCTAATTTGTGAAGGAGGTAGTGGGGATTTGTTTTGGGATTGGTCTACTACTATATATTTCGTGGTTTAGAGAAAGAGAGGGTCTTGGAGGAGTATGGTGATCAAATGAAGCTTGAATATGACATTTTCTCTATCATAATCTATATATATAACTTAGATGCAATGTAATTACTGAGATATAATGGCTGATGTGTGTATATTTTAGTCAAATAGAAAGTCAAGAGTGGTTGAACCACTAAAGTGTTGGCAAAATGTACAAGTGAAGTAACAATAATGCAAGAGGGGTAGTTTGGTCATTTGGCTCTTGATTTTAATGGCTAAAATGTAACTTGGCAAACCCTTAGGATTTGACCCTTAGAGTTTAAACCTAAGGTCTCACAAATTTTAATTTTTTTTCTAGTATTTCTAATTAGGCCAAAAATGTACAATTTAGTTTCCTAAATTATAATTTAGGGTTTCTAAATTAGTTTAGGTTTCTAATTACTTAGAATTTAAAAATTAAGTTTAAAGATTCACTAATTAGCATTAAGATGACTAAATTAGCGATTAGGGTTTCTATTTTAGCATTTAGGATTCCTAATTTGACAATTAGGATTTTCAATTAGTAATTAGGGTTTTCTATGTAATAAATAGGGTTTCCCTAATTAACATTAAGCTTTATAATTTCGCAATTATGGTTCTAGTTTAGTAATTAGGATTTCTAATTACTAATTAGGGTTTTTAAAAATTAGGGTTTTTCCTAATTAAGATTAAAATCTATAATACATGTCATTAATCACATTAACACAATTTTTGACCAATCTTAAACTCCAGTTTGAGTTTCAAATTAATGTTTATCACAGTAATACTAGGATTTTAACACGATATACCATAATTGATCAACCATTATTGGCCTATACATATAGTACATATTTATAGCACTGAAATATAATAATATTATTTTATTATTCTTATTCCTTATTCAAAATCCAAATTTAGGATTTTGAATACATATCCGACATAACATTCATATACACCATTATTAAGTTAAAATAATTAACTTAATTAATCTGAAATAAATTCATATAATAAAATAGTTATTATACTAATTCTAATAAGCATTTCATATATTATTTAAATAATATATAATCATATTTTCATGGAAAATAAATAATACAAATATTTTTACTACAAAATTAATTATAACAACATAATTTATAATGATTAATAATTCTAAGAAAATCATTTGAAATTATTCGTGTAATAAATAAATTTTTATTTATCACATATATATATATATATATATATATATATATATATATATATATATATATATACACTTTACCTTGCACATAATCCCACCTTTATTTTATTTTTTTAAATTATACACAAAATTTTTTATTTAATTATATTGAAAATATTGGGTTATTACAGGGAAGAATGTGTTGATTTGGTGACCAAACCTCCTAGTGTCACTTGTTTATTTCACCAACATTTTTGTACATTCTTGCAAGCAATCACTTAGTAATTAAGAAAGAGAAAGCATTAGAGTTGTTGGGAGATGAATGTGAGATATACTAATATATCTACACATTTGTTTTTACTAAACCACAAAAGCCATTTCACTTCTCTCTCTCATCCTATTACTTTATCTTAGTTAACAAAAACAAAACTAGCGAGAGGGAGAGCTATTATTTCGGCAGCTCCAAGGGGAGAAGGAGAGGAGATTTTGATCTTCATACACCCAAGATCCATCTCATATTTTAGAAGGAGAAGAAGGAAAAGTTAAGGTATAATAAAATTTCTACTTATGTAGTCTAATTTCCTTTTTGGTTTGATTTGATTTTTGACAATATGAAGTTATGATCTGGAGGTTTAAAACATTAGATCTATGTGTATATAAGTGTTTCACATTTAGATCTAACCCTTTTGAGGATCAAAAGTTAGATCTAAAGTATGAAATGGAAACTAAGTTTTTCAAAATGTAGAAAATCTTAATTTTCTTAGCCTTGATGGTGTTTAATCTTGTATTTGATGATTGTTTGATGAAATAGATCATATATCATGGTAGAATCATGGGTATATGATGTATTAGTAAGTGTTATGATAAGTTATGTTGGTTATTATGTGAAAACATGAAAGTTTTCTTAGAAGATACCAAGAGTTAAAAATTAGATTTTTGTGAAAACGAAATGCTAAATTCAAACGACCATATCTCCTATTATATTTTGAAGTTTTGAGTGTGGTTAAGTTCTAGAGTTAGACCTACGAGATTTCTAACATCTCCAAGTAGAATCAATAGAAAATGTGTTGTAGATTTTCGAGTGGACTGATTTTAGCAAAGGAGTCAGAAATAGAAAAATGACAAAAGTAAACTGCCCAAGATTTTGTAAGGGCAGTTTTGGCCACTTAATTTGTGAGAAAAAATCCAGCCTTTTGTAACATGAAAATATATGGTATTAAGTAGTTCCTGTCCAAAAATGAGCTCATTCTGACTTAAAATGACAAAGTTATGACCATTTCAATTTTTGGGATTTTCTGACAAAAATGGCCATAACTGGAGTTCTATAACTCCGATGGCCACGAAATTTAAACCGGATGCCCACGTTAACACGTATAAGACTGTGCCAAGAGATGGAAATTTTTGGAGTTGAGCATGATGGGGCTAAATTCTTAAGTTACATACTAAAAATAATTTTTGAAAAATACTAAAGGATATTGGAAAATTATGGAAAAATACTTTTTGTGTGTGAAATATATGTATATATGTTTGAAAAAAGGATAGAAAAATAATAAGTTGATTTGGTATTTTCGTAAAAAGGATATGGAATCCAGCTTGCTTGTTTGAGTAATTTATAAATCCAGTTTGCTGGATTGAAGGATAATGAATCCAATTTGCTGTATTGAAAAATCTGATGAATCCAGTTTGCTAGATTACATTCTAGTTGCTGGATTTGAAATCCATTTTGCTGGATTGCAGTTTGGTTTGTTGGATTGGCTATATAGATGTTGGATTTGAAATCCAGGTTGCTAGATTTCGAATCCAGTCTACTGGATTGGCAATTTGATTGCTGGATTTAGAATTTAGGTTGCTAGGTTAGTATTTTACTTATTAGATGTTAAAGAATAACTTATGAAATGAAAAAGTAAGTGTTAAATCATAATGTATATGATATAGTGATTAAAGAATTATCAAAGGATGATAATAATGCTAATATTGTAAGGTGTTATCAAATATTTAATTCTGTGATTAAGTGTTAGATAATTGATTGATACAGTAGTTGTATTATGATACAAAGTATGATATGCTGATTGAAAGAACAATATTTTTAATTATAGGTCTTACAAAAGAAGTCAACTTAAATTGTGTAGCAGTAGTCAATGAATTAGGCAAGTTTCCTTAACTCAACCTTGAGTTATATCTTTTAAATAGTATTGTGGTTAATTATTATTGATTAGACCACGTCTGAGAATTATTGTTAATTATTCGCAGTTAGTGCATGTTTATTAATTCAAATTGAATTAGTGATTCTGAGAATATACTTGGAGAATAGCTGTTGTTGGATATTTACATCCGTAGAAGCTATTATTGATTGCAAATAGTACAGTCAAATTATGTCTATTGTTAAATCGTGTTGAGAAATGTTTTAACTAATTATTTTGGCTAGACGAGCTTTTGTTAAAACCTGATAGGTTCGAGAAGAGAAGAGAAGAGAACTAAATTATTATTGACAGGTCGATGCCAATTGTTTTGGCTAGATCGATTAAGTAAACCTGATAGGTTCGAGAAGAGAAGAGAAGCAATTAGAAATTGAAATTATCGTATTTCATTGTTATAATACATCTTCTGTTTATAAGACTGAGATGAATAACCTTTTTATATAAAAGGGAACCTTTTGGTTGTATATTCGGCTATTGCACATGTTTTGAGTATTATGCATAATATAGGGTATGAGGTGTTGGCCGCTCTAAGTACTTGCTGGGGATATGATTTAATCTTTATGGTATCTGATACACCTGGGTATATTAAAGTAAATATTTGATAGTTACTCGAGAAGAGAAGTTCAAGATCCTTAGAGATCACTCAGCATAAATTATGAAAAAATATTTCCATCTTGTTATTTGGGTATATCAAATTAAATCTTTGATAGTTACTCGAGAAGAGAATTTCAAGATCCTTTGGGGTCATTTGGCATAAACGTTAGAAAGTAATTTTATCTTGTTATTCAATAGAATATCGTAGAAACTTTGAAAGCGTTGTACTCTTTCATTATTGAATTATTGTGTTGCATAGGTTGCGAGAAGACTTGTTAGTGATTAACGAATTATTCAGCTATTTCAAAGTTCCTCGAACTTTGGTGTCATTCTATCGAAATACATAATATGTTAATCTTGATTCTTATACATTCATTGTATGTCTTAACTTTCAGGGCAAATTTGTTGCTCACTCTTGCGAAATAAAATATTTCAGCTAGGAAACGAAGAAGCCGGAGGGGCAGAGAAGAACAAGGGCAAAGGTGTTTTGCTGGAATAGTTGTAATGAACATTATTATTATGTGTTATTTGTAAACCCTTTTTGTATATCTAAGGGTATGTTTGTAATGTTAAGGTTAGAGAACCTGGGGTAATGTATTAACAATATAAGTTAATGAGATGTATGTTTATATTCATAAATGAATGGGTAGTTAGATGTTATTTGTATATTGGATTGTGAGCACCAAACTCAGGGGTCAGGTAACCCAGATTTGGGGGCGTCACAAAATGTAACCAGGACTAGTCAGGGAATGGAGTGACGGTCCGAGATGGTGGTTTTAGTAGTCCTCACTATTTTATAAAATAGTGTGATAATAATTGTAATGAGGACTTTATTTGAGTTTGGATACTGTCTACAAGACAATATTCGTGTTAAAACTCTCAGCTACGTTTTGTCGTATTGTATAAGTGAAGTTTGTATTTAAGTTCTGTACCATGTATTTGACGACTCAGAGTGGGTGATGTATACCTATTTTGGGGGCGTCACATACTGGAACGGTAGTTTACAGAGCTTTCATCACCGAACCTTCTCGATGCCTACTCGAACAGTAGTTTACAGAGCTTTCATCACCAAACCTTCTCGATGCCTACTCGAACGGTAGTTTATAGAGCTTTCATCACCAAACCTTCTCGATGCTTACTCGAACGGTAGTTTATAAAGCTTCCATCACCGAACCTTCTCGATGCCTACTCGGACGGTAGTTTACAACGATGAAATTTTCTCGAGTCTGGGCATTTAATGTGTATGCATATTTGACTCTACTGGGGATGCATGCTTAACTTTTTAATGGAGATGTGCTCTGATATAGTGCTGTTGAACATGTGCAGACCATGCATGATGTGATGATCTAAATTTATCCTTAAGAGTCTATTATCCTAGGTTGATGCATATGCTTAATTGAATTGACTAGATATAGAAACATACATCACCCTTTATGAGGGGATTTGGAGTTTCTTTTAGCTGTTGGGTGCTTGTGCCCCATTTCCTTGTTCATTTTATTCAAGACCCGGCTGGACTGATGATCTGGGTGCCATTGACGTCCCCAGAGGGTGCGACCTGTTCTTTCACTGCCCAAATTTGAACTTCAATATAGAGGCCTCGACTTGTGAGGACTTGGCGCAGGTTGACATGTTTAATGGTGTAGATTTCATTCGCTAGACCTTTTGTCGTGGGCTTCTTCTTCTGAGTTAAGGACTCTCTTGAGAATTTTCCCTTTCTTTTGTAGGGGAAAGCTTATGTAGTCGTGATTTCTTTCAGGAGTACTCCCCTATCTTTTGATAAGAGGCTTGATCCCATCTTAGACTCTTTCCATTTCCTGGAATCAAAAAATGCCCCAGTGCTTTCGCATGTTGTTGTCGGGGATTCATATAAGAAACTTTCTTTGTTGACCAAGTCGAGAGTGAGCAATATCCTGCACATCAAACGAATAACAGAATGCACAAAAGCTTGACGGCTAAGGCTGTCAGGATTAGTATAATCTTGTGAATGAAGTTAAAGTTCATGAAATTGAAGGCTTGCATGTTGATCTTATCGCTAAAGATCTTAAAATTGAGTATGAAAATGCAATTTGTCTAAACAAGTCGTGAATAACTAACTTTAAGGTTTTAATTTTTTTATTTTGACACAATTTTCATTTAACAAGTTATGAAATCAAAAGAAAACTTTTGAGTAACTATGGTCATTGTGCAAGGGTAAGTTATTTTATTTTCGCTCTAGGCACCGCTCTTCGCAGAATCGACTTCATATGACACGGGCACTATGAGTGAAGCAACCCTTAGAAGGGGTTTCTCTTCTATGAGTTTAGATGATTTCATTTCAACATTACAAAATTTTCCTTTTTTTTGCTTTACTCGCTTAACTTGTCTTGTTTTCTTAGGCTATTCTGAGTTACCCGTTTAACGACTTTTGGACCCCTAAACCAGACAGTTTTAGGGCACTAGGTGTTAAGACACCCCTTCAGATTTACTAGCTCGAGTAATAAAGGCCACACTTCGAGATGAGTCAGGCGGTCTACTCTATTCCTCCTCTTCTAAGCTTGTGAGAGATTCATTTTCTTAGGCTCTAAGTTACCCATGTAGCAAGTGTTGGGTCGATAACTCCTAAACCAGATGGCTTTAGGGCACCAGGTGTAAAGACACCCCTCAAGCTTAATTTCTCGAGTAACCTAGACCACGATTCAGATCTGCTCAGGTTTTGTCTTCTTCTTCTTGCAATGCTCATTTTCTTAGGCACTAAGTTACACATGTAACGAGCATTAGGCCGGTGACTCCTAAACAAGATGGCTTTAGGGCAGCAGGTGTGAAGACACCCCTCAGGCTTAATAACTCGAGCAACCCAGGCCACGATTCGAGACATTAAGCTGGCTACCTATCTTCTCATTAATTGTTATTGTTATCGCCATAGTTTCATACCCCACAACTAAGAGTCAGGTAATTGCAAAGTGCAGACAGACATATGAGGTCAATTATACTCCAAACAACACTTTGAACTAGAATTCTGAAAAGTTTTAATTTTCTGATTATTTTCGTGATTCTTGCTCCACGGATGCTCATCGGAATTAATCCAATCCATAATAAGTTAAACAAAATCTCTCTCAAAACCTTTTTCTTAGATTCTACTGCAAGATTTGTCTACTTAACATGTATATTTCGCTAATGCATGTAAATGGAGATTGAAAGCATATAAAGACATAAAAAAGTCATACCTCACATGTAGATTATTTATTATGAGAAAAGTATGATTGGAAAAGACCAAATGATCATACCGGATCGCCAGTGAGATGATATGAGCGAAGCTCTTATGATGACGGCCCATGCTGAGGGTGTCGACTGGTGCATTTTCCTTTTTAGGATGGTTGATGAATGCCCCAGTGTTGAGTTTTTGATGTTTTCGAGATTGCCCCAATCTTGTTTGATGTAAAGGTCCTAATATCAAGTTGTCGACGATTCTAAAATTGTCTGGGGTAGTTTCTTTGACAGATGGGTTGATAAGATGCCAAAATTGCAAGAGTCTTTTATCTCATGAATCCACATGGTGAACAGATAGTGGATCTTTGACATGTGGTTTGCCCCAATCCTCATTTTGACTTGTAGATACAATTGGCTTAAGGGTGTCGGCAGTTTGATGGTCCTTGCTGATGATCATGCTTGATATATCGTTGTGTTGTTGTTTCAACTTTAATGATTGATGTTTAGATGCCTTCGAGTCTACACTGAATTGGCCCTAAGATCTCAGCTTGGTTGGTGATGACTTCACCCGAGTTTGATTTGATCTGCAAGGTTTAATTTGTGGTCTTGATCTAGGGGAACAGGTCATCAGGTATAAGATAGACGTTGCCACGACGGTTGCCCATGACTAATGGAGGTCAAAAGAGATTAAGTCTTCTCGCACTTCAGGAGTGATGAGTTGCTGACAGGTTGCATCTTATGATGATTACCATTTCATCCCTATGACTGGTTGTCTTGATGTATCACTATCTCTTCCTTTCCAGGACTTATGTCAGATTTGATGGAATGACATTGAAGTGCCATTGGTTATTCTCAACATGGGTCGCTCACCTTGGGTGTGGACTTTTCAGGTTTGATTTTGGTGTCTTGGGATTGATGTTTGGGTTTGGATGTTTCTTTTGATGGTTAGACCGCACCATTGATAGGTGCCTACTGTAACACCCCCTTCCCGAAAAGGAAGGGAGGTCACGTGCGAAGCACAACAAACCTCAAAATAAGTAAACAGAGCACTGATAACTTCAAAATATTAATAGTGGTGATCCATTAATAAAGTACTAAATACAATTCTCCAAACAGAGTCAAAATAATCAAAACTTAAAATCGAATCAACTTAGATGGTTAAAGGTAACTCTCTCATCACACTAGCCCTAAATCACCCCTGCAAACCTGCCGGAAGAAAAACATAGCATGAGCCAATTATCCAGTATGGATATAGATAATACAAAGATGTATAACAGAAATACGAAATCAACTGAAGCAACATACTTAACAAAGCCTCAAGCTTAAAGACCGACAAAAATATGATATCCAAAGTCTGAATAGAATATATCTGAATCAACAGATTTAACGAAACAAACAGAAGAATAAAGAATGAACTGAAGTAATTAACTCAATTAATTAAACTGAACAGAAATAAACAAAACTACTACAATGAAATAATAGGCTAAATCAAATGGTTGGGTGTTATTTCATACCGAGTGAGCTCCGAAATATATATTGCCACATAAGTAAGTCAAAACAATGTCACACAGGCAAGTCAAAATAATGCCACACAAGCAACCAAAATAATGCCACACATGCAAATTACACATTGGACCGCGAATCCAAATGTATGCAAATTGGATAGGTGTGTTTGGCACAACATCACAAATCCGCAGAATAGAAAACTAGGGTTAACCCATATGCCTCCCACAATAAAACACCAAATGGCCCACTTCCTCCGGAGCCCAAATAGAGACGTCGTGGACTAATCACACCGCCACGGAAAGTGTCATGCCTCTCATGCCAAGACGACATGTCGATGGCTATATATAGATCTGGTATACCCTCGGTACATTTTAATAAAAATATCGTATTACAACACATGCGACATAATACCATCAAAATAGGTATCGTGTCACAACAAATGCGACATAATACCAATAAAATAGATACCGTGTCACAACACATGCAACACAATATCCACAAAAATGGGGTTCTAATGTATATGTTGAACCAGATCAAATCATAATGTCTCCAAAAGAAGGTGACACCATATATCGCTCTACAAATATCAAAATAAATACTAGACATGATAACCTAATTCAAAAAGTACAAGTATGAGTACAATGTGTCAACTCCAAAATGAAACAAATATATGAATTTCACAAGAAACAATTATGTGAAATAATAACAGAATTCGAAATGAGGAAAAAAACGAACAAATCAAATTTAACAAAAATATCGCTGAAAGAGTACGAAATCCGTATCTAAATTAAGCAATGTAATATCTAAAATTATAATTGGAATATAGTTCGTTAAACTCCTTCCGTCCAACTAATTACACAAAATAATAAATATTCTTCCATCTTTAATCCGTTAATAAACTCAAATTTTATTATTATTTCGCTTCTGTAAATTGTAAAAAAATCTTAACAAAACTGATCATTAATATGACAACTTAATATATAGGTACTGATGTTGCACTTCCATAATATTTTGATGGAACACACACACACACACACACACACACACACACACACACACACACACATATATATATATATAGAGAGAGAGAGAGAGAGAAAGTATTAGTGAGTACTAGCAATACTAAAATTTGGTGGAAAAGTAGTTTTGTAAAGATCTCTCACATATTATTCATTTTTTTGCTATTACAACTTTAACTTTTCTTGAGATTCCCTCACAGAGCATTATTCTTAATATTAAACTATTAATTCAATTAACTAATTGCATGTTCCTCCCAATTCATGTTGCCATACAAAAAGTTACCTATTACTTAAAGTAAATATATTACCTTGCTTGGGAGAATCCTCCTCTATTTCGTTCATGTTCTCACTACCGATTTTCTCTTACTTTGTTCCCCAGTTCGTATATAATAAGGGAGTTAGGGTTTGCTTATTATTTATGTATTTTATTATTTCTCCTAATTTTAATAGGATTTCATATTACCCACTTACAAATTAAATCAAAATAGTTTTAAGGCTCAATTCAATGAAATCCCTTACTTATTTTAGTCCATATAATTTAAATACAATTTGACCCAAACATAAGAAAAGCCCAATTAAAATATTTAAAATATGAAATTGAAAGTCATTTATCTATTTTTTTTTTCTCTGGGTATTACATTACCTCCCCCTAAAAAAAGATTCCGTCCCTGGAATCAAAAAAATGAAACACACCTAATTTTCAAAGAAATGTGAATATTTCGCTCGAATAGACTCCTCCATCTCCCATGTAACTTCCCTCTCCGAATGGTTTCTCCACAAAACCTTAACAAACGGAATAGTCTTCCACCTCATAATCCGCTCTAGACGATCCAAAATTGCGTCGGCATGTTCCTCACAAGCAAAATCTTCCCGAATCTTATGTAACATGCATTGCACAACATGAAGTGGACGATAATTATATTTCCTTAACACCGAAACATAAAAGACATTATGTAAACGAGATAACTATGGAGGAAAAGCCATCTGATATGTCACGTCTCCAACTCTCAAAAACTTCAAAAGGGCCAATGAAACGCAGACTAAACTTCCATTTCAAATCGAGCCTTCGAATTACACTTTTATAAAATAAAATTAATTAATATTTAATTATTAACAAAAAGAATGGGTTATTACACCTACGTACTCCCATTGATGGGGGGAGATCAGGTTTGTCGTAGTTCAAGCTTGGCCTGAATTGTTGAAAAGTGTTTATTTGAGTTTGAGCTTGGTTTGAGGGGTTTTTGGATTTTTTGTTAATACATTTTCATGTTCAATAGATTGGGTCTAAATCACATTATCTGGACTTGCACAATTAAATAAAATTTTCTAGGCAGTTATGCTAAGTGGCGCTGCAGCGCGGCCCATAGTTCAGAAACTGGCGCTGCAGCGCGGCCCTGGAGCTGTAGCTCTGCTGTTAAGCCTATGGCCAGGCGATGCAGCTCTATCTCGGCGCTGCAGCGCGCCATATATATTGGAGATAGGCGTTGCGGCACTATGGTTCAACAGCACCCAGACAAGCCTGTTAAGCTGCGATGCAGTTTCTATTTCTGTAGTTCGCGAAAAATAAAGAACAGGGCCAAATTAGGCCAAAACTTCACACAAACAACGAATTCAATATTACCCATAAACTATAAACTTAACAGAAACATTTTATAACATTCTTAGCATGCTTTTAACAACTTAAGTCACATAAACAACAAGATTTAAATCCATAATTTTGATTATTTTTGTGAAAAACTCCATTTTTGACATTCTTAATTAAATCAACTGCTACGAACTCGTTTTTCAACCAAATAAGTCCATACAAGTTTCGTTCTTTTTGTTTTTACATGCATAAACATAATCAATCATCAATCATCAATTTAGCGATTAATATGCAATTTAAACATAAATTTTTATACTTTTAAGCCATATTCATACATATTTTTCTGTAAACTACAAAAATCCAATTAAACACAATTACATGGATTTGATTACTCTAAAACACATATAAATCATATATAATTGAACTATACATGCTAATAAACATCTAACATCAAGTTCTTAACAAATAAATCACGAATTTCAATTAACAGAGAACTTAATATACGTTCATGGAGAAGACTTAAAAATATTAATTTAAAACTGGGATTAAGAAATTACCCTTGCTAACTTTGTTAAGATGATAGGAGCTCTTTAATTCTCCAAACTTCTTCTTCAATTCACAAGAAATCTCTCAAACCTCTCTATTTTCTCTCTATATTCTCCAACTGATATGATATAATGAAGTCTAATAATAATAGTATATACTACATATACAAAATAACTGGTGGGTTCATGGGCAGTAGTTAAGCGCAATGGGACCTTAACTACTCTCATGTTCCTTAGGTCATGTTTGGTTTGTTCATAAAAGACTCCTTTCCCATTTATTTTAATTAACTTATTTATTATATAGTTTATTTGTCACACTTTCATTACTCAAATTTTAATATTTAAATTTAACTAAATTAAAGTAAATATTGCCCATTAAATCACATCATCACATAATTAAAATGCTCATTTATTAAATATAACACATAATTTATATTCTCATTTATAATAAATTAATAAATCTCTAATTAATTATTTAATTAATTAGAACAACATTAAAATTATTTAACAACTCATTTAATTTAGTTATCTCAATTAAATTCACACTTTGAATTATAACATTATTCCTCACTAATTTAATTAATGTGACACACTTAATTAAATTAATCTACCACAATTTTAACAAATATTTATTTAACTCAATAAATAAATCAATAAAATATTTATTTAATTTAATAAATATTTAAAAATTAATTAAAAAAGTCTCGTTCGTCACAAAAATGCCAGCAACACCTCCCCATGACCTCCAAGTACACGAAATAGACCAAGACAACTTAGTCTAACTACGCACTCGGAGAACATGTAGAGACACCGGTTGAAAAATCCTAAAAAAATACGTAACCTGTAAATTGGCACCAACCTAAGTGAGAGACATAACATCCAGTAACAGTCTCAGACTGAGGTCTATTCAACATTCACTCCTAATGAGTGAATGGCCAACAGGTTTTTCTAAGCTGCAACCTATACTACATGGACATGTATATATTGAGTTTATTGAAGATTGTGGCAAACTAAACAAATGCTACTTAGTTTATTTTACTAACGGAAAACTAAGTAAATGCTACTTAGTTTATGAAAAATGTTATTTGAATATGGGGACTACAATTCGATGTTCAGTATTACTTGTCAAACGAGTTTCTAAGTTCTAAAGTATAGTACATATATGTATATATACATATAGTACTTATTTTATTTTATTTTTAATTGTGAAAAACTAAGCAAATGCTTCTTAGTTTATTTCAATTATTTTATTTTATTTTATTATCTACTTTTTAAATTTTATTAAAATTAATTTAATTTATTAAATTAAATTAAATTAAATTTATTTATTTATTTTATATTTATTATTAATTATTTTATTTTATTTTAATATTTATTTTATTTTATTAAATTAAAATAAATTTATTTATTTTATTTTATTTATTAGATATGATTTAAGTTATTTCATGTAGTTTTATTTTCTTTTCTTTTTTAATTTAATTTTTATTACATTATATTATATATTTTATTTTCATTAAATTATTTTATTTCAATTAAATTATTTATATCAATTAATTTATTTTAGTAGTAAGAAACTAAATAAATGCTACTTAGTTTATTCTAATATTGGGAAACTAATTAAATAATATATAAACATGTAGGACCAACAAGTTTTAGAATTGAATAATTCTAACAAAAATTTTGTCGAAAATTCCGTAAGAAATAGCAAATATACCTACACAGAGCATGAATCATCAAACACTTACTGAATATTCAGTATTATACCTAAACATAAGTCGAATTAATACATTCAGTATGTTCATACAAAAACATATATGACATTATGGAGAACATATATATTGCAATTTAACCTCATAAATTTATTTATTTGTTGCTAAGTTTGGTTTATATAAAAAGAACATAAGAAATACAATGGCGAAGGGGCATACCCCAGTCTATACTTAATTCATCTATTGACAGACCAATAGATGAAAATACTATAAAAGCACAGAGAGACTAAGATCATCCAAATCATGGACAGTGACCAGTTCCAATTACAATAGCCAATTACAAAAATCTCCTCAATATATATCAGATTATGGACATTACATATGTATTTGCACAAATCAAACACTAATTGCAACGAACAATATAGTAAATATCAAACCTAAATTGCAACATATTAAACCCAATTTGAACAATAATATTCAGTCTCAACATCTCAACAACTAATAACAAATTAAACCCTAAATTATATATCAAACCCAAATTTAACATGAATTCAGCAAAGTTCATCAGTTCCATATATAACAAAATAAATTAAACACTAAATTATGCCCAAAATCACTTGTAATTTTGCAAACTGTTTTTGGTATTGGAAATTGGCTTAACACCCCTCTGGACTGGCATGACATCACTAATTTTGTAACTAATTTCCAAGAAAGTAATCTGACCAAAAAGATATTGTACTTATCTTTAGCTACAACATTCTACAAAACATGGGAAGCTCGGAATAGGAAAATTCATCAAGGTATTCTTACAGCTGCCCCGACTTTTGCAAAGGAGGTGGTTAAAATTGTTAAATCTAGGCTTTTAACATAAAATTCCTTCATTAAGGCTACTAATTTTTGTAATTATTATTGCAACGGAATATTTTAAATTGTTTTTCTTCACATAACTATAGTTACCTCTCTTGACATATCTTGGGATGACCTACCTACAATCTGGAGTATATGTTACCTCCTTTCTTATCTAACAAAAAGGACTCTAACCCATGCAAGTATACATGGGTCAACAAGTAGTACAGAGTAAGAAAAGTATCGATCCACGGAGAAAGGTGTTAAATCTAAATTATCATGCAACAACTATATCACTAATTTTATATGCTTAAAAGATCAACTCACAATTAAATTTAATTCTAATTTAATTCATGAAATAAAAATTATAATTACTAAGGTGATGTAATCAAATTGGAGAAGAATGAGATTCTAATTTTATTTAATGTTTCATCTAAACTATAACCATCATGTAATGTTTAAATATTTATCATGGAAAACGGTATATGTCTATCCGGTTCATGAATCACAAAGCCTAACATCCATAAGCTGTATGAACATATGCCATTATGATCTAATCCATACTTCTATTTTATTTTTCAAATCCATACAAGCACAAAGTGTGAATGGTGATCAAATATTCATTCATTAAGCTCAATCATAATGGGTAATACAATGATAAATATACAACATTACAATCAGATAAACCTATTTAAACTACGCATCAAAATCCATTAGAATCCCATAATGGAGTTTAGTTCATTTCTAAACCTAAAGCCATTATGGGATTAAAGCAAACCATTAAAATAGAAATGCAAACAAAAAGTTATGAAGGAATGAGAGAATCAAATCTAAAATCCTGATGTAAGTTCTGTTCCAAGTTTGTCTAATTCACCAACAATCTCCAAAAATGAAAACTAGATTTTATTTAGTAATCTAGATTAAGAGTAGAGCAAAATGTAATAATCAAATGCTCAAAATTCTCTCTAGAATAGCTAATACCCTAAGAATCCTATTGATAATATGAAAACTGATAAAAACTAATGATAAAACACATCTGGTGCCAACCGTATCGTCTTAGTTGAGCAAAACACGCTCAAATTCAAATTACAAAAAGTCAGAAAAAAGTAACTGTAGCGTGCGGTCGCGCGATATTGTACTGCATTACGAGCGCGGGCGCTCTATGTGGTTATCTGCCTAGTGCCTAGCGCGGGCGCGCCAAGTTCCTTCGTTGATGGAGCACAACTGTGCAATAGTGTAAATATGTATGTCTTCATGTGGCGTGGGCGCGCCATGTAAAGCTTGAATGGCAGCGCGATCGCGCTGCTGCTGCACTGTGTCTTCTGCTACTTTTTGTTGTTGTTATTTTCTACTACTTCTTCTCTTCTGCACTTCATTCTTCCACTGCTCCAGTTCTTCACCTGCTAATGTTCAGCTTGCCATGTTCTTGCTAGTTTAATGCCACCATGCCATGTTAATGCCATTCCATGCCATTTCTTGCTTTTCCATGCCCTTCCTTGCCATAGGGGTTCCAGCTACAAATACTACAAAATAAACATAAAATACAAATAAAACATAATAAAAACTACTTGAGATGAGCATAATTCCAGTGAGTTAGCACCCAATAAGTAGGTATAAAACCTACTTATCAGTATACACCTTTGCCAATGTATATTTTGGTCTCATCTATACAAACCAAACTTAGCAAAAAAAAGGAGGTGTCGAGTCAAAGAGAGAGTGAAGGATTGAATTTTTGTCGCCATTAAAGAGAGAATGGAGAGAAAAAAGATCAAAGAAGAAGTTCTGATCCCTAATTAAACTAGACTATTTTCAACGGAATATCCGTCAAAATTAGTTCCGTCGAAAGTAAGTAATTTTCAATGGAGATTCTATCGACTATAGGTAATGTTCCGTAGAAATTATAATTCCCGATTACGCGAAATGTTGGCATCCTTGGGGCAACATTATTCTGACAAAATTTTGTCAAACTTACAATAATTCTGGTGAAATTATTTTTGACAGAATATTCTGTTGGAATTAAATTAATGTTGATAGAATATCATTCGTCAAAAATAATTCTGCCTATATTTAGTGCTTTTCTTGCACTGTCTAATGTAACAAAAGAAAGGGAATAGAGAATTAAAACCAATTGCTTCCAATAAATATCCACAAACACTAAATAAGAACGCTACAGAATTATATACAACTATAATATGTAGCAGTCACAAATAATTAAAGTACACTACAAATAATTTACAGGAAAATCTTTAACAATCGGATAAAACCAATTGCGACAACGAAGTGTACTTAAGATATAATTAACAAAACATGTTTGTAGCACTAAAAATTGTGATGCCCCCAAATCTAGGTATCTTCTAACCCGATAGATGGTGGTACACGGTGCTACTAACTACACATACATTAAATTGAAAGACGTCATTAACATGCACATGTTTACTAAATATTACATAATAATAAATCCCTTCCCAGATTATGTATTAACCGTTACATTCGTTCGTTTGTCATAGTACTAATTCATTATAAAAGTAATATTATTCTGTTACAGGATATCTACTTATCCGCATTGGCCTTTCCTTTGTCCTTATTGGATCCTTCGATCCGTTCATTCTTAGTTGCAATCATATAATTCAAGCAAGAATGAGCATAACAAGCTCAACAAGTTTAACATTTATGTTGCAAAAACAAAATCAAAAATTATATGATTTATCTTCTATAATTGAACATATAGTTATGAAGTACTGTGAATAATCAAAATAATACTTTTCTTTCCTTTAAAACATTTAACGATGATAAGCACTAGTTAAATTTTGAGTTTTGGTTAAAGATCATAAACGTTCTATTCTTTATTCCTTTGAAAAGGATAACCCGGAACTAAGTCCATAAGTACGATATTTCTTACTAGCACATCTAGGTGATCAGCCTATTGTACTATATGTTGTACAACATTACTCTATTAAACAGATTTATGTTTAAGTTTTGGTAAACTCACTTGCCAGTCGATTTACGACTAAAAACCTTTTTTTATTCATACTCAAGCTTAACTTTGAATCCATACCTAAGCAATTGGCATAGGATAACAACATCAGTAATACTTTGAAAATTTTTAAAGAAATCAACAAAATACTTTAAGTCTTGTCTAGCCGAAGCAAATGGCATCGAATCGTTCTTTAAATAATTCATGCATATCATACATGAATCACAAAGCTTATCTAACGCAAACTATAGAGAAGGGTTTAGAAAACTTGCATCAAGCGTCTTCTAGTAATAATTCACTTTTCTTTTGGGCTTTATAGGTCCTACATGATACAATCACATAGCATACCAAATTAGGTCACATAACATAATACGCATTATCATTAACCTATCTTCTCATTCTTCTCAGTATAAACTATCCGAATTGTTAAATTAATAACATTCGTTAGGTTATTTAACGTTCATCACGGCTTTATAATATTTTATTGTTATAAGTTACTATATATGTTCAATGTTTAAATCATTACAATGTATGTAATCTCAAACATTCATTTAATACAAAAATGGTTTCCTGTATTTATAGAATACAGGGTCCCGTATAACAAAACCTACTTTGCGTTTACATTTTCATAACCTTTAGTTAACTTTTAATCGTGAAACTTAAGTGTAGACAGTCGAAATTTTCTTTTCCTGTTACTAACTATGCAGGAGGGCAAAAGCATCTGTTTCACACTCCAGAGATAATCCTGGAGGACCACAACATCAATTCCAATCCCGGAGATAGCCCCGGAAGATTTAGTTTCCAACCCCGGAGATAATCCCAGGAAATCAGTTTTCAACCCTGGAGATAACCCTGGGAAAATCAATTCCAACCTCGGAGATAACCCCGGGGGATCAAGTTCAAAGTCTGGAGATAACCCCAGGAGGTTAAGCCAACCTCAGAGATAACCCTGAGGATAATCAAAGTTAACATCAAGTCAACCTCAGAGATAACCCTGAGAAAAGACTGTTACAACTGTGCGAAAATCGGAGATAACCCCGGGAGGGGCAAAATGATCATTTTGCCAACTCAACTTCAATTCAAATCAAATACAATCATTTTAACTCAAATTTCTTCAATAGAAGTCCCACAAGAACCGTATTTTAACTTTCGAGCATAAACTACGCAAAACGGCTCAACGGACTGCCTGACAGAAACCCAAAAATGTCATTTCGGTCATGGACCCATCTTCCCTGAATCAAAAAAGGGCAAATCATGTGTCATTGTGTAGCTCTCGGAAAGAGCTTACCGGAATGGTATGGCACGCTTCTATCGGACTCCCGGATTAAAAGTTATGAAGGTTCGAGCGAACAACGCGTTGTTCGAGTGCACGTACGTCGAGACAGCGGGACCCACATTGCCCGGGGCACCCCGGGCAGCCGCAGGTGTACTACTGCTGCTGCAAGTACACCTGCGGCTCCCCCCTCTATAAATAGAGGGCTTGGGGTGGCCATATTTGCAAGAAAAAAGGCGAAGAAGCCCTGTCCAATTTTCTCTGTACACCTTATAAACTGAGTGTTTTCTCATTTTAAACACTTGTAAGCTCGTATATAGCTACTTTTCTACTGGAGAGAGCTGAGTGTTCATCCACATAAATCTATAGAAGTCTTCTTTGGCAGTCTACTGGAAGCCTTCTCACACACTTTAAAGTCTTTCTCTTCATCTTTGCACACACCGTTCTTCACATTGAGAGTCGTGTTGCGACGTTCGATATTCCAAATATCTTTGAATGTTACAACATAATATAAAATATTTTAGGGATTTATAATTAATTTGTCTCATCTTGTTTAGCGCGCATGCACATATATATATAAAATACGCGTCATATTCATTAACATGTGAAGCATGTTTGCATAATATAATATATATATATATATATATATATATATATATATATATATATATATATATATATACACACACACACACACACACAATATAAGCATGCACATATAGAATACTATATTCTACCCGGATTGATTATGGACTTTTATTCTAGTTTGGTTCACTAGAGCCATCAAGTGAACTAAAAGGTCAAACCCTAGGGGTGTAAGAATTAATATTTAAATATAACTATTAAATTTAAATCCAGGCTCCATTACCAACGGGTCTTCAAGCGCTCCTTGCTCCTTGATCTCCAATTCTTCAAAATTAATTCTAACTATTCCTATTACAAAACTATTTAAAATAAATAAAAACTTTGATCAGCAGTCAAGGGGAAGTACATAAGAGGGAGATAGAATTTACATTTAGAAAAATTTAGAGAAGACGAGATACGCAGACCCCATTTAATAAAATTCATACATTCAAGTATCCAACTAAAATAAAATCCAATCACATTGGTCAATAGTCCATAATCAATCCTATTTATTATCATACACATCACCATATGCATCAATAAATAACATTCATCTCATGAATAATAAACATTTAATATATATATATATATATATATATATATATTGATATCATTTAATGGGCAAATTTAGTTAGCATAAAATCTAATTTTGAATTAAAATAAACTCCTTTATTTTGAATAATATGAAATCTTATTTCATATCTAAATAAACTTCTTTATTTTAATTCAAATTTAAATCAAAATAAACCTCTTTTATTTTAATTTATCCAATTTTAAATAAAATAAACTATTTTATTTTAATCAAAATCTTTAATCAAAATAAACTCCTTTATTTTAATTAATTATGGAATCCAATTCCAAGTAAAAAAAAATTTATTAAAGGAAACACGGATTCTCTTTTCTATTCACAAATAAACTCCTTTATTTTGAATAATAAGAAATCTTATTTCATATTTAAATAAACTCCTTTATTTAAGGAAAGATGGACTCACTTTCCTATTCACAAATAAACTCTTTTATTTTGAATAATATGAAATCTTATTTCATAAATAAACTTCTTTATTTAAGGAAATATGGAATCTAATTTTAATTCCAATTAGTTATCATGAAATCCAACTCCAACTCTAATTAGTTAGCATGAAACTTAATTTTAAAATTAAAATAAACTCTTTTATTTTAATATTAAAATAAACCTTTTATTTTAAGATTAAAATAAATATTTTATTTTAATTATAAAATAATTAAGAATAATATATATATATATATATATATATATATATATATATATATATATATATATATATAATCACGTGGGTCACCATGTGAAGAAGGATGCTAGTACAGGAGTATTGTGAACGCATGGTACATATAATATGGTTATCATTTAATATCATTATATGTATAAAATTACCAAATTATATATATACATCATCCTGATACTTTTGTTCATGAATATGATTCACGTGAATAAGCAACTATTATATATAACTAACCCACGTTTAGCAATTATTTATTCACGTGGCCACATATCATATTCATGGACGCGTACGGTTTTTCCCTTCTTTTTTTTTTAATTTTATACGACAAAATTATGTCCAATTAAATTGTTCTAAACACATATCAATAAACATATCAAATTAAAATAATTAATAATTCACATAAAGGTTTGGCTCTGATGCCACTGTTAGATTTATAATATTCATGAACGCAATCAAATTGCACAAAATAAGTGAAAACGTGTAAAAATCAGAGTTTAAAATTTTACAAACCATATACCCGGATCATCCTTTATGCATAATTATTAATTAAACGAAAAGATATGAAGAACAAGAATCATACCCTTGAAGATTCGAGCTTCCTCAGGTACAAGTTCTCCTCCAATCCTTTTCGCGTTCAACTTGAATCCACCGGGTTTGGTTCCTTCCTTTGATTAACGTTAGTCACCCAAGTGTTTGTCCTCTAGAGGTGATCCACCAAGAAAGAATAAAGATTCAAGAAGATTGATGTTTGGCAAAACATTAGTTTTTCTATCTCTCATAGAAAAGGATCGTACTCTCCAATAATTGGAATCACGTATGTTGTGAAAAAGTCAACAACTCACTCACCTATAATAAGACTCCTCTTATTTACATATGTGGGCAATCCTCCTTAACAATTAAGGAATTGAGTTTTATTTTATTAATTAAAATCCTTTAATTAATTAGCCTCCTAATCTTATTAAGAAAAAATGAGTGTACTAATATTAAATTAATTTCCAACTCTTTAGAAATTAAAATAATAATAATTGTAATAATATTAATAAGACTCCTCTTATTAATTTATATATTTAATATTTTTAAAATATTAAATAATAAATATTAGGCTATTTATTTTATTCTATCACCATAGATTAAATTAAATACACTTAACCTATTATTACTATTATGTCATTAACTTCTTAAATAATTATTCTTCCTTTTATGGTGTGACCCTTTAGGTTTTCCATATTAAAATGGTTGTGAATAAATCAATTGGAACAATTCTAATCTTATTTAAATAAATAAATTAAAATATTAACTTATTTAAATAAATAATATTTATTCTACAATAGAGATAAGCCTCCCTAGCGATCAACGACTTTCCAGATAATATAGATTTCAACATCAATCATAAAAGAACCTTGGAGTAAATAGTTATCGTACAATTCAATCCTTCCACCATACAATGTCCCAATTAAATATAAGACATGGAATTACTGTCAAGTCTTATTTTATTTAATTATATGTATTTCGACTCTTAAATGCACAACACCATATAATGTAAATCAGAAACTCCTTTCTAATTTCATTATGCCTTGGTCAAGGACTACTGGGTTGTCATTTATCGAATCACATAGGACATTTCTCTTCTATTACTAGAAGCAGTAGATTCTTTATTGATCATACATTATCTCCATGTACAACTTATTATACCCAAGCATATCCTTTAATATACCCTAAGGGTCTTAAGAAATTAGTCAAAGTATAACTCATCATACACAAGATATTATGATGATCTTAAGTCCAAGGATCACTTATACTACTATCACTACAGAAATTTCTATTGACAGGCAAGTAAAACTCCATTAGGTATTCCTTAGTGAGCCACGTTCAGTGAACTTATTCTCTAATAAGCACCTACATACTTGCTTTATTGTCTCCACACAAATGATCATGAGATCAATCATCCTCATCTAATGAGCAAGCAACGTATGTACCAATCTATCCGGATTCACTAATCCCCAATTTAGTAATCCAACGATTGGGAACTATTTTAGTTTTAAGCTTTCTAAGAATTTAGATCTCATTAGAATGATCATCATCATTATTCTAAAATCATTGCTTAAAACTATGGGTTTATCACATAATATAAAACAACATCATGTAGATAATTTGAAAGCTTTTAATAAATTAATACTTTTTGTCGACGTCGGGATTTTTAATTGTCCCTTTTCGTTACTTGTTCTTTGGTGTTCTCATTTTAGGTGAGATTTATTTGAAAAAATAAGTGAAAAAGGTCCGACATGTATAATGTCGACGATTGGACTATAAGAGTCGCCAGTTGGTCTTTTAAATGGTTGTACCAACACAATCAAGAAAAGATTTGCACATTGATCCAGTGATGTGACACTGCTAAATGGGTCGGTGAAACTGAGATTCATTAGGGTCCGGGGACTTGGTTATGCGGAGGGAAGGTGTTAGGCACCCCCCGACATCCTTGTTACCACGGTGACCGCCTCTTTTTAAGAAATTGTTATCTGAATGTGTGTGTGTGTGGGTCAATGTGCTGTTATTTGGAAGTAGTGCGAGGCCTCGTTCGCACCTATATACACAGGGTTTGAATTTTATGTAAAAATTCAATTTTAAGCAAGATATGGCAGTGATGTTTCATAAAAGAGGTTTTTCAAACCCTGATGCTCTATAGTAATTGAGACCTTTTACACTCCCATTTTATTCCGTATTCGGCTGGATTGATTTTATTTGACAGATGCGAAGCATCCGTACGAAAATATTATACAAAAAGGTGTTGAATTCCTCGTGGGTATGAAAATCATCTGAGGAAATCCAAACATCACAGATATATTTACAAGCTGCTTATAGCTGAAAAGGTCCATCACGGAAACTGAATCTAGATTCAGGGCACTGAATCTGTGATCACATGATTCCTAGGCTCACATGATGTCGCAATTGATATAAACGCAGTAAGCATGTATATATATATATAAGTTGTAAATATATATATATATATATATATATATATATATATATATATATATACACACACATACATGATCACCAACCACGAAGTACCTCCATGGGGATCAGAAATATAAATAAAACTGTAAAAGCTATCAACCGCCACGGAGAAAACTCCAGGCGGGATGAAATGTACAGAAAACTGTAAAAACGATCAACCACCACGAAGTAAACTCCAAGTGGGACGAAATGTAAATATATATATATATAAGCATGTAAACGCACCGGATATAAAATCCAGGCTCATCGGACAAAGTCCAACAACAGTTAATATATATAAGTATATATATATATATATATATATATATATATATATATATATATATATATTAAAGTAGTAAACACACCGGATGTGAAATCCAGGCTCACCGAACAGAGTTCTATAGCAGTTTATATATATAATTATATATATATATATATAGGAAAGCCATTAAACGCACCAGACATAAGTCTAGGCTCATCGAACATAGTTCGACACGCAGTTCATATATATAAATGTATATATATACAAAAGCAATTAAACGCTCCAGACCGAAGTCTAGGCTCAATCGAGGCATAACTCGATAATGTTAATCCATATATATAAATATATATAAATAAATATATATGTATATACAAACTAAAAATAAACCACGGACCGAAGTCCGGGCAAAAGTGTGCAACACGACTCTCAACGTGTAGAAGGGTGTGTGCGAAGATGAAGAGAAAAACTTTAAAGTGTGAAAGAAGGCTTACAGTGGGCTGCCAAAGAAGACTTCAATATCTTTAAAGTGGGTAAACACTGGCTTTTGTAGGTACAAAAGAGGCTATGTATGAGCTCACAGGTGTTTAAAATGAGAAAGCACTCAGTCTGGGGTGAGTATAGAGCAAATTGGGCAGGGCTTCCTCGCCGTTTTCTCTTACAAAATGGCCACCCCAAGCCCTCTATTTATAGAGGGTGGAGCCGCAGGTGTACCTGCGGCGGAGCCGCAGGAGTACCTGCGGCGGAGCCGTAGGTGTACCAGAGGCAACCCGGGTTGGCCTGGGTTTTTCGGCTCGGGTCGTCTCAAAGTACGTGCACTCAGGCACTATAATGTCCACTCGAACTTTCAGAAGTGCAATCTGGGCATCCGTTTGAGGTATACAGGACCTATTTTGGACCGCCATTATCGAAAGTTGTACGATGGCATGGGATTAGATTTTGTGCGAAATCATTGAAGATGAGACGGTGCCCTCCGGTCTTCAAGCTTTAACTTTCATCCGTTACCCCGCACAATGGTCACTCGGGATTTATTAGTCTTGTAGAACACTGTTGTGTAGAGATGTTGAGACGACGTGGTGTGGCATCATGTTGGTCAGATGACGATGTTGCCCCTCACTGGTGTTATCGGCGGATTGGGCTGATAAAGCAGACGTTGCTCAGCTTCGCTGGGATTGGACTGCTGTAATTTGTTGAAGGTCCTCATTGTCAGCTTTGAGGTGTACCTGTCTTCCCGATGTTATCACCGGGCTGGCACAGTGTATCTCGTTGTGAGCGCCGAGATTGAAGCTGGTTGCATTTATAACAAGCATTTTTGTGGTTATTGCCAAAATTGCATTCCTTAGGGTTATCACCAAGGTTGGTGGCTATTCCCATGGTTGGGACTGAGACTGGATACCTCAGAGTTATCTCCGAGACTAATCGGTCTTCTTCGGTGTGTGTTCCGGTATTGATCTGCATGCCTCGGGGTTTTCTCCGAGATTGGAATTGTTACTCCCAGATTGCGATCTGGGGTTGATGCTGAACTTTCGATAGTATTCGGCATGGATATGGATCGTCTTTCAGGGTTCCCTCTTAAAAAATGAATCTGCTCTCCTGCTATGTTAGTGACAGTAGTACAGAAAATTTCGAGTGTCTACACTTTTTATTAATAAATAAATAAGATTGTTACAAAGTATATGCTTTATCATCAAACATGATTGGCTTGTGTGCATACTACTTTCAATCTCCCACTTGCACTAAAGCCAATCGTCATGGTATCTCATACCCTTCTTCTCTAAGTGACGATTATCCTGCTGTTGGATAAGCTTTAGTTAATAGATATGTAATGTTGTTCTTGAGAGTCCACTATCTCTATAGTGATTTTCCATCTTTCAATGATTCCTATAATCAAATGAAAGTGCCACAATACATGTTTAGATCCAAGATGAGACTTAGGAACTATTCCTAGTTCTGTAATAAACTTTTCATCCAAACAATCAACTTGCAGCTTCATTTATAGCTATATACTTTGTCTTTATCACTAAACTGGCAACTCTTTACTGTTTGGAACCTTTTCAATTCACTGCACAATGATCTTCTCCAGAATATGACCTATCATCATCAGGTCTCGTATATTTCATTCCATACATGATTGTCACTCATGTGATCTCTCTTTTAAAAGTCTATGGGGACTATTAAGAGAGATACACTCCAGGGCTCATCAACATGAGACATCTCTTGGAGTTTGTCATGCTAAACAACTTTAGCATCAAATGAATATACGTTTCTTGGGTTAAGTCGAGCATCCTCTTGAATCTATCTATATAGATTTTATCCCCAATTTAGACACTCTTCCCAAATCATTCATGGAGGAATGTTTAGACAATTTTATCTTTACTGATTGTAGCATTGGTATGTTATTCCTTATTTGTAGTATATCAATATATAATACTAGGAATGTCACGACGCTCCTACTGACCCTTTTGTATACACTAGGTTCATTCTTATTTTTGATAAAATTAAACTCTTTTGATTATCTTATCAAAACGAATGTTCCATTTTTGAGAAGCTTGCTTCAATCCATTTCTCTGAGTGTCTACAACTCTTACCTTATCGTATGTAACTGGATCATCATCTTCTATGATGCGTACCTCATTATCATCTTCTATGATGAATCCATACCTCCCAGGTATCTTCGGTACTATTCCAGATTTACGATTTGGTTGTGGTACAATAGGTCTATCTACAGGTTCCTTTTATTTGACTTATAGTGATTTATGGTTCTTGAACTCTTCAAGATCTATTATCCTCCCACTAGCTCCTTCATTGACAAACACCTTTATCTTAGAAGGTAGTGTGTTTCGTAATAAAAACCTTTTGCTAAGTTGGATTATAGAACATATACCCTAAACTTACTTTAGGATGTCCCACAAATCTGTACTTGTCAAATCTTGTCCCAAGCTTATTCTTTGAAACCTTTTCACATAAGTTGGACAACCCCTTATCTTAACATACTTAAGATTAGGAATCCTCCCTGTCCATAACTTTTATGGAGTCTTGGGCCCGAATTTTGAGGTTACCTTTTCATAGATATGCAGCCATTTATAGGACATGACCCTAGAATGATACTGAAATGTTGGTGAAATCATTATGGACAGCATCATGTCCAACAAGGTACGATTTTTCCTTTCAGATACATCAATCAATTATTGCGTATCAGGAGGCATCCATTATGAGAAAACCATTTGAGATGATTTAGAAACTCATTGCACAAGTATTTATTCCTTGATCAGATCAAAGAATCCTAATACTTTGCCAATTTGTTTCACTTCTAAATTGTTTGAACATTTTAAATAATTCACACTTGTATTTCAGCAAATACACACATTCAACTCTTTGAATGATCATCTCCTTTTCTTATACTAGTTTGTTCATTTCGCAAAATAATTTTTCACGTAAGTCAAGTACACAAAATCCATTAAGTAATATTTCAGTTCTATACAAAATATTATTATTATAAATAGAACAACAATTGTTCTTAATTATAATACCAAAGATTTTATTGTCCAACAACAAAATGGAAATAATATTTCTAACAAGAACTAGAATACAATAACAACTTATTGACTTAATAGATTTGCCCGCAGGCATTGCTAAACTATAAGTTTCTATGGCTAATGTGGCAACCTTTGCTTCATTTTTCACACATAGGATTACTTATATTTGTTTAGCTTTCTACTTCTGCTTGGTCCTTTCATAAATCTATATTTATGATAACCAAAGTCAGTATCCAATACCCAAGTAGAAACTTGACTTAAAAAAAATTTATTTAAAATCATAAACAAAATTATATTTGTAACCGAAACTTCACTAAGCTTCTTCTGATTAGCCTCTGCAAGATGCTTCTCGCAGTTTCTTTCCAGTGTCCAGGCTTATTGCAGTGGAAGCAAACTCCTTTGCTATCCTTATCAGTTCTGTTCATATTATCCTTTGTTTTTGCCTTTCTATATACCTTCTTTGAATCGTTCTTCTTTTCAGAAGATCCTTTGGCCCCTACAAGTAAGATATGGTCTTTCTTGGTTAGAAAGTGACTCCCAACATTTTTCAACATGTTAAGAAAATCAGCGAGGCTGATATCTAGCTTGTTCATATGAAAAATTTACAACAATTGTGAAAGGAGTCCGAGAGTGAGTGCAAGATCAAATCTTGGCTCAACTCTCCATCCATGACAAAACCTGTTGTCCTAACTGATCAATCAAATTGATAATGTTAAGGACTTTTATCTGTACTTTTATCTGTACTGTAGTGTCATCGGTTATTCTAGATCGGAAGAGCTCCTTAGATATCTGATATCTATTAGTCCTATTTTCCTCACCGTCAACTACTTGACGTGTAGGAGTATAGTAGGAGCATCCATAGTTTCATGCTGATGCTGAAGCTCGTTACTCATGGATGCAAGCATGATGCATTGAGCCAGCTTTGTATCATCTTGCCACTTTCTAAAAGTAGCAATCTCTTCCTCAGAGGCATTGTCTGCAACCATTGCAAGGATATGCGTATTAAGGATATAAGATAGCTTTTCAGCCGTGAGAACTATTCTCAATTTTCTTAACCAATCCGTTTAATTCAGTCTGGTTAAATAGCATCTAATATGCTTCACAGTGATATTAATTTAGACATTGTATAATTCTATAAATGAATTTGTAATTAACAACATTTTAGCATACATTCTTTTATTAATTACCAAAATAAATTAGGTCTTGTTTTAAATTGGTATCTCCCACTATTTTTATCAAACTATATTACCCTCAATTTATATAGTTCGACGATATCTAATTAAAGATATGCTAGTGAGAATAAGGATCCCATTTCAAATATATATAGCCTTGTGTGTGCACAACAAACTATATATAAATAAATAGGTAGACAACTCTTGTCAATTACATCAATTATGTAACTCCTTGTATTTTGCCTCTTAAATCATAATGGTCAAGTGTGTGCACATCCGAACTAAAATAATTTAAGTTAAGTCAGACCCAACATTTCTATATAAGTGAAGAGAAAACTACAGCCCTTGTGTGTGCACAACAAAGCAGTAATGTTTAATTCCTTATAAACATCATATGTAAAACAACATCTTAAATATTTAATACTTGTCTTGTGTGTGCACAACAAACTCATATTAAATATTCAATACTCTATTGTTTCTATCATGCTAGAAGGCGACGTTCGATATTCCAAATATCTTTGAACGTTACAACTTAATATAAAATATTTGAGGGGTTTGTAATTAATTTGTCTCATCTTGTTTAGCGCGCATGCACATATATATATAAAATACGCGTCATATTAATTAACATGCGAAGCATGTTTGTATAATATATATATATATATATATATATATATATATATATATATATATATATATATATATATATATATATATAAGCATGCACATATAGAATACTATATTCTACCCAGATTGATTATGGACTTTTATTCTAGTTTGGTTCACTAGAGCCACCAAGTGAACTAAAATGTGAAACCCTAGGGGTGCAAGAATTAATATTTAAATATAAAACTATTACATTTAAACCCGGCTCCATTACAAACATGTCTTCAAGCGCTCCTTACTCCTTGATCTCCAATTCTTCAAAATTAATTCTAACTATTCATATTACAAAACTATTTAAAATAAATAGAAACATTGATCAGCAGTCAAGAGAAAGTACATAGAAGGGAGATAGAATTTACATTTAGAAAAATTTAGAGAAGACGAGGTACGCAGACCCCATTTAATAAAACTCATACATTCAAGCATCCAACTAAAATAAAATTCAATCACATTGGTCAATAGTCCATAATCAATCCCATTTATTATCATACACATCACCATATGCATCAATAAATAACATTCATCTCATGAATAATAAATATTTAATATATATATATATATATATGGAGAGTCTCTAAAGTGAACCTTAAAAAGCGAACCAAAGACGAACTGTCGTCTTTGGTGTCTATGGCGACGGTTCGACCCGTCGCCAAAGACTACATGGCTATGGCGACGGATCGAACCGTCGCAATAGACACCAAAGACGACGGTTCGTCTTTGGTTCGCTCTTTAAGGTTCGCTTTAGAGACGGACCGTATATATATATATATATATATATATATATATATATATATATATATATATATATATATATGATATCATTTAATGGGCAAATTTAGTTAGTATAAAATTTAATTTTGAATCAAAATAAACTCTTTTATTTTGAATAATATGAAATCTTAATTCATATCTAAATAAACTCCTTTATTTTAATCCAAATTTAAATCAAAATAAACCTCTTTTATTTTAATTTATCGAATTTTAAATAAAATAAACTATTTTATTTTAATCAAAATCTTTAATAAAAATAACTCTTTTATTTTAATTAATTATGGAATCCAATTCTAAGTAAAAAAAATTATTAAAGGAAACACAGATTCTCTTTCCTATTCACAAATAAACTCCTTTATTTTGAATAATATGAAATCTTATTTCATATTTAAATAAACTCCTTTGTTTAAGGAAAGATAGATTCACTTTCTGATTCACAAATAAACTCTTTTATTTTGAATAATATAAAATCTTATTTTATATCTAAATAAACTTCTTTATTTAAGGAAACATGGAATCTGATTTCAATTCTAATTAGTTATCATGGAATCCAATTCTAACTCTAATTAGTTAGCATGAAACTTAATTTTAAAATTAAAATAAACTCTTTTATTTTAATATTAAAATAAACCTTTTATTTTAAGATTAAAATAAATATTTTATTTTAATTATAAAATAATTAAGAATTATATATATATATATATATATATATATATATATATATATATATATATATAATATTTACGTGGGTCACCATGTGAAGAAGGATGCTAGTACAGGAGTATTGTGAATGCATGGTACATGTAATATGGTTATCATTTAATATCATTATATGTATAAAATTACCAAATTATATATATACATCATCCTGATACTTTTGTTCATGAATATGATTCACGTGAATAAGCAACTATTATATATAACTAACCCATGTTTAGCAATTATTTATTCACGTGGCCACATATCATATTCATGGACGCGTACGGTTTTTCCCTTCTTTTTTTCTTTTTTTTTAATTTTATACAACAAAATTATGTCTAATTAAATTATTTTAAACACATATCAAATTAAAATAATTAATAATTCGCATAAAAGTTTGGCTCTGATGCCACTGTTAGGTTTGTAATATTCATGAACGCAATCAAATTGCACAAAATAAGCGGAAACATGTAAAAATTAGAGTTTAAAATTTTACAAACCATATACCCGGATCATCCTTTATGCATAATTAATAATTAAACGAAAAGATATGAAGAACAAGAATCATACCCTTGAAGATTCGAGCTTCCTCAGGTACAAGTTCACCTCCAATCCTTTTCACGTTCAACTTGAATCCACCGGGTTTGGTTCCTTCCTTTGATCAACGTTAGCCACCCAAGTGTTTGGCCTCTAGAGGTGATCCACCAAGAAAGAATAAAGATTCAAGAAGATGGGTGTTTGGTAAAACCCTAGTTTTTCTATCTCTCATAGAAAAGGATCGTACTCTCCAACAATTGGAATCACGTCTGTTGTGAAAAAGTCAACAACTTCCTCACCTATAATAAGACTCCTCTTATTTATAGATGTGGGCAACCCTCTTTAACAATTAGGAAATTGAGTTTTATTTTAATTAATTAAAATCCTTTAATTAATTAGCCTCCTAATCTTATTAGAAAAAAATGAGAGTACTAATATTAAATTAATTTCCAACTCTTCAGAAATTAAAATAATAATAACTGTAATAATATTAATAAGACTTCTATTATTAATTTATATATTTAATATTTTCAAAATATTAAATAATAAATATTAAGCTATTTAATTTATTCTATCACCATAGATTAAATTAAATACACTTAACATATTATTACGATTATGCCATTAACTTCTTAAATAATTATTTTTCCTTTTATGGTGTGACCCTTTAGGTTCTCCATATTAAACCGGTTGTGAATAAATCAATTAGAACAATTCTAATCTTATTTAAATAAATAAATAAAAATATTAATTTATTTAAATAAATAATATTTATTCTACAATAGAGATAAGCCTCCCTAGCGATCAACGACTTTTCAGATAATATAGATTTCAACATTAATCATAAAAGAACATTTGAGTAAATAGTTACCGTACAATTCAATCCTTCCACCATACAATGTCCCAATTAAATATAAGACATGAAATTATTGTCAAGTCTTATTTTATTTAATTATATGTATTTCGACTCTTAAATGCACAACACCATATAATGCAAATTAGAAACTCCTTTCTAATTTCATTCTGCCTTGGCCAAGGACTACTGGGTTGTCATTTATCGAATCACATAGGACATTTCTCTTCTTTTACTAGAAGCGGTAGATTCTTTATTGATCATACATTATCTCCATGTACAACTTATTATACCCAAGCATACCCTTTGATATACCCTAAGGGTCTTAAGAAATAAGTCAAAGTATAACTCATCATACACAAGATACTATGATGATCTCAAGTCCAAGGATCACCTGTACTACTATCACTATAGGAATTCCTATTGACGGGCAAGTAAAACTCCATTAGGTATTCCTTAGCGAGCCACGTTCATTGAACTTATTCTCTAATAAGCACCTACATACTTGCTTTAGTGTCTCCACACAAATGATCATGAGATCAATCATCCTCATCCAATGAGCAAACAAAGTATGTACCAATCTATCCAGATTCACTAATCCCTAATTTAGTAATCCAACGATTGGAAACTATTTTAGTTTTAAGCTTTCTAAGAATTTAGATCTCATTAGAATGATCATCATCATTATTCTAAAATCATTGCTTAAAACTATGGGTTTATTACATATTATAAAACAGCATCATGTAGATAATTTGAAAGCCTTTAATAAATTAATACTTTTTATTAATAAAAGAATAAGATTGTTACAAAGTATATGGTTTATCATCAAACATGATTGGCTTGTGTGCATACTACTTTCAATATATATATATATATATATATATATATATATATATATTTTACATTTCGTCCCGCCTGGAGTTTACTTCGTGGTAGTTGACCATTTTTACTGCTTTTTATACATTTTGTCCTGCCTGGAGTTTTCTCTGTGGCAGTTGATCGTTTTTACAGCTTTATTTACATTTTTGATCCTCCATGGAGGTGCTTCGTGGTGGTTGATCATGTCAATATATATATATATATATATATATATATATATATATATATATATATATATATATATATATCGTTTTTACATATTTACATTTTCGATCCCCCGTGGAGGTGCTTCGTGGTGGTTGATCATGTATGTATATATATATTTACAGCTCTTTTATATATAACTGCTTACTGCTTTCATATAAACTGCGTTATCATGTGAGCCTAGGAATCATGTGATCACAGATTCAGTCTACTGAATCTAGATTCGGCTCCCGTAATGGACATTTTCAGCTGTAAGCAGCTTGTAAATTTATTCACGGTGTTTGGATTTCCTCAGATGGTTTTCATACTGCTTTGTACATTATTTTCTCGAAGATGCTTCGCATCTCTAAAATAAAAGCAATCAAGCCGAACATTTTAATAAAATGAAAGTATCAAAGGCCTCAATTACTATTGAGCACAGGGTTTGAAAAATCTCTTTTTACAAAACGTCAGTGCTATATTTTGTTAAAACTAAATTTTATATATAAAATTCAAACCCTGCGTATATAGGTGCGAACGAGGCATAACACTACTTCCAAATAACTGCACATTGAGCCACACACACATTCATATAACAGTTTCTTGAAAAGTGGCGGTCACCGTGGCAACACGGATGTCTGAGGGTGCCTAACACCTTCCCTCAGCATAAGCAAGTCCTCGGACCCTAATGAATCTCAGTTTCACAGACCCGTTTAGCAGTGTCACATCACTAGGTCAATGTGTAAATCTTTTCTCGATTGTGTTGGTACAACCAGTTAAAAAACTAACTGGTGACTCTTATAGTCCAATCGTCGACATATAAATGTCGGACCTTTTTCACTTATTTTTTCAAACAAATCTCACTTAACATGAGAACACAAAAGAACAAGAACTGAAAAGGGACAAATAAAAATCCCGACGTCGACATTAAGTTCTTAATCATCATTTAAGATGTTACTTTAAGTTTAATTAAGATTCATTAATTAACCGTAATCATTTTCTTTTCTTTTATATTCATACAAATTCTTCTCTAGCTTTTGCTCTGGCCCGGCGCTGCGGCGCCGTGCCATTTGTTAATTATTACGTTGCAGCGCATATTAACAGTATGATGGATTTGTTAGGGTGTTGTAGTGCCACTCCTCAAAGCCTAACAAGAGCTGCGGCGCCTGCCCCTTTTCTTTGAAATTTGTTTCCTAAGTGTTGGGAAAATTTCACACCGCTTCCTTCCCGAATTCATAACTTGTTTGTTATAACTCGAAATTGGTTCGTTCAAAAGCCAATTTCTTCCTTATTCTTTATACTACGATTTCCCCTGGGTAGAATAATTTTCTGAACCTGTTAATAAGGATTTCACTTGATTAAATTTTTAGTATTCATTCTTTGTTCTTGAGCGTTCTTCGCTCGTTCATCCGTAATTCATCCATCTGGTGTCTGAATTTGTCAGTTCTTGAGTCTATCACTCATAAATTTCATATTCTTCAATGTTCATGAAACCCTAGTTTTCTAGGTTCGTTATTAACATTCCATTTTTATTCAAAAATCCTAGTTAACTACGATTTTAACGATTAACATTTTTTCTTAGAAATTTCGTCATAACTTCGTTATACGAGATTTTTACTCTGTTACAAATGGAATCATTCCATTATTCAAACATCTAGAATCCTAACCAAGCATATAGTATCTAATCCTATACACGATGATTTTAAACTTGTCCATCAACATACTCTAAGTTTTTCATGTTTTTCTTCAATAAGTTCTTAATCAGTCTTTATGATTTCTCTTGACATATGGTTATTAATGATTTAAGTTCACTAATATCCCTCCTTATGTCATCGTATGATACATACACCACCAATAATCACTTCTCTATCAAAAATCAAATTAAAGAGATGAAGATTAAGGGTTTAAATGTTATACCTCTTGATGTTTTTAGTGTTCTTGATTACTTCGCTTCTTTTTCTCCTTGATCACTTGTAATACTCTTATATCTCTCTCAATATGTATTGCTCTAAGTGTTAGATGATTTTTGTAAACCAACAAATGAAGCTTAGTTTTCCTTTTATAAAAATTCCAAAGTAAGGGTATTTTGGTCATTTCCATCAAACCTCCTTACTCTCCACCTCCTTACTATTCACCAAGCTTCTCAAGGAAGCTTGGTGAGCCACTTTGGCTGGCTACATTGGGTTTGTGGGGGCCCTCATGGGTTGTCCCAACCCCTTTACCCACCCTTTCGATCAACGGTTCGACCCAAGAGTTTGGTTCTTGGTTTTGGCGTAGGTTTAATTCAATTCGGGCCTAGATTTAATTCTTGTTGGGCCTTGATTACATTTGTCATTGGGCCTCATTCATTATTCATTTGGGCTTGCCAATAGTCCAAATCAAATAGTCAAATAGTCAAATAGTCAATCTTGACTTTGTTTGACCAAACTTTGACTTTACATATTCTTATCGTATAATTCTCGTATTTTTTTCGTATATACTTCGTATAACATTCATATTATATATTGTATCATTCTTCTTATTATACTTGTACAATACATTGTATTATACTCATTTTCTTTATCGTATAATAACTTTCTTATTATACTTAATCATTATTTATTCAAAATTTTCACTTTCCCTAACATTCTCGATTTAAGAACACAGGCGAAAAACTACGTTTGCCATAACTGAATTATTATTGGATAATCTATCTTTCCTCATAATTCTATCATTATGTATTTTCTAAAAATTAAAAAATAATTCCCGAGCAGAAATATAAGAATAGTGTTTTTCAAAAAAATTCTCAAAAAACTATTATTTTCATCTTGAAAATTTATACACTTTATTTTTAACACGTTGCCAGAATCCTAACCACATCCATTCATTCAACGTCATAGAACGACCTTTAACTTGCTTACTCAGTATAATAAACATATAATCTCATTTTATTCAATATAATAAAATAAAATTAATTTACATTAAAGTTTGATTTTCTCGGTCGTTACATTCTTCCCGCCTTATAAGGATTATGTCCGCAGAATCTTGATATAAGTTAATCAAATAGATAGGGATAATTGTTCTTCATTTTCTCTTTGAGTTCCTACGTTACTTCTTCGGCATTGTGGTTCCTCCATACTACTTTCACCGAAGGTATTACTTTACTTCTCAAGACTTGTTCTTTCCTATCAATAATTTGAATCGGGATTTCTTCATATGTTAGGTTCATACTCTATTGCGTGCTTATAATCTAACTTATAAGGGCATAATACAGAAACATGAAACACGTTGTATATATGTTCTAACTCTAGAAGTAATGCTATCACATTAGCTACCTCTCCTACTCTCTTCAATATCTCAAGGTCCTATAAACCTCAGACTTAACTTTTCCTTCTTTTCGAAGTGTATCTTTCCTTCCTAAGTAGATACCTTCATAAATGCATACGAATTGACTTCAAACTCTCTCTTCTTTTGATGTGGATCTGTATACTTTTCTGTCTGTCATGAGCTGCCACAAGTCGTGTTCGTATCAATTTAACTACATCTGCCGTTTGCTATGCCACTTTAGCTCCTAGCATCCGACATTCACCTACACAGTGGAGTTTTGTACTTTCTTCCGTATAACGCTTCGTAAGGCGGCATGCCTATACTTGCGTGATAATTATTGTTATAAGCAAACTCTATTAATGGTAGATGATCATCCCAGCTCCCTTTAAAATCCATAACGTAAGATCTTAACAAATCATCAAGCATTTGAATTATTCTATCACTTTGTCCATCCGTTTGTGGATGATACGCCGTACTCAACCTTACTTGCGTTCCTATCTTTTCTTGCAAACTCCTCCAGAAAATTGATGTGAATAGTGGATCACGGTCTGACACAATTAAAACTGGCACTCTATGTCTTGAAAGAATTTCCTTAACTTAAAGTTTAGCTAACTGTTCCAGGTTAAATCTGACTCTTATCGGCAAAAAGTGAGTCGACTTCGTCAAATGATCCAGTATTACCCAAATAGTGTCGTATCTTTTTTGCCTAGTTAGAAGTCCCACCACAAAGTCCATCGTGATATGCTCCCACTTCCATTACGGAATTTCCAATGATTGTAACAAGTCACTTGGTCATTGATGTTCGGCCTTAACTTTTTGACATGTGAAACACCTACTCACATACTCTGCTATTTTCCCTTTCATGTTTGGCCACCAAAAGTTTTGTCGAAGGTCTTGATACATCTTAGTACTACCAGGATAAATTGAGTACCTTGAACTATAAGCCTCTTGTAATATTTCTTCCTTCAATACTGTTTCACACGAAACCCAAATTCTTTCTTCAAATCTTAATAACCCCTCATTATCAAGACTGTACTTTGTCTCTTCTACATCTGCTATTCTTTTCTTCATATGCTCACACTCATCATCTCTGAGTTGTACTTCTTTGACTCTCCCCACAATTGTAGGAGTCTCCATCGTAAACAATTTCTTCCCCGATTCACTCAGTAATCTCACCTATAACTCCATTCTACCCATCTCTGTTATTAAATCATTTTGAACCGTTAACCTTAACAACTTTTCCTGGCCTTTTCTACTTAAAGCATCGGCCACTACATTTGCCTTCCCTAGATGATACATGATATCACAATCATAATCCTTTATCAACTTCAAACATCTTCTCTATCTCATATTTAAGTCCTTCTGTGTGAAGATATATTTAAGACTTTTATGGTCCATGTATATCTCACATTTCTCCCCATATAAGTAATGTCTCCAAATCTTTTAGGCAAAAATCACCACAGCCACTTTTAGGTCATGAGTAGGATAACCTTTCTCATAATCCTTTAACTTCCGCAATGCGTACGCAATGACCTTGCCATGCTGCATGAGCACGCAACCCAATCCTTTATGCAAAGCATCGCTATAAACTACAAAATTTCCCATATCATCTGGTAAAGATAGCACATGTGCTTCATTTAATCTTTTCTTCAGTTCTTGAAAATTGTCTTCACACTTCTCCGTCTATATGTACTTCACTGTCTTCCTTGTCAAAATTGTCAACGGAGTAGATATCTTAGAAAAATCCTGGATGAATCTTTGATAGTATCTCGTTAACCCTAGGAAACTCCGCACCTCTGTTTGTTTCTTCGGTTGTTCCCAATTAAACACTGCTTCAACCTTCGCTAGATCTATTGAAATTCCGTCTTTGTCAATAATGTGTCCCAAAAACTGCACTCTTTTAAGCCAAAATTCACACTTAGTGAATTTTTCATATAACTTCTCCTTCCTTAGTGTTTTCAACACTAATCTTAAATGTTCAGTGTGATCTTCTAGCGTCTTTGAATAGACTAGAATATCATCGATAAACACTACGACGAATTTGTCCAAATACTGTTTGAACACTCTTTTCATCATATCCATGAATGCGGCTTGCGCATTCGTCAACCCAAACGACATTACCAAAAACTCATAATGCCCATAACGAGTTCTGAACGCAGTCTTAGGTACATCCTCCTTCATTACTTTCAACTGATGATACCCCGTTTATAAATCTATCTTAGAAAAATTCTTCGCCCCTTTCAACTGATCAAATAGATCATCGATTCAATGCAATGGGTATTTATTCTTTATCGTTAGCTTGTTCAACTCTTGATTGTCGATACAAAGTCTCAATGATCCGTCTTTTGTTTACAAATAATATCGGTGCTCCCACGGAGAGACACTTGGTTGAATGTACTTCTTGTCCAACAGTTCTTGTAACTGAATCATCAACTCTTTTATCTCTACTGGCGCCATACGATAAGGTGCCCTAGAAACTGGTGTTGTTCCTGACGTAACATTTATTACAAATTTGATCTCCCTATCTGATGGAAGTCTTGGTAATTCATCCATAAATACATCCACAAATTCTTTTACCATAAGTATATGTTCCAATGTTTCTCCTACTCGCTGGGTATCAATAACATGACACAAATAACCTACACAATCCCTTTTTTCAATAATTTCCTAGCTTGTATCATGGTAAGACAACAAGAACATCCCAATGATTTACTACCATAATATACTACCTTGGGTTGCTTCAAAGTCCAAAGTTTTACACTTTTCTTTTGACAATCTATAATTGCCCCATGATTAAACAACCAATCAATCCCGAGAATTACATCGAATTCTCTCAAATTTATCGATATTAGATCTACCGACAATTTGTTACCTCTTATTTCTATACAATAACTCCTATGAATATGTTCAACAAGAATTATCTCTTCATTTGCTACCTTAATGTTCAAAGGTACTGACAATCTTTTAGGGAGTAACCCTAAATGTTTAGCAAATTCACATGCTATAAAAGAACAAGTAGCACCCAAATCAAACAACATATAAGCATTTATATTGTTGATTGGAATAATACCTGCAACTACATCTCCTGATGCAACTACATCTTGGACCGTCATATTAAATATGCGGGTAGTCGGTCTACTCGGTGGTGCAGGAACACTAATAGTTAACTTGCCACTATTAGCTCCCTTATTACCATCTGACCCCTTCTTCGGATAGTTCTTCACCATGTGGTCAGTCGACCCATATACGAAACATCCCTGATTCTTCTTTAGACTCAAACAGTTAGGCGAAATGTTCCCTTTCTGCTCACAGTTATAGCAACTGCTTTACCCTTGAGATGGACTCCTAAATGAGCTATCCCACAGTTCTTATATGCCTCGATCCTCCTCTTAGGATCTCCTTTTTTCACTCCGGTATTCCCAGAGTTAAAACCCTTCCTCTTCTATCCACTGCCACTCCCGCTGGCTCCCTCCGTCTTGACTTCATCTTCACCTTTATTCTTATTCTTATTCTTCTTCTCTCTGTGGTATTGGCTTAAAGCCTCGCTACCACCCTCCACTATAATCGCCTTCCCAGAATGCTTCCAAAGGAATTACTTTGGAACACTGATATCTGGCTATAGAGCCAGGGTTTCAAGCCCTGCTCGAATCTTCGCGCCTTCCTCACCTCAGTATCCACCTGATGTGGAGCGAATCTTATCAGTTCATTGAACTTGGCAGTATATTGAGGAATAGTTATGTCCCCTTGCTTCAGTTCTAGGAACTTCATCTCCATCCTACTCTGCATACTCGTGGGGAAGTAGTTCTCGAAGAAAATTTTCTTGAACCGCGTCCACGTAACAACTTCCGCTCCAGCCCTACTCTGGTTTGCCTCCCACCAGAAGATGACTTCTCCCTTCATCATATAGATAGCAAAAGAGGTCTTTTGCTCCTCTCTGACATTTGAAATCACAAATGCCTTCTCTATTTCATTTACCCAAGTTTGGACTTCTATTGGGTCTGTAGTTCCTTTGAACTCAGTAGGACCTAGACTCTTAAAATCTTTAAACGTAGTAGCACGTACTACCGCGGGATTAATAGGTATGTTTGCCCCAGTTCTATTAAATGTAGCTTTTAATAAATTAACAAACTCCTGCATTGGGTTAACTGGTCCCCCTTCTTGTTGGTTCTCATTACGAGATTCTGCTTCCTGGTTTCATTGTCTTCTTTTTGGCGACATTTTTCTGTTTAAATAAATAAAGTTTCATTATTATTTATCCCTTTTAGTTGACTATTATTCAACAATCAATAATAACTTAAACTCATTGCAAAACATCTTTAATAAACTTCCTTATATTAAAATGCTTTCTTTCTTATAGTATAATACTACAACATTCGTCATTACATAGGTTCTACTATTTACATTACTTTCCCGCGATTGATTTCTAAAAGTTGGGAATTACAAAAGACTACCTTTGATTATACAAAAGAGGGTTTTACGTCACTACATAGATACACAATATTTACATATCTATACATGCTCTAGTTTCTACACTAGACTACACCTACCTAACGTCATTGGTATACTTCTTATCCGCAAAGCTAGCCACCACATCTCTGCTAGTGGTGTACGCCTAGTTTGCCCATCCTTCACTGGATACCTAGCGATTTGTCGCTGGTAATCCTCATGAGCACTCCTATGGATGTAAGATATATGTGTTATCTTTTGCTTCTTATTCTGCAGCTCCTCCCTGAGTTCCAGAGCCTCCTGTTTTAGCTCTCGAGCCTTATCCTTAGCCAAAACCGTCTTGTCATTCTCAACCTCCTAGAAGGTCTCCATGTCTTCCTTATCTTTCAGGACATCGTGAACTTCCTCTTTCAGCTCCCGCACTTCCCTGCTCAACTGAATATTCCTATCTAACACCGAAATGAACAATGTTTTCATCGACTCTACCGATGTCATCTCCTCCGTAGGTATCACCGTATTAAACGATGCCACCTCCACTTCCTCCTCAGACATTCCGTCAAACAAGGATTTAAATCCTAAGTTATCAGAATTCTCCTCCTCTAGATCAGTCTCCTTCACAATTACTATAGGTACCTCTACTATCGACATCTGTATTGGCTCTATCATGTTCACAGATTCCTCACTAACAATATGTATATCCCTACATAGAGTTATCTCCTGACATCTACAATAAAACACAATATCCTGATTAGTACATAACATCAAAATATTATAATCACATATCACATTTAATTTGTTTAAGGTTAATTTTCTCTTTTAATTCCTCTTGTAATGAATTTCCTTAATTCATCACTTAGGAACTCGACTTGAGTTTATTTACTTCTAACTTCTCCGACTTTTCTTAAGGTTATGGCATAAGGTTCTCTCCCCTTAAGTTCTATAACCTACGATTTTGATACCAACCTATGACGCCCCCAAATCCATAAATCTTCCAACCCGATAGATGATGCTACACGATGCTACTAGTTCACATACATTCAATTGAAAGACGTCATTGACATGAACATGTTTACTAAATATTACATAATAATAAATCTCTTCCCAAGTTCTTTATTAACCATTACATTCGTTCGTTTGTCATAGTAATAATTCATTACAAAAGTAATATTATTCTATTACAAGATATCTATTTATCCTCCTTGACCTTTCCTTTGTCCTTACCGGATCATTCGATCCGTTCATTCTTAGCTGCATCCATATAATTCAAGCAAGAATGAGCATAACAAACTCAACAAGTTTAACATTTATGTTGAAAAAACAAGATCAAGAATCATATGATTTATCTTTTATAACTGAACAAATAGTTATGAAGTACTATGAATAATCAAAATAGCACTTTTCTTTCCTTTAAAACATTTAACGATGATAAACACCAGTTAAATTCTAAGTTTTGGTCAAAGACCATGAACATTCCATTCTTTGTTCCTTTAAAAAGGATAACCTAGAACAAAGTATGTAAGTCCGATATTTCTTACGAGCACGTCTAGGTGATCAGCCTATAGTAATCTATTTTGTACAACACTACTCCATTAAACATATTTACGTTTAAGTTTTGGCAAACTCACGTGCCAGTCGATTTACGACTAAAAATCTTTGTTTATTCATACTCAAACTTACCTTTGAATCCGTACCAAAGCAATTGGCATAGGATAACAATATCAGTAATATTTTGAAAGATTGTAAAGAAATCAACAAAATACTTTAAATCTTATCTAGCCGAAGCAAATGGCATCGACTCTTTCTTTAAACAATTCATGCATATCATACATGAATCACAAAACTTGTCTAGCGTAGAGTATAGACAAGAGTTTAGAAAACTTGCCTCAAGAGTATCCTAGTAATAATTCACTTTTCTTTTAAGCTTTATAGGTTCTACATGATATAATCACATAGCATACCAAATTAGCTCACATAACAATCAATATGTATTGTTATTAACCTATCTTCTCCTTCTCAGTATAAACTATCTGAATTGTTAAATTAATAACATTCGTTAGGTTATTTAACGTTCATCACGAATTTATAACATTTTATTGTTATAAGTTACCATATTTGTTCAATGTTTAAGTAATTACAACATATGTAATCTCAAACATTTATTTAATGCGAATATGGTTTCCCGTATTTATCAAATACAGAGTCCCGTATAGCAAAATCTACTTTGCGTTTACATTTTCATAACCTTTAGTTAACTTTTAATTGTTAAACTTAAGGTCTTAATAATTATTTAAGATGTTATTTTAAGTTTAATTAAGGTTCATTAATCAACCCTAATCGTTCTCTTTTCTTTTATATTCATAAACATTCTTCTCTAGCTTTTGCTCTGGCCCAGCGCTACAGCGCCGTGCCCTTTGTTAATTGTTGCGCTACAATGAATATTAACAGTATGTTGGCTTCGTTCGGGTGCTACGGTGCCACTCCTCAAAGCCTAACAGGCACTACGGTGCCTGCCTCTTTTCTTTGAAATTTATTTCCCAAGTGTTGGGAAAATTTCACACCGCTTCCTTCTCAAATTCATAATTTGTTCATTATAACTCGGAATTGGTTCGTTCAAAAGCCAATTTTTTCCTTATTCTTTATACTAAGATTTTCCCCAAACAGAATAATTTTTAGAATCCGTTAACGAGGATTTCACTTGATTAAATATTTAGTATTCGTTCGTTCTTCGTTCTTCGTTCTTCGTTCTTCGTTCTTAAGCTTTCTTCGCTCGTTCATTTGTAATTCGTCCTTCCGATGTTCGAATTCATTAGTTCTTGAGTTTATGACTCATAAATTTCATATTCTTCAATATGTTCATGAAACCCTATCTTTCTAGGTTCGTTATTAACATTTCATTTTCGTTCAGAAATCCTAGTTAACTACGATTTCAACGATAACGTCTTTTCTTATAAATTTCGCCATAACTTCATTATACGAGATTTTTACTCCGTTCCAAATGAAATCATTCCATAATTTAAATATCTAGCATCCTAACCAAGAATATAAAATCTAATCATATACACAATTGTTTTATACTTGTCCATAAACAACATACTCTAAGTTTTTCTTCATTAAGTTCTTAATCATTCTTTATGATTTCTCTTGATATATGGTTATTAATTATTTAAGTCCACTAATATCCCTCCTTATGTCATCGTATGATACATACACCACCAATAATCACTTCTCTATCAAAAATCAAATTGAAGAGATGAAGATTAAGGGTTTAAATGTTATACCTCTTGATGTTCTTGGTGTTTTTGATTGCTTAGCTTCTTTTTCTCCTTGATCACTTGTAATACTCTTATATCTCTCTCAATATGTATTGTTCTAAGTGTTAGATGATTTTTGTAAACTAACAAATGAAGCTAAGCTTTCCTTTTATAGAAATTCCAAAGAAAGGGCATTTTTGTCATTTACATTAAACCTCCTTACTCTCCACCTCCTTACTATTCACCAAGTTTCTCAAGGAAGCTTGGTGAGTCACTTTGGCAGGCTACATGGGGTTGGTGAGCCATTCATGGGTTACCTCAACCCCTTTACCCACCTGTTTGATCAACGGTTCGATCCACAAGTTCGATTCTTGGTTCGGGCTTAGGTTTAATTCAATTCGGGCCTCACTTTGGGCTTGAATTTAATTCTTGTTGGGCTTTGATTACATTTTCCATTGGGCCTTATTAATTATTCATTTGGGCTTACCAATAGTGCATGTCTAATAGGCAAATAGTTAATCTCGACTTTGTTTGACCAAACTTTGACTTTATGTATTCTTACTATATAATTCTCGTATTCTTTTCGTATATACTTCGTATAATATTCGTATTATATGTTGTATCACTCTTTGTATTATACTTATACAATACATTGTATTATACTCGTATTCTTTATCGTATAATAACTTTCTTATTATTTATTCAAAATTTTCACTTTCCCTAACATTCTCGATTTAAGTACGCAAGTGAAAAACTGTGTTTGCCATAACTGAATTATTATTGGATAATCTATCTTTCCTCATAATTCTATCATTACGTATTTTTTGAAAATTCAAAAATAATTCCCAAGCAGAAATGGATGAATTGTGACACCCCCAATTCCGGGTACTTCATTCCCACATGATTTGGTGCTCACTTTTCAAAATATTTACATCTAACTACCCATAAACAAGGATAAAGACATACCTTAAACAACTTACATAAAAATCTTTCCCATTAAAGGGTTACATCATCTTAACACATTCCCAGGTGATCTAACCTTTAATTATTACATAAGTCTGCGGAATACATCACAAAATAACATAAGTCTTATAACATAATTTCAGTTAAGTACATGAGTCTTCATCACTTGAACATCTTGCCCTTTCCTTTGCTAGAAGATGGCTCATCGAATTTCTCAACTGTAGTTGCAGTGTTAATTGCAAGAGTGAGCAAACAATTGCTCACTAATATAAAGAATAATAATAGCAACAACATGATATTAAACAATGGTTATTGGATGATAGGGAACTCGTTCTACGAATCAAGAATATAGAACGAATTCAAGATTTATATCTGAGGGTCTTAAGACCACGAACTATGTCCCTGGTAATTAGGTATTTTACCTTAACCTTAACAGTCGTTTAGACTATACAGACCCTTCCTTACGTACTTAAGGGGATCAGTCCTTTGTACCATGTATTATGCACAAACATCTAAACGCTAACACATACATAATCCCCTATATTAGGGTTGTCCATCTCAATTTGACTTTAGAATTTTTGCACTAAAGAAAGTTTAATTTGGAACTAGTTTATTAGTGGTTCTAGAATTTTAGAACACCCTATCAAGTATAGATTAGTCCAATCAATAAGAGTTTGCTTGTAATTTGAAGGTTTAACACAATAATATAGGATTGAACAATGATATTAAAGTCAAAGATTGAATAGTGACAATATACAATGGAACAGACATGGTATGTATGCAAAGTACTACATCCAAAAGATTTAGGAAATCTCATTTGGAACGATGAAGTTAAATAGTATATGCTTTGAATAGCAATAACAAGAGTTAGAATTGTAAAACTTGTTTAATGTAAAGAATTAGAATACAAGAGCTTGTATCATCATAAACAAGATGGAATCAATAAGCTTGCTTAACTTTAATATAAGAATTAGGAACTTCCATATTGATAAATTAGGGTTAAAAAAGCTCGTTTGCCAACAAAAGATAAACATAGTTATGAAACTTACATTCATTATAAAAAGAATGGAGTTAGGAAACTTGCCTCGTGTGTAAGCTACACAAGTATAATAAACGTTCTCCAATTACCCTACATATACCATTGAAATCGCAGCATCAATTAGTTATACTATCGTTAGCTTTATAAGTTCAATCCATCATCTAAGTCACAACAGTTAACTTAATGTCTAACCATGTTGGTTAACCACTTACACGAATCTGAAAACTCACTATCGTGTAACATAAAGCTTTATCATTCACCTCTAACTTTAGTAAACATCACATTTCATTCATTACATAACTTGTTTAAGTGATCATTTAAAAACTTCATATTTAGTATTACATTACTTTACAACCTGTTATTGTATCTTATGTTATGGTTTAACATCTTTATCATGCATACTAAATTAGATTAGGTCTACATACAATGGTCTGCAATTAAACAGAACTTACTGCCTCTGCTCAGGGTACCGCGCGGCTGCGCTGTCCCAAGCCTTGGCACCGGCGTAGCTGCGCTGGTGCTTGACTTCAGAAACCCAACAGGCGCAGCTGTACCGTTTCTGCCTTTGGTATCGGCGCAGCTAAGCCAGTACGCAGACAGAAACTGCAGCAGCTTCCCATTGTTATGAAACCAAACCCCAATTTTTCCTAATTACTACAAAAATTCTCAAACCTTAACAACTAGAATTTGCTAATAACATCACAAAGCATGCACTTCATAATTCTACCAACATAAACATTACATATAATTAACTTTTAAGGATCAAAAATCATAATTTACCAATTTCTTCATATTTTAAAACTTTTTAGCGAATTCGATTGCTGAGTCTTTGTTTCTTAACCAAATTACATCATTTCAACTACATTGTTTTTGTTTCTTAATGTACAATCACAATCTATAACCAATTTACAGATTCTAGCAAAGATTGAACATTAAATTTTGGACTCAATTAAGCCATTTTACATATACAAAACACTGTTATCTTAATTTCCCTCTTCAAACCTAATTCCATGAATTTGATTACTTCAACAAAACTTATGTATTACAATTATCAGATTACATGTATATATAATCAACCTTTAACCCTATTCCAACACACAGAATAGATATTACAAAGCAAAAATTTGGAATTTAGAATAGTTTATACCTTAATCCTTGATTACTGAAGAAAATAATAGAGTTACTTCTCAATTCCTTCCTCTTCTACAGCAAAAAACCTCAATTTCTTCTCTAACCCTCTAACAATTCTCTGTGTTTCTCTCTTTCTCTGTTCTTAGCTTTTATGAGAATACGTGATATATCTTAACTGATAAATGTGGTTATCAGTTTATTAGGCCAAAAGTCTTTGGTTGTTATGTTAACCAAAAGCCACAAGGCTTTGTTTGGTTTACACAAAACTCCTCCCTTCTAAATTATTTTTATAACACTTATATTATATAGTTCCATGTGTCACACTTTATTTAATTCATTTTATGTTCTTACCATTATAATTATAATTCCATTATAATTATTTTTATACTTAACAAATTACTGCATATCTAATTTAATTATTAAATTGAACTAGAATATCACTTTATTTAATTTTAATTGTTTTCTTAAATATCAAACAATTCATTTACATATTAAACAGTTCATTTAATTTAATTATTTTATTAAATTAAATCTTCAAATAATAAAATTACCGTTAATTAATTTAATTAACATATACACTCAACTAAATTATTACATCACAACTTCATCAATTATTTATTTATATTTAATTCAATAAATATTTAAAATAAATTAAAAAAATTCTCAATCGTTACATGAGTAGTGTTTTTCGAAAAATTTCTCGAAAAACTCTTATTTTCGTCTTGAAATTCATACAGTTTATTTCTAGCACGTAACCAGAATCCTAACCACATTCATTCATTCTAGGTCATAGAACGACCTTTAACTTGCTTACTCAATACAATAAACATATAATCTCATTTTATTCAATATTATCAAATAAAATTAATTTACGTTAAAGTTCGATTTTCTCGATTGTTACAAAAATCACCCATATAAATCCAAAATACTGCAAAAGTAATAAAGAAAGAATTCTTAATCTAGAGATTTAGGACCAGCTTGGACATTTATTCAAACCCTGCGCATAAATCCATGCAAGTTCTAAAAATGAAACACTCAACCAATTTTACCCAAATCTAATTCCTAATCAAGTTAATCATGTATATATCACTCAAGCAAATTTAATTAGTATATATGAGGCATGCTCACTGTCATATCAATTAAAAACTATGGTAAAATAAAACCCAAATCAAACTATGCAAACCCAAATCAGATAATTCAAACCCAAATCAGATTAAAAATTATAATTTCCCTTAGGAGGAAGGGGGAAGGTTGAAGAAATAGAAAGCTTAGTTGATTTCCTCTTGATTGGACCCGTTAATCACCAATTAGGTAGGCGGGTTACGTCGGTACGACGTTAAAACTATTTCGAAGATGGAGGTTGAACGGTTGGGAGGAAGGATGAGAAAGGTTGAGCAACCGGGATGGAGGAGGAGAGTCTCAGATAGAAACAATCTAGGATTAAAATTAGGGGGATTATACTCAAGAAATTCCATTGAGATTTGTTGGGAATAAATTATTTTTAACATAATTCTATCGAGAATAATCCTCACGGTGGCAGGATATATTAGGGCTATGACGTAAATCAATATTTTCCATGAAATTCTGTCAAAAAACAATTTAATTCTAACAGAATTATTTTCACCGGCTAATTCAATCGAAATTAAATTATTTTTGGGAGTATAAATTATGTCGAAAATAATTCTGTTAGAAATAAGTTATTTTCTTGTAGTATGGATAAAGAATGAAAATATGAAACAATTAATACAAAATGTATTATTAGAAAACTTATGTGAAAAATAGAATTTTTAAAATAAATAAATATTTAATTTGAGACTATCCAAAACAATAATAACGACTTTTATTTTAAGACGGAAGGAATATGATATCAATAGTACTTTTTGTGACAAAGAAATAGTTACAAAAAATGGATATAAAATAATGTGGTTGATTGTGATGGATTATTATCACAAGGCACACCAATGTATGGTGGATCATCAACTAATTACATTTTGTCACCTCATTTTTAAGCTATTTTTGTAACCATAATTAAGATAGATCATATGATTTCAATAAAATGTCTCACAAACTAGGTTCACCTTATTACAATCAATAGCAATAACTTAAGGGGTTCAAATAATCCTCTAGTAGAAATCAAAACACATTAATTAACTAAAGATTCTTATTGATTAAACCATTTTTAATTACTAGAGATCATCAAGTTTATAAGAGGAATATTGTCAAATCATCTCTTGTAAATTTGGCTGCATAGGCTGCACGCGGAAGGCAAAGGGTTGAAAGTCCCTCATAGTATCATTCATAGCTGTTGATGCTGCTGCCAACTCTTGTTGTTGCTGTAATCAAAATCACATAATTTCACAAACAGAACATATAGAAGATGTTTAATATTTTGAAATTAGTGATGATTAGCTTTTATAAATATAAAAATTGACTAATAACCTCATGTGTCGTTTCACAAAAAAATGTCTCATTTGTCCCCCATTTTTTTTCCTCTATAGAAAGTCTTTTGTTTTTATTTTATAATAATAATATATTATGACATAATGCACTCAAGTCCGCTATTAGAGCTTCATTATCATATTGCCGTTACTTCTAAACTAACAATTTATTATTTAAAGGGTAAAAATAAAATAAAATAAAATATTTATAATACTCCATCTGTATCAAATTATATGATCAATATTGAATTTTTTTAAAATCAATTTAAGACATTTTTAAATTTAAAATTGATCACATGATTTATTTAAGTTTTGAAAACAACAAATCTTATAACTAGTAGTGTTTTTATGTAGTTTATGATATTCATAAATATAAACTACATGAATTCATGTCAATTTTGAGTTTAAATGTTTGAAATTGACTTTTAAAAAGTTAATATTAAGTTAATAATTGGGTAAGGAGGGGGAGTACCTTGTTAATTTTATAAATGGAACTCTCTTTTTTTTTTAAATGGACGAAATATATAATTGAGTTGGTGCTCATAATATATTTATACTTACTAAGATGTAGTTGAGTTGCTTATTTTGGTCCTCCAGTATTTGTTCCTGATCATCAAACAATTTAATTGAATCCAGCAAAAAAATTATTTACACATAGAGCAAGATTTGGAGCTTGAATTGAAACCACCAAACTATATATATATATATATATATATATATATATATATATATATATATATGAATACAAAGAAATTAAAGTTGTTTGATTAGTACGTACATTTTTGGCAATCCTGTTGTATTCTTCAGTCTGACATAGAGAGAGAAAAAAAAGGTAAATATATTGCGATCAATGAATAGCCTTAATTAAGATCGGGAGTACTGATATTTTTAGCGCAAAAATTTGCATTATAATGCAAAAAAATTCTTTAGACTGCAAACATTGTTTATTTGTGTTGGAATATCGTGTTTTTTTGTGTGTGTGTGTGTGTGTGTATATATATATATATATATATATATATATATATATATATATATATATATATATATACTATCCGGACTCTCGCATTTTTTAAAATGCAGATTTTTTTTCTTTTTTTAAAAAAAATAATTAAAAAAAGTTTAATATTTTATGGAACTGGAATTTTTACATAATACAGTGTTTTGGGTGTGATTTGGATACATATAACAAAATAGATCTGTACAGACCTGTTTTGTTATATGTATCCAAATCTGTACAGACCTGTTTTGTTATATGTATCCAAATCACACCAAAAACACTTTATTATGTAAAAATTCCAGTTCTATAAAATATTAAACTTTTTTTTAGTTGTTTTTTTAAAAAAAAACAAAAAAATAAAATAAAATCCGTAACTTAAGAAAGTCCGGACTCCCGGACGGGATCCGTGGCTATAATTAATTGAGAATTGCCTTTTGGCCACGAATTTTTTGAAGCCCGGTTTCAAGGGCATCTTCTAGAGACATGAGTTCTGAGAACTGCAAAGATGTAACATCTTCACCCTTCAAGTTCCTGAATTAACACAAGGAAAAAGCATGATATTGTGTTTTCTTACTAAGTTACAAAAAAATACAAATTATTTTGTCCAAAATGCTCAAAATTTGACCAGATGATATATATGTATACATGTAAGTAGACACGTAAAAATGTATATGTTCAAATTTTGAACATTTTCACAATTATTTAAAATTTTAATTGTTTTAGTATAAAAAATAAATTTTGTATGATTTTTTGGTAGCTTAACAAGAGTTCAATTATTTTTACAATTATTAGGCTTATATACAAAATTTACCTGAGCTCAATCTGCATGCTGTCATTCTCTTTCTTGATTCTATCAATTTCATTGCTGAGGTTCTGATTAATTTTTAATTATGAATAAGAAAACACCCAAAAAAGTAATTAAGTATCATAACAAACTAAAATTTAAATACCTACGAATCATAAATCATCTGTCAAAGTTCTTCTGTGACAAATTAATATTCAGTTTCAATCCCCTTGACAAACTTAAAATAATAATTAAAAAAATGTGGAATTAGGGTATAAAAGAGAGCTGGATCTCAGATCTATCGTAAGAAATTAATAAGGGAATTGATATTTTTACAAGGGAATTGATATTTTCACAAGGCTTCACTCACGTGAATGTGAGTCCCGATTACTATTCATGTGAGGGGAGTCTTGTAGAAATATCAATTTTTCCTGTAAAAATATCAATTCCCAAATTGACGTAGACTTGATTTTCATATGCTCATTGGTTAATTAAAAATACAAAAATATATATTATAGCATAGTTTCTCATATTTTGCAAGGGACTTGAGGAGAGGAATATATAATATGTTACTGGTAGAGATCTGTTCACGGATGTACCATTTCATTTGCATAGTTTTATTCTGTTCTATATCATTAAAAGTTATACTATATATATATATAGAGAGAGAGAGGGAATTAAAGAATAGAGTGAGATGGATCTAGAGAGAAAGTGCAACATATATGCTAGCTATTTGTAGATCTAGTCATAGAATTTATGTTTCAAGCTACTTGCAATATATTTAGCAAAAAACCAAAGCCATCATATTACAAAAGGAGAAGCCTAAAAACCAGATGCTTTGTTAATTTCTAGTAAAAAATTGGACAAAAGAGAAGGGAGAGAGGATGAAGCCAATTAACCAACCTCGTGCTTAGCATCCCATAGCCTCTGATGAGACAGCTTTTGGTAGGTATCCAGCTGCTGAACTAAACTATACATACATGCATACATCAAAAAGTAAACAAAAAAAATCCATAAGATTAAAAAAGTTGTGTGAAACCAAAGGAAAATCCCAAAAAAAGGTGATTAAATAATTAATTAATTACACATATATAGACATACATGTATGCTAAAAAAACCCGCATGATTAAAATAGCTTTTACGAGTGAAAGTAAAGGAAAAGAATTATATAAAAAAAGGAATTAAGGAAAAAACAGGTGATTAATTACTTTAATTAAGAAATAATATATATATAGAGAGAGAGAGAGAGTTAGAAACACATACTTAGTATTAGGGCTACAATACTCAACCATCCTGCCAGAAGTTCCAACAATAACAAGAGATACTTTAGCATCACAAAGAACAGTGATCTCCTTAGCCTTCTTCAAGATCCCATTCTTCCTCTTTGAATAAGTCACCTGCCTATTATTTGTGTTCTCTATTCTCTTGATCTCAATTTTACCTCTCCCCATTTTCTTTCTTTCTTTTTTCTATTCTTTTCTTCGTCTCTCTCCTAAAACAAAAAGTTATAGGAAGGAAAATAAAGGAGAGAAAGATAGAGAAAATCAAGAAAAAAAGTAAAGAGGGGCATTTCCATTAGAGGATAGAAAACAATAAACTTTCAAAGAGCTCAGTTCAAGATGGGTTTTTCATGGGCATTTGACAAAGTCAAAACAACTTCTTAATATCTGTTGTTTTGAATTAGGTTTCCTACTTTTGGTTCACCTTTTGACCCTAGGGTTTTCTCTTTAATGAGGGATTCAAGGTTGCTGTTTAGTAAATAATTGAGTTATGGAGGGGACATATGATTAAACTGTGAACAGATCAAGTATAGCTAGCTAGGGTTTGTGCATGTTGGACTTAGGGCCATGAAGTGTGTGACATGGTCTTGTCTAGGGTATGAGTGATGGCACTTAATGAAGGATAGTAATCAAATCTTAACCATCAAATCAATACTGAGAATGGTCAAAACTGCAAGATAAATGACCGATATTAATGAAGGGATTTAAGTAACATAAGTTCAGTTTATTTTAGTGGTTTCGGAGATATCTGAATAAATTCACAAACGACCTTTTTACATTTGTTTTAATCATATGTTTTACTTTTATATAAACTTAATTATTGCTTTGACAATAATACTATTACTGACATAATGTTTCTCGTATTTTTTATGTTTGATATGTTAATTTATTTAAGTCCGATCTGTCGTTAAAGATGGTGTGTAAAGTATGTTAATTAAAGGGGTATGCACTTAATACTCCCCGTAGGATACATAACTTAGCTACTGATCTCTTAGTACCAAAATAGTTTTATATGTTTGGAAGCTATCCATATTTATGTTCAATGGTTTTTATGCATATTAATGAAGGTTCTAGTCTTAAAATTTTATTTTTTTAAAAAAACTCATTGAACGTTCCTTTTCATCGTAATATGACCAGAAAATTAAAATAAGCTAAATATATAATATAATATAGAACAATAATAATCTTTAGAATTAATCTCAAAATTAGCCAACCATTAATATGAAACTAAAATAAGTTCATACTTACCACACAATATATATTCGTCTCACAAACCACATTAAGTTTGCCTTATACAACTTTTACTAGGACTTACTTAATTAAGTAGACCAATAGATTAATTCGTAGTTATTAAATTAAAGTAGGCAGTTATTTGTAGTCCAAAATCATCTCATGTAGGTTTGGCTGATTTGGCTGCACACGGAAGGCAAAGGGCATTTGAGCTTCATAGTTTCCCATTTTCTGATTATTATATTCATTCTCAATGTATCTCACTTTATCATCCATAGCCATAGCTTTCATCTGTTGTTGCTGTTATAAACAACACAAAATAAAGTATATAAGGCATGTATAGAAGCAATTGGTATGTGCAAATAACAAGAGAGGCCTAGATTTTGTTAAAATTCTACTTGGCCAATGGACATTCTTTTGTGTGCATAATACTAATATTGTATGTAACTTATATGTATTGGCTACTTAATAAAACGATGTAGTTTTTACTACTTAATAAAACGACGTAGATAACACAAAGATAATCTAAGGTATTGACTACTTAATAAAACGATGTAGTTTTGTATAAAATTTAAAATTAAATTTTTTTTTATAAAACTTAAAAATAAAAATTTCAACCCTAAATTAAGGGTAAAATTATAGTGTTATATATATATATATATATATATATATATATATATATATATATATATATATATATATATATATATATATATATATATATCATAACAATATACCTCTAGTTTTTAAGCCCCGGATGCAGTACAAGTACAATAAATTGTTATAACCAAGTATACAATTATAATTATAATATCAATAATCAGTCACGTCTCACATAAAAGAGAAAACAAATAGAAGACCTGAGGTGAGAATCAAACCTGAGGTGTAACTAAAAGTCACAAGATATATATCAATCTAAACGGATCCGGTTAGTATGAAATTTATTTTTTGGTAAGTTGGTCAATTGGCCAGTAAAATGCTGACACACATAGAGTCTCGCCTGCGTGTCAGTACTCTATTGGTCAATTGACCAACTTACCCAAAAATAAACTTCATGCTAACCACTTCTAATCTAAACTATCAAACTAAAATCTCATTGGCAATGTACCATTAATTTAGACATTATCATTGTTAGTGTGTATATATTGGTGTTAATTATAATGATAAACTTACGTAGACGTATTGAAGATGCTCATTGTCCTCCTTCAGACGTAGTTCCTGAACAGTTTTCAGCCATCAATTAATATTAATACAAGTGAATTAGTGTCTCATTTCCTCACTACATATTTAGAATCAAAAGCAAGTTTCCGAACTTGCTTAATATTAAAACATTAATATATATATATATATATATATATATATATATATATATATATATATATATATATATATATATATATACTGTTTACCAAACTTCTGAAGCAAAAAGGGCTAGGAGTGCAATATGAAGAAATGAAAGTTGTTTTTGTACTTACATTTTCCTTCATTGATTTATAGGACTCGCTCTGAAATTGAAAGGTGAAAAAATAAATTAAGGAAAAATATTAATACTATTTCAGATAAGGCTATGATAATTAATATATAATTAGAAGAAATTAATTAATAGAGTGTATACATAATTAATTAAGAACTCTCTTGTACCATTTTCTTGCGAATATTGGCAAGCCCATTATCAAGGCCTTCTTCAATGGCTATAAGTTCTTTGTAATTCAAAGATGTGATATCTTCCCCATTCAAGTGCCTACAGAAAAAAATAATTAACAAAACTAGTATATTAATTAATTAAAAGAGCAAGCAGTGCAATTTTTGATTTAATTACCTGAGCTCAATCTGCATGCTGTCATTTTCTTTCTTGATTCTATCAATTTCATTGCTGAGATTCTGTAATTTTTTATTTCATTTATTAGTTATGAATTCTAAACAAGTAATTAATTAAGCAATTAAATAACGATACAGTCCTAGTGAAGGAGAGACATATAACAATTTCTCCTTTCATTCCAAAATATAAGATTAAATTTAAAGTTAATTTAAACTATTTTAAAATTCAAAGTCAACGTGAATCATTTAGTTTTTCAAAATAATAAATCTAATAATTAATAATACTACTAACATAATTTACAATTTTTATAATTACATTATTTAAAATAAATTAACTTACATTTTCCTTCATTGAATTTTGAATTAAAAATATTTTAAAATTGACTTCAAAAATTAAACATTAATATTAGAACAGATCAAGTATTATGTTATGTTAGTTTATGTAGTTACCTGTGCTTAAGCCTTTTTGATCAAATAACCCAAGTAATTAATAAAGCTATGAACCAGATAATATATATAATAGAGATCTGGAGAGAGTTCATTATATGTATACATATATGTATGTATATATTACATGGACCGAACCAACTAGTTAAGTGGGGGCCGCCGCCCCCATTTGCGTTTTCTTCTTCTTCTTTGATATATGTACATTTTTGTTCTTAGACCCCACTAAATTTATATATTATTTAATAAAAAAATCAGTTATATACTGATTGTCTATAAACTAGTATTTTTCCACTTCAACTATACCAAATTTGTATTTTTAGAGAAAATTTAGTAGTTTTAATTTTTTTTAACAAATTAAGTAATATTATTTATTATGGTAAAATCTATTTAATTATTTTAACACAATCATGAGAATGAATTTACCCACTTCATATAAATTATGATAAAGATATTGTTTCTTTTTGTGGTTAATGAATTTATGGTAAACAAAAATTTTCTTGTATATAGTGGTTAAATTTATATTTTTTATTAAATATATTGTACCAAAGCCCTCCCCGCTATATAAACCTAAATCCTAGGTCGTCCCTATATTTATATATATATATATATATATATATATATATATATATATATATATATATATATATATATATATATATATATATATGAAATCTGCTACTAACCTAGACTTGCTCTTTTATGTGCTAAGAAAACACAAATATAACTAAAATGAAACTGCAGCATAGTTGCAACTTTTTGCAAGGAAATGAAAGGGAGAGAATAACATTTTACTACCAGATCTAGCTATTGATGGTTGTAACTTCTCATATACTTCCCATTTGTACTTTTAACACTAAATTTACTTTAAAAAAATACTGAAACGAGATGGACAGATGGAAGAGTATTCATCCTATTTGTAGATCTGGTCATAAATTTCATGCTCCAACATGTTTTTAGCTAAAAAATATATCACGTCAATAAATAATGGACAAAAGGGTATTTCAGAATAACATGTATACCTCATGCTTAGCACCCCACAACCTCTTTCCAGAGTGCTGATGATAACGGTCCAACATTTGGATTATACTACAATTATATTAATTTAAAAATATAATAAATAATAAATAATAAATTCCCAGAAAAATTAGAGACAAAGGGTTAATATTAAGGAAATAAAAACATTATAAAAAGGTTATATATACCTTGAAGAAGGGCTGCAGTAGTTATGCATCTGGTTAGAACTAGAAAAGATGATGACAGAAACATGAGCATCACAAAGAACCGTTATTTCCTTAGCTTTCTTGATGAGTCCATTTCTTCTCTTTGAATAAGTCACCTGCCTGTTACTTGTGTTCTCTATCCTCTTGATTTCTATCTTACCTCTCCCCATTGATAATACTTTCTCTCCCTCTTCTTTCTTCCTTATTTTGTTTAGAGAATGGAAAAATGGTGAGGGATAAAAGTGAAAGAGGGAAAAGTAATGGGTGAAGAGGGAGTTTCCATTATAGGTTGCGAGACATGGAACTTTTGAAGAGTTCAGAAAGGGTTGGTTTGTTTATGGGATTTTGACAAAGCAAAGCCAACTGCAAAGTAGCTGTAGAGTTTTGATTTAGCTTTTTCCTAGTTGGTTTCACCTTCTTACCCTTTGGACTCTCTCACACTAATCCCTCTCACACTCTCCCTCTCCCTCTCAAACACTCTTGGCATATCTAATTGTATATCTATATTACACAATTAGATATGAGTCATTTTTGGACCGCATTATTGAACATGTTCAATTTTTATTTTTTTTGAATCTTACAAAATATATAGTATTTATTCTAACTTGAATTTTTACAGAATATAATGTTTTAAGTGTAATTTGAATACATATAAATACAGAGTACTGTACAACTCTGTTCTTGTATATGTATCTGAATTACACCTAAAACATTATATACTGTAAAAATTCCGGTTAAAAGAAATACTATATAATTTTTGGAAGTCACAAGGAAAAAAAACTTAGACCGGTCCAATTTTCCAATTCAAAAAACATGTCCGCCTAGACTTATTGATTAGATATAGATTGGACGTAATTTTGTTCTAATATGCATATTCTTTTTGAAAATTAAATTTATTATTAAAATCAAAAGTAACTCCTATATATGAAATTGTCGAATTGTGTAGTATATAATATATACACGTGAAAATGAAAAAGTGTATATAAAAATCAAATGAGGTTTTTATCTTCGAAAGAGGGACTGTGTATGTATAGGTTTTGCGCTCATTAATAAGAGATGATGGTACTAATGAGGGTTAGGATTTACTTTCAATATGAAGTACATGACAAAACTTTAAACAGCAATAGGATATCTTTAAGACTTCGTATGCATGTTATAAACATGACTTCATTTAGAACCCTGAAAGCAATTTAAAATCAAATATTTTTGTGACACCCCCAAATCCGGGTTACCTGATCCCCGAGTTTGGTGTTCACGATCCACAATATAATACCATTTGACTACCCATTCATATATAAATAGGATTACATAAGTCATTAACATAAGTTGTTAATACATAAGTCCCAGATCCACTAACCTTAACATTACAGAAATACCCCTTTAGATATACAAAAAGGGTTTACAATACAATATAACATAATAATAATAATGTTCATAACACTATTCCAGCATCTTTCCTTTGCCTTTGTTCTTCTTTGACCCGTTGGCATCTTCGTTCCTAGCTGAAATGTTTTATTTAGCAAGGGTGAGCAACTAGTTTGCCCCGCAAGTTAAAACATACAATAAAGGTATAGAAATCAATATCAATTGTTCTAACATTCTCCGCAACAATACTCTGATAATGAAAGAGTGTAACGCCTTCAAGGTTTTCTACGATATTCAATGAATAATCAAGAATTAATTCTATGCAATTACAAAGTGGAATGTTTTTCAGATTTATGCTGAGTGAGCACACTAGATCTAGAACTTCTCTTCTCGAGTAACTATCAAAGATTGGACTTTGATATACCCAGGTGTATCAGATAACCATAAAGATTAAATCATACCCCTCTGCAAGTACTTAGAGCCGGCCAACTCCTTGTACCCTATATTATGCATAATACTTAACAGCGCGCAATGGTCGAATATACAACCCAAAATGTTCCCTTTATATAAAAGGTTGTTTTTCTCAGTCTCAGAATCAAGATTTTTGATTTAACAATGAAATACTGTGATTTCAAATTCTATCTACTTATTGATCTAGCCAAAACAATTGGCATCGATCTATCAATAACAATTGATTTTTCTTCTCGTATTTATCAAGTTCTAACAATTGTTCGTCTAGCCAGTATAATTAGCTAAGATATTTTTCAATATAATTTGACAATAAACAGGAATTATCTGTACTGTCAATATTAGTTTCTAGAGATATAAATATCCAACAACAGTAATTCTACGAATACATATTTTCTGAATCAGTAATTCAATTTGAATTTTAATCATGCACTAACTGCGAATAATCAACAATAAATTTCCTGGACATGGTATAATTATTGTAACGACCCCAAAATAGGTCCATTCCATCCAACCTATTCTGTGTCGCCAAATACATGGTACAGAAAACAACTGTAACTTTATTACAACAATTGTCGTGCAAAATACAACAACACATATGCTGTGAGTTTGGATACAAATATATACCAAATGTGACTCATGTTCCAACCGTGGACATCACCTCACAATAACACCTTACATAAAGGTATAGTCAAAAACTGTTTTAGAAATTAGAATCTTTGGGAAGTGCTCAAGGAAACCTTCGTACATGGGAGGCCACGCGTCTAGGTTATGATAGATATCATATGGCCACAGAATTATCCTTGGTTGACCCAATAGACCCCAAAAAAAACGAGAAGATTACTATCATATTCTTCCCAATGGTGAGTCTTCTCTTCACTTATCATTATCTCCACTGTCTCTAATTGAGAATTATACTTCAAACAAACACCAAGATTATATAGGTAGTGCCCATAGATATACTCAGCAAGTGAATGAGCACAACCCTGTCTTATGATGACACGAGGTTGTATGTCATTAGACATCTTGTATGATAGTGACAAAACACCCTTCCAACGTTGGGTTCGCCTCACCCTATTTTCTTCACCAAATATAACTACTAAATGATGACCACCGTTCTATTCCCTTGTTACCCCCGCTCGACCCAGCTACACTCTTATTACCTGAAAGGAATTGTGAAGCAAAAGGGTGAGCACAACTAGCTCAGTAAAGAATATCATGACTAAAGATAATTCAATTATCAATAGCCTTCATCAACAATAAATCAGAGATTTAGAACATATGGTAAATGATAAAAATTTCAACCATAGTTGCAGCAGAACGAGCAATCCATTAGAAGAGTCAAATAGACTATAAAGTCTATTATCTTCTCCATGTTAAAAATCCACCAACAATATTTTATCCATATAACATCACTCAAGAGTTCCTTTCCACAATCATATGAATAACTCATAATCATAATTGTGACTATAAATTTTTCTTCGCACCCAGGACAAAGAATATTTTCATCACCTGTCTTTACCTGAAACATCAAAGATCATGGTTATACCAAATCACAGTTCCTGTTTATAATCATACTAACAAATCCATCTTTGCACTACGGGCCAAAGATATTCATCAACAAACCATCTTTGTACTACGGGCCAAAGATATTCAACAACAGTTCATCTTTGCACTACAGGCCAAAGATATTCATCAACAGGCCATCTTTGCACTACATGCCAAAGATATTCATCAACAATTCATATTTACACTACAGGCCAAATATATTCATATCTCAAAGAAATATATAATCATTTCAGAATTTATATAAACAATAATTATAACCATGTTGATCAATTCACCTTTGCACTTAAGCTTAAGATATTCAATTATAAATTCAATGGTCATGATCATACCAGTCACAATTCAACTTTGCACTACAGGCCAAAGAGAACCCTAGTCATGATCATACCAATAATCTACCCATCTTTACACTCCAGTGAAAGAGAATTTCAACATCAGGGTTATAAAAATGTTATATATGATGATAAAAATAATATGATCAACATATAGTTTTAATCTCAAGAGTAATATTCGTAACTCATGAATAGTAACCCCGACACAAAAGATAAAAATTCCACAATAAAATCCATACTAATATTTCGGTATAATGATATTGAAAGAATAACATTTCTTAAATTTATAAACAATTTATTTTAATTGTTTACACTTTATTAATTAATGTATTTAATCATTCTAAAATACCAAACTTATAAGATTTTATCACCAATAATCAAAACCCTCATCAAAAATCTGTATATACCTCATATAGGATTCTCAAGCCATAAAATCCTATTTTCTAATTTTTTTACTTCACAAAACATATTTAATTCATTTACTCATAACTAGACCATTTTCATAAAAAATACCAAATCAGTTCCAAAAATATTTCTTTTCTGGGATTTAGCATAATATAGTCCCATAGTGAACATATATTTTTCTCAGAATTTTTAAAAATCAATTACTATTTTTCATATGGCCAAAACAGCCGAATATTTAGACATTTATCAAAAATTGTACTTTTATCTAAAAATCCTGAAATTCACAGAGTATACTCCTATCATATACATGTACTCCCAATAAAAATTTCATCAATTTTGGAGTTAACCACAAGGAATTATAAGCTGTTACTTCTAAAATAGTCTTTTCTCATAAAATTCATAACTCTCAATCTATACATCCAAAAATCACCATTTTTGGACACAATCAAGAAAACTCATCAAAATATCATTTCAAATTTTTCCAGAATTTTTGAAGATCAGAAAAATTACGAAACTGAAAATCATAACAACCCTTAAAATCCCTTAATATCCCTTACAATCCCTTACTATCCCTTACCTCAAAAGAGCAGTACTTCTGACTGGATATCGGATATGATGCTGAAGAAAACTTGCACTGATGAATAGCAACTTACCAAGTATCTAAAAACTCACAAAATATGCTTCATAATATAGAGAGAGAAAGAGAGAAAGCTTATGTTTCTGGTGTGATTTTCAATTCTAACTTAGCCCTCTATTTATAGGAAAATTTTGGTAGGTTTGACCTGCAACCTGATGGCTTTACCTGCTACTATTCCCACCCACCACATTTGAAATATAATTCAGCACATTTCTTCACCAACCACAAGTGGGGCCCACCAATTCTAGAATTTTCCACCAAAATGATAAACTCCAAAAATTCAACAATTTCTGAACCAGTCATCTCGTAAAATTCATAACAAATCATACGTTCATTTTTAACGGTTCAAAATTTGTGGGCATATACTCAACTTATATATGTATAACATATCTAAAAATTACCACGATCCAACGGTCGGATTAAAAATTATAACCCCCGCAAAATATCTCAAAAACCCTGATTTTCAATACCTCCATTCCGACAAAAATACGGATAAAAATCTCAACATTAACTCCTTCATTTTTAACCACAAAAATATATCCCTCGTTTATATCCACATAAAATAAATATTTCCTTATCATATGAATCAATAATTAATTATTCACAAATAATATTACAGAATCACATTTATGACAACCAGGTCGTTCCCAGAAAAGAGGGGGCTTTTCAATAAGGATTTCTCCTTACTGGCGCGCAATTAGATGACCAAACCTCTCCTTAGACAGAACTTTCTAGACATTGTCAATAATGTTATCTAATAATATTATTCAAATAATATGAATTTTTGATCTGATAATGGGAAATACTGTGCAGTGACAATTATTGAACAACAATAATATAAAATTTCAACGTAGCAATTATTGAATCAATAAAATAAAATATTGAACAATAATTACTGTAACAATTATTGAGTAGTGACTTCTTACGTAAGAATCAATAATTTCAAAAATACTATGCAATACCGTGTGCTACTGTGCAATAACGCGTATTACTGTATTTTAACCACCGGGTATTCCAACAGTGTTAACGGTAACAACTACGCCGTTATTTGTAAAAACTCAAATTTGTCGTTTTCTTCAGCCGACAGTTATTCTATTATGGGGCCCACAAATGGCTGCGCCGTCGTACGAATATTCCCCGACAGAAAGAATATTCCACGACCAAACGAATATTCCCCGACAACAATGATTATTTTATAACCACTTGCTTATTTTAAAAAAAATCATATTTCACTCATAACTTTAAACTTTTATCAATTTAACCATTTACTGAATAGTAATTATAAGAAAAATTGAATACTTTTATTTCATAAAATTCGGGGTCTTACAATCTCCCCTCCTTATGAAATTTCGTCCTCGAAATTTACGTACCTGGTATTTCAAAGAATTGAGAATACCTTCCTTTCATTTTAGATTCCATCTTCCCTGCCATCATAATTTCTCCATTGCTCATCTCCTGTATTTCAAATATCATTCTAGAATACAGCTTCAAAACAAGGGTTAATTTAACAAATTAACATATCACATAATATCCCGATATTATGACTGACCAACAAATAAGCTTAGGTAGGACACACTAGCGAAGGATTTACTCATCTCTCCCCTCCTAGTTATATTCCCCGATCTCCGCCAGAGATCATATCCCTAAGCTCTGATACCAAATGTAACGACCCCAAAATAGGTCCATTCCATACAACCTATTCTGTGTCGCCAAATACATGGTACAGAAAACAACTGTAACTTTATTACAACAATTGTCGTGCAAAATACAACAACACATATGCTGTGAGTTTGGATACAAATATATACCAAATGTGACTCATGTTCCAACCGTGGACATCACCTCACAATAACACCTTACATAAAGGTATAGTCAAAAACTGTTTTAGAAATTAGAATCTTTGGGAAGTGCTCAAGGAAACCTTCGTACATGGGAGGCCACGCGTCTAGGTTATGATAGATATCATATGGCCACAGAATTATCCTTGGTTGACCCAATAGACCCCAAAAAAAAATGAGAAAATTACTATCATATTCTTCCCAATGGTGAGTCTTCTCTTCACTTATCATTATCTCCACTGTCTCTAATTGAGAATTATACTTCAAACAAACACCAAGATTATATAGGTAGTGCCCATAGATATACTCAGCAAGTGAATGAGCACAACCCTGTCTTATGATGACACGAGGTTGTATGTCATTAGACATCTTGTATGATAGTGACAAAACACCCTTCCAACGTTGGGTTCGCCTCACCCTATTTTCTTCACCAAATATAACTACTAAATGATGACCACCGTTCTATTCCCTTGTTACCCCCGCTCGACCCAGCTACACTCTTATTACCTGAAAGAAATTGTGAAGCAAAAGGGTGAGCACAACTAGCTCAGTAAAGAATATCATGACTAAAGATAATTCAATTATCAATAGCCTTCATCAACAATAAATCAGAGATTTAGAACATATGGTAAATGATAAAAATTTCAACCATAGTTGCAGCAGAACGAGCAATCCATTAGAAGAGTCAAATAGACTATAAAGTCTATTATCTTCTCCATGTTAAAAATCCACCAACAATATTTTATCCATATAACATCACTCAAGAGTTCCTTTCCACAATCATATGAATAACTCATAATCATAATTGTGACTATAAATTTTTCTTCGCACCCAGGACAAAGAATATTTTCATCACCTGTCTTTACCTGAAACATCAAAGATCATGGTTATACCAAATCACAGTTCCTGTTTATAATCATACTAACAAATCCATCTTTGCACTACGGGCCAAAGATATTCATCAACAAACCATCTTTGTACTACGGGCCAAAGATATTCAACAACAGTTCATCTTTGCACTACAGGCCAAAGATATTCATCAACAGGCCATCTTTGCACTACATGCCAAAGATATTCATCAACAATTCATATTTACACTACAGGCCAAATATATTCATATCTCAAAGAAATATATAATCATTTCAGAATTTATATAAACAATAATTATAACCATGTTGATCAATTCACCTTTGCACTTAAGCTTAAGATATTCAATTATAAATTCAATGGTCATGATCATACCAGTCACAATTCAACTTTGCACTACAGGCCAAAGAGAACCCTAGTCATGATCATACCAATAATCTACCCATCTTTACACTCCAGTGAAAGAGAATTTCAACATCAGGGTTAAAAATGTTATATATGATGATAAAAATAATATGATCAACATATAGTTTTAATCTCAAGAGTAATATTCGTAACTCATGAATAGTAACCCCGACACAAAAGATAAAAATTCCACAATAAAATCCATACTAATATTTCGGTATAATGATATTGAAAGAATAACATTTCTTAAATTTATAAACAATTTATTTTAATTGTTTACACTTTATTAATTAATGCATTTAATCATTTCTAAAATACCAAACTCATAAGATTTTATCACCAATAATCAAAACCCTCATCAAAAATCTGTATATACCTCATATAGGATTCTCAAGCCATAAAATCCTATTTTCCAATTTTTTTACTTCACAAAACATATTTAATTCATTTACTCATAACTAGACCATTTTCATAAAAAATACCAAATCAGTTCCAAAAATATTTCTTTTCTGGGATTTAGCATAATATAGTCCCATAGTGAACATATATTTTTCTCAGAATTTTTAAAATCATTACTATTTTTCATATGGCCAAAACAGCCGAATATTTAGACATTTATCAAAAATTGTACTTTTATCTAAAAATCCTGAAATTCACAGAGTATACTCCTATCATATACATGTACTCCCAATAAAAATTTCATCAATTTTGGAGTTAACCACAAGGAATTATAAGCTGTTACTTCTAAAATAGTCTTTTCTCATAAAATTCATAACTCTCAATCTATACATCCAAAAATCACCATTTTTGGACACAATCAAGAAAACTCATCAAAATATCATTTCAAATTTTTCCAGAATTTTTGAAGATCAGAAAAATTACGAAACTGAAAATCATAACAACCCTTAAAATCCCTTAATATCCCTTACAATCCCTTACTATCCCTTACCTCAAAAGAGCAGTACTTCTGACTGGATATCGGATATGATGCTGAAGAAAACTTGCACTGATGAATAGCAACTCACCAAGTATCTAAAAACTCACAAAATATGCTTCATAATATAGAGAGAGAAAGAGAGAAAGCTTATGTTTCTGGTGTGATTTTCAATTCTAACTTAGCCCTCTATTTATAGGAAAATTTTGGTAGGTTTGACCTGCAACCTGATGGCTTTACCTGCTACTATTCCCACCCACCACATTTGAAATATAATTCAGCACATTTCTTCACCAACCACAAGTGGGGCCCACCAATTCTAGAATTTTCCACCAAAATGATAAACTCCAAAAATTCAACAATTTCTGAACCAGTCATCTCGTAAAATTCATAACAAATCATACGTTCATTTTTAACGGTTCAAAATTTGTGGGCATATACTCAACTTATATATGTATAACATATCCAAAAATTACCACGATCCAACGGTCGGATTAAAAATTATAACCCCCGCAAAATATCTCAAAAACCCTGATTTTTAATACCTCCATTCCGACAAAAATACGGATAAAAATCTCAACATTAACTCCTTCATTTTTAACCACAAAAATATATCCCTCGTTTATATCCACATAAAATAAATATTTCCTTATCATATGAATCAATAATTAATTATTCACAAATAATATTACAGAATCACATTTATGACAACCAGGCCGTTCCCAGGAAAGAGGGGGCTTTCAAATAAGGATATCTCCTTACTGGCGCGCAATTAGATGACCAAACCTCTCCTTAGACAGAACTTTCTAGACATTGTCAATAATGTTATCTAATAATATTATTCAAATAATATGAATTATTGATCTGATAATGGGAAATACTGTGCAGTGACAATTATTGAACAACAATAATATAAAATTTCAACGTAGCAATTATTGAATCAATAAAATAAAATATTGAACAATAATTACTGTAACAATTATTGAGTAGTGACTTCTTACGTAAGAATCAATAATTTCAAAAATACTATGCAATACCGTGTGCTACTGTGCAATAACGCGTATTACTGTATTTTAACCACCGGGTATTCCAACAGTGTTAACGGTAACAACTACGCCGTTATTTGTAAAAACTCAAATTTGTTGTTTTCTTCAGCCGACAGTTATTCTATTATGGGGCCCACAAATGGCTGCGCCGTCGTACGAATATTCCCCGACAGAAAGAATATTCCACGACCAAACGAATATTCCCCGACAACAATGATTATTTTATAACCACTTGCTTATTTTAAAAAAAAATCATATTTCACTCATAACTTTAAACTTTTATCAATTTAACCATTTACTGAATAGTAATTATAAGAAAAATTGAATACTTTTATTTCATAAAATTCGGGATCTTACAATCTCCCCTCCTTATGAAATTTCGTCCTCGAAATTTACGTACCTGGTATTTCAAAGAATTGAGAATACCTTCCTTTCATTTAGATTCCATCTTCCCTGCCATCATAATTTCTCCATTGCTCATCTCCTGTATTTCAAATATCATTCTAGAATACAGCTTCAAAATAAGGGTTAATTTAACAAATTAACATATCACATAATATCCCGATATTATGACTGACCAACAAATAAGCTTAGGTAGGACACACTAGCGAAGGATTTACTCATCTCTCCCCTCCTAGTTATATTCCCCGATCTCCGCCAGAGATCATATCCCTAAGCTCTGATACCAAATGTAACGACCCCAAAATAGGTCCATTCCATCCAACCTATTCTGTGTCGCCAAATACATGGTACAGAAAACAACTGTAACTTTATTACAACAATTATCGTGCAAAATACAACAACACATATGCTGTGAGTTTGGATACAAATATATACCAAATGTGACTCATGTTCCAACCGTGGACATCACCTCACAATAACACCTTACATAAAGGTATAGTCAAACACTGTTTTAGAAATTAGAATATTTGGAAAGTGCTCAAGAAAACCTTCGTACATGGGAGGCCACGCGTCTAGGTTATGATAGATATCATATGGCCACATAATTATCCTTGGTTGACCCAATAGACCCCAAAAAAAATGAGAAGATTACTATCATATTCTTCCCAATGGTGAGTCTTCTCTTCACTTATCATTATCTCCACTGTCTCTAATTGAGAATTATACTTCAAACAAACACCAAGATTATATAGGTAGTGCCCATAGATATACTCAGCAAGTGAATGAGCACAACCCTGTCTTATGATGACACGAGGTTGTATGTCATTAGACATCTTGTATGATAGTGATAAAACACCCTTCCAACGTTGGATTCGCCTCACCCTATTTTCTTCACCAAATATAACTACTAAATGATGACCACCGTTCTATTCCCTTGTTACCCCCGCTCGACCCAGCTACACTCTTATTACCTGAAAGGAATTGTGAAGCAAAAGGGTGAGCACAACTAGCTCAGTAAAGAATATCATGACTAAAGATAATTCAATTATCAATAGCCTTCATCAACAATAAATCAGAGATTTAGAAAATATGGTAAATGATAAAAATTTCAACCATAGTTGCAGCGGAACGAGCAATCCATTAGAAGAGTCAAATAGACTATAAAGTCTATTATCTTCTCCATGTTAAAAATCCACCAACAATATTTTATCCATGTAACATCACTCAAGAGTTCCTTTCCACAATCATATGAATAACTCATAATCATAATTGTGACTATAAATTTTTCTTCGCACCCAGGACAAAGAATATTTTCATCACCTGTCTTTACCTGAAACATCAAAGATCATGGTTATACCAAATCACAGTTCCTGTTTATAATCATACTAACAAATCCATCTTTGCACTACGGGCCAAAGATATTCATCAACAACCCATCTTTGTACTACGGGCCAAAGATATTCAACAACAGTTCATCTTTGCACTACAGGCCAAAGATATTCATCAACAGGCCATCTTTGCACTACATGCCAAAGATATTCATCAACAATTCATATTTACACTACATGCCAAATATATTCATATCTCAAAGAAATATATAATCATTTCAGAATTTATATAAACAATAATTATAACCATGTTGATCAATTCACCTTTGCACTTAAGCTTAAGATATTCAATTATAAATTCAATGGTCATGATCATACCAGTCACAATTCAACTTTGCACTACAGGCCAAAGAGAACCCTAGTCATGATCATACCAATAATCTACCCATCTTTACACTCCAGTGAAAGAGAATTTCAACATCAGGGTTATAAAAATGTTATATATGATGATAAAAATAATATGATCAACATATAGTTTTAATCTCAAGAGTAATATTCGTAACTCATGAATAGTAACCCCGACACAAAAGATAAAAATTCCACAATAAAATCCATACCAATATTTCGGTATAATGATATTGAAAGAATAACATTTCTTAAATTTATAAACAATTTATTTTAATTGTTTACACTTTATTAATTAATGCATTTAATCATTCTAAAATGCCAAACTCATTAAATTTCATCATCAATAACCAAAACCCTCATCAAAAATCTGCATATACCTCATATAGGATTCTCAAGCCATAAAATCCTATTTTCAATTTTTTTACTTCACAAAACATATTTAATTCATTTACTCATAACTAGACCATTTTCATGAAAAAATACCAAATCAGTTCCAAAAATATTTCTTTTCTGGGATTTAGCATAATATAGTCCCATAGTGAACATATATTTTTCTCAGAATTTTTAAAAATCATTTACTATTTTTCATATGGCCAAAACAGCCGAATATTTAGACATTTATCAAAAATTGTACTTTTATCTAAAAATTCTGAAATTTACAGAGTATACTTCCTATCATATACATGTACTCCCAATAAAAATTTCATCAATTTTGGAGTTAACCACAAGGAATTATAAGCTGTTACTTTTAAAATAGTCTTTTCTCATAAAATTCATAACTCTCAATCTATACATCCAAAAATCACCATTTTTGGACACAATCAAGAAAACTCATCAAAATATCATTTCAAATTTTTCCAGAATTTTTGAAGATCAGAAAATATTACGAAACTGAAAATCATAACAACCCTTAAAATCCCTTAATATCCCTTACATCCCTTACTATCCCTTACCTCAAAAGAGCAGTACTTCTGACTGGATATCGGATATGATGCTGAAGAAAACTTACACTGATGAATAGCAACTCACCAAGTATCTAAAAACTCACAAAATATGCTTCATAATATAGAGAGAGAAAGAGAGAAAGCTTATGTTTCTGGTGTGATTTTCAATTCTAACTTAGCCCTCTATTTATAGGAAAATTTTGGTAGGTTTGACCTGCAACCTGATGGCTTTACCTGCTACTATTCCCACCCACCACATTTGAAATATAATTCAGCACATTTCTTCACCAACCACAAGTGGGGCCCACCAATTCTAGAATTTTCTACCAAAATGATAAACTCCAAAAATTCAACAATTTCTGAACCAGTCATCTCGTAAAATTCATAACAAATCATACGTTCATTTTTTTACGGTTCAAAATTTGTGGGCATATACTCAACTTATATATGTATAACATATCTAAAAATTATCACGATCCCAACGGTCGGATTAAAAATTATAACCCCCGCAAAATATCTCAAAAACCCTGATTTTTAATACCTCCATTCCGACAAAAATACGGATAAAAATCTCAACATTAACTCCTTCATTTTTAACCACAAAAATATATCCCTCGTTTATATCCACATAAAATAAATATTTCCTTATCATATGAATCAATAATTAATTATTCACAAATAATATTACAGAATCACATTTATGACAACCAGGCCGTTCCCAGAAAAGAGGGGGCTTTCAATAAGGATTTTTCCTTACTGGCGCGCAATTAGATGACCAAACCTCTCCTTAGACAGAACTTTCTAGACATTGTCAATAATGTTATCTAATAATATTATTCAAATAATATGAATTTTGATCTGATAATGGAAAATACTGTGCAGTGACAATTATTGAACAACAATAATATAAAATTTCAACGTAGCAATTATTGAATCAATAAAATAAAATATTGAACAGTAAATTACTGTAACAATTATTGAGTAGTGCTTCTTACGTAAGAATCAATAATTTTAAAAATACTATGCAATACCGTGTGCTACTGTGCAATAACGCGTATTACTGTATTTAAACCACCGGGTATTCCAACAGTGTTAACGGTAACAACTACGCCGTTATTTGTAAAAACTCAAATTTGTCGTTTTCTTCAGCCGACAGTTATTCTGTTATGGGGCCCACAAATGCTGCGCCGTCGTACGAATATTCCCCGACAGAAAGAATATTCCACGACCAAACGAATATTCCCCGACAACAATGATTATTTTATAACCACTTGCTTATTTTAAAAAAAAATCATATTTCACTCATAACTTTAAACTTTTATCAATTTAACCATTTACTGAATAGTAATTATAAGAAAAATTGAATACTTTTATTTCATAAAATTCGGGGTCTTACAATCTCCCCTCCTAATGAAATTTCGTCCTCGAAATTTACGTACCTGGTATTTCAAAGAAATGAGAATACCTTCCTTTCATTTTAGATTCCATCTTCCCTGCCATCATAATTTCTCCATTGCTCATCTCCTAAAATTTCAAATATCATTCTAGAATACAGCTTCAAAACAAGGGTTAATTTAACAAATTAACATATCACATAATATCCCGATATTAATGACTGACCAACAAATAAGCTTAGGTAGGACACACTAGCGAATGATTTACTCATCTCTTCCCTCCTAGTTATATTCCCCGATCTCCGCCAGAGATCATATCCCTAAGCTCTGATAACAAATGTAACGACCCCAAAATAGGTCCATTTCCATACAACCTATTCTGTGTCGCAAATACATGGTACAGAAACAACTGTAACTTTATTACAACAATTGTCGTGCAAAATACAACAACACATATGCTGTGAGTTTGGATACAAATATATACCAAATGTGACTCATGTTCCAACCGTGGACATCACCTCACAATAACACCTTACATAAAGGTATAGTCAAAAACTGTTTTAGAAATTAGAATCTTTGGAAGTGCTCAAGAAACCTCGTACATGGGAGGCCACGCGTCTAGGTTATGATAGATATCAATGGCCACAGAATTATCCTTGGTTGACCCAATAGACCCCAAAAAAAAACGAGAAGATTACTATCATATTCTTCCCAATGGTGAGTCTTCTCTTCACTTATCATTATCTCCACTGTCACTAAATGAGAATTTACTTCAAACAAACACCAAGATTATATAGGTAGTGCCCATAGAAATACTCAGCAAGTGAATGAGCACAACCCTGTCTTATAATGACACGAGGTTGTATGTCATTAGACATCTTGTATGATAGTGACAAAACACCCTTCCAACGTTGGTTCGCCTCACCCTATTTTCTTCACCAAATATAACTACTAAATGATGACTATACCGTCTATACCCCTTGTTACCTCCCGCTCGACCCAGCTACACTCTTATTACCCTGAAAGGAATTGTGAAGCAAAAGGGTGAGCACAAACTAGCTCAGTAAAGAATATCATGACTAAAGATAATTCAATTATCAATAGCCTTCATCAACAATAAATCAGAGATTTAAACATTATGTAAATGATAAAAATTTCAACCAAGTTCAGCAGAACGAGCAATCCATTAGAAGAGTCCAATAGACTATAAAGTCAATTATCTTCTCCATTTTAAAAAATCCACCAACAATATTTAATCCAAATAACATCACTCAAGAGTTCCTTTCCACAATCATAAGAATAACTCATAATCATAATTGTGACTAATAAATTTTTCTTTCGCACCCAGGACAAAGAATATTTTCATCACCTGTCTTTACCTGAAACATCAAAGATCATGGTTAAACCAAATCACAGTTCCTGTTAATAATCATACTAACAAAACATC